>SKCR01024839.1:0-361395 GCA_019454045.1 Zanthoxylum bungeanum
CAAACCGGTGTCAGCGATAAGTATACATTGTGATAGTCAATCGTCTATTGGGAAAGCCCAAAATACAATGTATAATGGTAAGTATCGACACATACGTCAGAGACATAATACCATACGTCAACTGCTCTCAAATGGCATAATATCGATCGATTATGTCAAGTCGAAGGAGAACCTAGCATATCCACTTACTAAAGGGTTACCTAAAGAGCAAGTTGAGAAGTCATCGAGGGGAATGAACTTGAAGCCTATAAATTAAGAATTGTCATTGTGGAAACCCAACCTAGCTGACTGGAGATCCCAAGATTTCGGTTCAAAAAGGAAAACATAAACTTTGTGTAATTAAAAACAAGCACTGAAGAATTTTGTACTCTTTCCCATTCTGATAATGACGTCGAGTGCTGTCTGTTAAGGTTAGGATAAGCTGAGGTTTTTAATGATCACTATATTAGGATATGAGTCCTAATGAGGGTAAATGCAGATTACCTCTTCATAGTATATCACCTATTTCAAGTAAGCAATGAGACTGCTTCCATGGGATTTTACAGGCTGACTTCCCTAAAGTGCTTGATGAATCGAGAACCGATGTTCATGGCTAAAATGAATACAATCATAGAACAGGAAATGGTCGAAGTAAAGCTGTGTGTTGGCAATTGTCTTGGTTTACACCAATAGCAGAACAGTTCTAGACTATGAGTCACTAGTTTGCCAAGTAAATCCGATTGTCATTCACTAGGAAAGGTTCAAGGCGAAAGCTACCTATTTCGATGCAGCTTTAGTTCACGGAAACTCTCTCAAGTGTCTGCATGTATATTTAGAGAATTGTGGGAGATTATTGTAAATTATCTAAATATAGAGTATGGATGGTGGAGGGTCATGTCCTTTGAGTAGTGCTCTATGGGAGAGACACTAACATGTAGTGACATGTCCTCTAAGGGTCTGTTTGGTTCAACGGAGGGGAGGGGAGGGGAGGGGAGGGGAGGGGAGGATTTTTAATTAGATATATGTTTGGTTCAAGAGGGGAGAGGATGATTTTAAAACTAATTTACTATTTTATCCTTATAGCCTATTATAAATAAAATTAAAACCATATAAGCTTATATTATCTTTGAATTAAAATTAAAATTAAAAGCTCTACATATAAAACAAGCATCAAACCAGTAGTTAGGTTTTGACATAGATGAATAGATAAAGAAACACTGCAAAATATCCAAGTTTATAACATAAATTACTAAAATGATTAAGTTCGGATAATACGCAAAATGTTAATAAGGTTTCAGCAAAATAACAAGCATTAAGCTCAAGTCTTTAATCAAATGCATCATCTCTCTTAAGAGTCAAAGACCATTTGCATGATCACTGCCTTACGTGCTTCCGCTGGACATTGAAGAATTATTATAAGTTTGTCAACATCTTTCATTAAAGAGCAATAGATCTTAGGCAATGAGTTTGTATCACATCCACAATCCTTGATTAAATTCCAAGCTTCTTCCCCATAAATTGGAGGCAGCTCATAGTTATGGCGTTCTCTCATTATTTCATTTCCTTCTCTTATTGCTGCATTTCCTTCTCTCAAAGCCTCTGCAACCACATGCATTGTCTCTTTAAGTTCAACAAATTCATTATTTTTGTCTTTGTTGGCCACTCTAGATTTCTTCTTTTTACTTCCATCATTTGATGGGGGTGAAAGATCTTGTGATTGCATTCCATCATCAAAATAAGTATCAAAGCTCTCTAAATGCACTTCATTCCGAGAGATACTATTATCAATGTCATCAATAGATTCAATAAAGTCTTGCTCTGTGGTAGAATGTCCTTGTTTTCTTGTCTTCTTTCCAGTCTCACCTTCATCTCCATTAGCTCTATTATACCCGTACAATTTCACCATCTTCTCATAATTTGGAATTGGGACATTTTTCCAATATGCTGCCTTTGGTTTTGACTGAAAAATGTAAATTCTACATAAGTTAATCAAGTATTGATTATGGACATATTATAAATGACAAAATCTAAGAATTTTACCTCAATTAGAGCATCCCAAACTTCTGGCTCAGCATCCCACAAATGAGTAGATGGATTCCAAGCAAAGCCACTCATACCATTTTTAAAAATATCATAAACATCAGTAAAGTTTTTTTTTTACAGTTTTCCAGCGATTTTTTACCCTTCCTTGTCAACTTTCTTCCCAAATAATGCACTCAACTCAGCCACAATGTTTTCATATGCAGTTGTAGTGAAAGTACCATTGACTTTGTTACCTTTTTCATATTCGTGCATGAAAGCATCAATAAGAGCATCGTCCATGGCTCTAGACCAATTCAAGTTCTCATTACCATTGTTTGTTGGTAATTGCCTTTTGGGTGCCATGCTACTACATTTATAAATAATAATATAACAAAATTAATAAAATGATATAATAAACATGTTTCATTTCAAAAACATCAACATTGCAAACTCAAATCCAACATACATTAATGTAAAATAATAAATACAATTGCAAAACATTTAGGCCAAACTATCATTTTGATAATTGATCCACATTTGATTTGCTAGACTATCTCTTATAAGCTCACCCCGAGCGAACTCCTCATCGTCACTTCTCGAAGCTTGATTATTTTCGTGAGATACATTTTGATTTGCAAGTTCAGCATCTACTTCAGCTATAAGATCTTCATCCGGGTCTATGCTCATTAAATAATTGTGAAGAATGCAACATGCAAAAATGATCATTTTTTGAGCTTTGACTCCATAAGTGGGCTCTGTTGAATTAGATAAAATCACAAATTTTTTTTTAACACCCCAAAGGCTCTTTCAATTGCATTGCGCAATGACGCATGTCGAAGATTAAATAATTCTTTAGAATTTGTGGGTGGATTTCTTGCCGAGTACTCTTTCAGATGATATCGAACTCCTCTATAAGGTGTAATAAGCCCACTTGTCAACATGAAGCCAGCATCAACAAGATAATATTTTCCTATAATCAATGTAAATAATCAATGTGATAGATTGAAAAATGAGAAAATGAAGAATTTTAATATATTATGAGTTCTTAATTACCTTGAGGAATTTTAAGTCTATCTTCTCGTGTTAATGCATTCTTTATAATTCTTGAGTCAGAGGCAGTGCCTTCCCATCCAGCGAGCACATAAGTAAACTTTAAATCAAATGTGCACGCTGCTAACACATTTTGTGTTGGGTAGTCTTTCCTACCACGATACCGAGGAACATCTCTTGAAGATACTTTGACACGTATATGTGTCCCATCTATGGCACCAATACAATCCTGACACAATGTATTTATATTAATATAATCTAAGTAGATCATGCTAACGTTAAGTGTGAGTGACTTAATGAGAAAAAATTTACCTTAAAATATGGGTAGAATCTACTACTCCTATGAATTTCAAGAGGGGCTGTTGAGCCATCGGGTTGTACAAGGAATTTTTCTTCCAATTCAAGAATAGCTCTCAATACTTTATGAAGATGACGACTAATTGTCTCACCAGAACGACGAAACCAAAAGTTGACTTCACGATTTTTAGCATTATGTGTCAATATGTAAATTGATTTTGCAACTTGTTCTTCCACACTTGACCATCGGGTTGGTTGTAAGCCACCCTCTCTTTCTAGCATATCACATAATGCTAAGAAAGCTTCCGGACCCATTCTTAATATATTTCTACTAGTTTCACTATTTCTAATTCGACCCATTATTTCTTCACGCACTCTTTCTCTTTCGGAGCTCATATTATAGCTCAATTTTCTCTTACGAGACATCCGAATAATAAAGCAATAAACAATAGCACACATGAGTTGAGTTATAGCTCTTCGACGTAAATCAAACCATCTATTGACGATAAGTTTCCAATCTTGATGATCCATCTAAAATATAAAAAATTTATAAAATTAAAATAGAATTTTTGTATGGTTAAAACCAATAGCGAGCAGGGATGAAAAAACGAGAATTGAATGGCGAGATTAAACAAACATTAAACAATTACACTACAAGCACCTTTCACAAAACCTATTCAAGAACTAAAATAATGAGTTAATTAAACAAACATTAAACAATTACAGGAAAGGTGGAAAGCGGACAGCAAATAAGCCACTAAAATAATGAGTTAATTAAACAAACATTAAACAATTACAGGAACAGACAGAGCCAAAAGTCGAGCAAAACGGACAGCAAATACTATGGAATCTATATAAGTTGAGCCCTATGATTCTTCACAGCATAAAAATCATTATTACATTAGGAGAAGCAAAATTAAAACTAAAAAGAATACATACCTGAAGAAGCACGTAATTGGAAAAAAGAAGAAGCAAAACTAGGGTTTGAGTGGTGAAGCAATTTAAGATTTTTAATTAGGACAATTTGGGATTTTTAATATATAAGTAGGGATAATTTAGTAATTACATTTAAAATTTTAATTCATCATTTTCTCTCCCCTCCAAAACCCCCCACTTTTGGAGGGGAGCTAAAATTGGCTTAGGAGGGATTTTGCTCCCCTCCCCTCCCCTCCAAAAAATTGAACCAAACAAACATAGCCTAAATTGATGGAACATATCTTTAGGCTCCAAATGGTTTAAGGGAGGGGTATAACCCTTGGGAGAGTTACACCCCAAACTAAAGGGTGCCCTCAAAGGCACCCTTCCATGTCTATGTAAATGGGCCTTCATGTTCATTCAATGTATCCATAATATTAAATAATCTTGAGTCACATCAATTTCGGTTTTTTGAGTCAAGAGAGAAGTTTTCCATCATTTGTCCCAGTTCATGTTCTTGTGTGAGGAGTGCCCCCTCTCAATAAGTATCCAAGGAATCTTGGGAGAACGTTAGCCACTTTGGATCCGTAGAGCACCGAGACGGAGGCTAATAAGTTCTTAAGGACAAATAGGCTTCTCTACTTGGATTTGTTTTCAAATCATCATCCATAATTTTCCAGGTTTTTCTCATTATATAAGATTTAGGGTTTATGTTTAATGTTGGCATGTTAGTGTAGATTTATTTCTGATTTTGATGTTTCAGATTCGTTTGATGCATGTATTTCGTTTAATGACACATTAATTATCCCACAGGGACCAGTAGCATTGCACATCCTAAGAACAAACATAACTTAAGGAGCTGAAAATTCCTTTAACTGGAACTTAGTGCATGAGTTTCATCAACCATGACTAGCTTGTATCTACGGTGTTTCAATCTGTTCCTTGTCACTATCATCATCTTCTCCTAATGCCTTTGTGCTTTCATATTGTCTGTCGAACTCTTGTGGCCAAAATTTCATAATTTAATTTTGTTTTCGAATTAAAGAAATTTGTATTTCGGAAAAAAAGAGCAAGGTTGAGTTCTATTGTAGTGGTGAGATTTAAGTGTGTTGAATGAATTGATCACTTGAATGGCTGCGAGGTATGATGTGATTATCAAATATAGAAGAAAGGATCCAAGCAAACTCTGAGTACACAGTTTGATCAAGAGCGGTTAGAGGTGAAGTCGATGGTGGTCGGTGTTCACTCTCCGACTCTCATGTTGCTTGACAATAACATGAAAAAAAATATGAGCTTATAAAAAGAAAACTTTAATATCTCCAAAAGGAGATATATCTTATTATCCCCGAATGGGGAAGAGAAATAAATGGAGAATCGATCTCCGATTATATAATTTTTTTGAAAGGAAAAAATAATTAACATTAAAATTTAATATTTTGATGAGATCAACTTAGAAGAGATTACATGAACCTTCAAGATTATGCAATAGGTTTTGAATTACAAAAGTGAACCCAATTCATTGATGGATGTGAAGATGAAGAAGAGCTTGTGAACAGAGAAGAAGAAGAAGCTAATGATATTGATATCCACATCATATAATATTAAAACCTTTTAAAATAGAAGGACTATTGCTATTTTGTTTCAAAGTTGTGCCATAATTGGTGTCTGAATAGGTTAAATTAAAAAGACTGGCCTATTCAGAAACTAATTTAGACTCAATTTTACGACAAAATAACTTTTTCTAAAAAAAAAAAAAAAAAAAAAAAAAAAACTAAACATTTGAAAGAGACATAAGGAAAATAATAAATTTATATTTATTAGAAAAATATTTTGTGAGATTTCTTCCCATTTCCTTTCTCTTTCTTATCACTTGTATGTATCTTGTTGCTTCATTTTTCTGCACACATATTCACCATTAAAGAACAAACAAATAAAAAACATAGTCATTCAGAGAGAAGAATGCAAATATAAAAATTAAATTAAATTAAAACCTTTATATTCAAAAGATTAACTCATCCTCGTACTAAATCTAGCTTTTTTGTGTCATATGAGACTCCGAACTAACCCGACTCAATTGGGAAGAGAATGGAAAAATGAGAAATGATTAATAACATTAATATTGATGGTGATTTTTTACGACACTCATTTCGAGGAGGGTTAAAGTTTGTTGTCGCATTACTCGCCACAGGTGGATTGAAAGGCCCATGGGCCCAAAAATAAAAGGAAGCTTGGAGAAGGATATTGACCCCGACCTGCAGTGAGGAGCTCTCCTCGAGGAGAGTTTCTGTGTGAATAAAGCAATGCTCGTCCCAACCTGACCACATTAAAGTATGGATTGTGGATGCTTCGTAAGTTTATGTACCCCGACCTGGGGAGGTTTCATTTATATGGTGTGAATATCCTGACCTGATGACTGTTGATAAAGTCATGCCCGGCTAGTTCAAACAGCATTATGTATGCCCCACTGAAAAATGAGTGCATTTAGAAGACTAATGATGAAAATAATAAAATAACAGTTCACATGAAGGTGTGGGTCTTATCAACCGCCATAGGCCGGTGTAGCGGTAGATCAACTAGCTCGTAGGTTGTCAGAGAGGGTGATGAAAACAGTGATTAAAGATGGTAATGATGGCTAAGGGATGTAAGGTGACATCAAGGTCGGTTGTAAAGGGGTTTTCGGAACCTATATAAAGAGGTTAAAGTCATTATATAAGGGATTGGTTCTTTTGGCAAGAAAATTATGAGATAGCAAACTGTAATTTGAGAGCAAAGAATGAGGTAGTATGGACCAATGAGTGCGAAGATGTTTTCTAGCAGCTCAAAGAGTACATGACCCGAGCTCCACTTTTGGCTAAGCCAATTCTGGATGAAATTATTTATGTACTTAGTTGTTTCACCACATTCAGTTAGTTCAATTTCAATACAAGAAATAGATAAGGTCCATAAGCCGGTAGATGATAAGTGTGATTTATACCCACTTATTTCTGCATTCTTAGCTTACTATTTTATTAGTTTCCATATTATTTAATGCATTTTGCAGTTCTTTTATGTTTTATTTATAGGAAGCATTAATATATGGATCTTGGGGCATTAATACGTGTTTTGGGACCATACAGACACATTGAAGTAAGCAAGAAGAGCAGCAACGCAGAAAACACAAATCCTGGGAGACTGACACACGTCGCGACGAGTAGTAAGGGCATACAATTTCCACAGGTTTCGGCACCGCGGCGCCCGGCACTGACTGGAAACATAAATTTTAGGGTTTTTTTATGCACAAGGACCCCATGGCTCTATTATACATACATAAGTTCGTCCAATACTCAAAATGAGGCTAATACACAACACAAAGTCTAAAAACACATATTTTAGAGAGATCAAATGAGGATGATTGAAGAGCGACAAGAGGAGACGAAGGCTGTGACGTCCGAAGAGGAAGGAATTCAATTCGGGTTTAATCTTCTAGTTTCTATCTTTAAACTCTAATGATTTTCATTAGATTCATGACATGTTCTTATTGTTTCTATCTTTAGTCATGAACTAACTCCTTAATTTTGGAGAATGGTGTAATTGATGCTTGAATCTTTGTATTGTTTATCAATATTGTTATGAAGTTATATTTCAGTTTATTTATATTCTCTTGAGTTTAATGCTTCTTATTTGCTGGCCACAAATTAAGATGATGCACGTTTAGAATCTATCGATGGGGAGAGAGGGATTTTGAATAGGATCTAGAGAATATAACTTAGGAGTTTTATAGAGTTCGGGAGAATCTATAGTTCTTTTGAAGTCGTTAACATAGAATCACAAAACATAATGAATTGTTAATTACTAGATTTTTATAGGGATATCGAAGTCTGTAATTGATAATACTTTCACTAATACTCGAGAGAGTGAGTTGAATATTTTAGGATTCTTGACTTATAAACAATGCAACGGAATAATGATTGATTGGCATAACAAATACATAGGGGATAACTAGGTGAAATCAGGCTCTATATCTCTCTCATCTTGGTTTATCTTATTTAACGTTTAAATATCTTGCATATTTAGTTTTTAGTTTTAAATTCAGTTTATTCTTAATTTAATTGCTGTCTAAATAAAGTTAGGATTGTTAATTATAGTATTTAGTGTGAGTTGAACACAATCCATGTGGGTTCGACACTCCTTCACTTATTTATACTAAAACTTGACACCGTACACTTGCGGTATGATATAAAATATCACATCAGTATACTACTCTAGTAAGGTGTTATTAGATGCGAAAACTAGGTATCCGCCCCATGAGTTAGTGGCATTGTCATAAAGATACGCCATTATTTCCAAGCACTCCCTATCAGCGTATACACGGACCATCAACTAGGCAAATCTTACACAAACTAGAAAAATATACGGTCGTCTTGTGAAGTGGTCAGTTGATCTCAGTGAGTATGATATTTGTTATCTCGGGTGTCCATCAAGAGGCAAGCTTTGAATGAATTCATATGACCACATGTGTTGGTGGTCATGGAAGAAGATGACAAATGGGATTTGTATGTCGACATGTCAGTTAGTTCCCAAGGTTATATGGTCGATATCATCCTTAGTAACGAGCATGGTGAGGAGATAAACTATGCATTGAAGTTCACGTTTGAGGCAACCAATAACAAAGCAGAGTATGAGACAATCCTGGACGGTTTGATATTATATAATGCAGTTGAGGTGAGATATGTGGTAGTAAAAATTGACTCGTAGTTAGGTTTCCAATAACTGAACAACGGGTTTCAGGCTAGGGAGCCCAATATGATAGCTTACCTCAGGAAAGTGAAGAAACTGTTTGAAGGGATGAGAAATGTTACATTAGAGCATATAGGTTGGGACAACAACCAACTGACAGATTCGCTGGCCCTGTTAGCATCATCAATCAGGTCCACGATTTCACGGGTCAAACCTTAGAAATTTTTGGGCCAAAGATTTTAGGCGGTACAGACGTGATGGAATTGGAAACAGAAGCCAAACCGTCTTAGATAGATTCGATCAAGAAATATCTGGAGTTTGGGGAGTTACCTGAGGACAAAAATGATGCGAAGAATGTGAAGTATCGCAGTGCCCATTTTTGTCTTATGGATGGTGTTCTGTACATAAAGGGGTACACAATGCCTTATCTAAGGTGTCTTAGACCCAAAGATGTTAATTATTTCCTAAGGAAAATCCATGAAGGCATTTGTGGGAGTCATGGCGGAGGAAGATCAATCTCGCATAAGGCGCTCAAAAATCTACTATTGGCCTATAATGCATTAGGATGGCCTTGAGGTGGCTCTGTTTGTGATAGATTTCAGATGAATGCAAATGTGCCCCAACAACCACCCGAGCGGTTGATGACTTTCTCTAGCCCATGACCATTTTCCCAATGTGGATTGGATCTTATCGGTCAACTACATGTGGGTAAGAGACAAGTAAAATGCATTATTATGGCTATAGATCATTTCACAAGTGGCTAGAAACCGAGTTCTTTGCCACCATTGTAGAAAAAACAACTACTAATAAAAAGAAATATTATTTGTCGGTTCAGGATTCCTCGAGCTATTGTCATAGAAAATGGGAAGTAGTTCAATAGCACAGGTTTCCGGAAGTTTTGTGAAGATTTTTATATTGTATTGAAGTTTTCCTCACCAACCCACCCTAAGTTAAATGGACAAGTCGAAGCTGCCAACAAAGCAATTAAAAATAATTTGAAGGCCAAGCTCGAGTTACACAAGGGCTTATGGGTGGAGGCATTTCTAGAGGTCATGTGGGTACATTGGACCACATGCAAAGATTATATGGATGAACCGGTAATCCTGATGGAGATCGGGATGACTACCTATCAGGTCTGATATTTCAATGATGAGTAAAATGAAGATTTCATCGAACATCAGTTAGACGTGATGGAGGAACAGTGAGAAAGGTCAACACTCATAGTAACAGCTTATCAGTAGAGGATGGCTCGCACCTATAATAAAAGAGTATGGGTACGAGTATTTTATCTCGAAAACTTAGACTTAAAGTGGGTGTATGAGCGAAGCAGGATTTCTCGCTATGCCTATGACGTCGGTGACCACTACATTATTGAGCTTGCAACTCGTAGAGAGTATAGACAGTCCCATAGTAGAACTAATCATAGAATAATGGAGTCCCCACCCAGTATGAGACCTTGAGAATTATTTAAGACTGCACTACACTCCTCGTAATGTCCGACCTAAAACTCGTTTGGGTTCGGAATGATACCAGTAAAATACCAAGGTTCAAAAGAGAATCCCCATGTCTTATAATGCAAGGAAATCATACACGACAGTTTATATTTCATGCAGTAGCCAATCATTCATGAAAGTAATAATAACATAATAGATAATAGATTAAAAAAAAAACTCGACCGGTCATATTTGGGATTCAGATGGATATATATCATCAATCTTTGTTTGGCCAGACATAATGAATGTCTGATCGGATTTATTGTGTAAACCAGAATGCCCAGAAAATATAATCATCCATATGATAATCGCAGTATCATCAGAAATAGTTAGATCAATAAACAATTACATCAACATTAAATTAGTAAAGTAAAGTATTAAATAAACCATCAAAGAAAATAAAAGTAAAATAATAAACATAAATATAAAGTCGTGCACGTCCGTTTTCGTCTAGTACGTGGAGCTTTATCCTGAGTTCAAACCATACTACCGTCCATTCAAAATCGACTATGAAATCTACATCCGGGTTTTCATCATATATACCACAAGACACAACGTCCATGTGTAGCCAATTAGGTGGCCTGATTTATTATGTGACAAGTTCATGTTCAGTCGGACATAGAGTATGTCCGACAGGATATGCGACGTCAAGAAACTGGAAAACAGATGCGAAGTTTAAGGTTTTTGGGTCCTCATGTCGTACCTTCAGCGTAAGTTGGCTTGAAAATGCCTTTGAAAGTCTAGGTTAGTTGTTGGATCACTTACTGGAGTTGGGAAACTTAGTGTTTCTGTTCTGGTGTTTACTGGTTTTTCAAGAATCGATCCAAAGGTTATAACCGTCTAAAAGTCCCCCCTAAAATATGCTTCTTCAAAAAAAAAAATCCCATCAATTGAACGTAACCTTCCCTTTTATAGTGTTTAGGTCTTGGTTTAATAAGGAAAGTCTTCTTTGATAAGGAAAGATTCTATTATGGAAATAGGTAATTGTCGAAGAAGTCATTTTTAAGGAGGAAACGACTCTTTTATGAGATTTGGTTAAAAAGGGAAAGAGATCATGTCCTTCTATAAAACTAGAAATATGATACATATCCGACATGACTTGTAGAATATCCAGCTGGACATGGTTGTTTATACCCGGTCGGACATAAATGACATTTTTTCATAACTCTAGCTTTTGGATTTTTTGGGGTTCCTTTCCCCTCGAGCATTAAACCTTATAACTTTTCCAAACTTTCATAAGTGTTCTTGTAGCAGACTCATCATTGGGCTACACGTAAAAATATGATGTCTGCAGTGGGTCACCCTGAACATAAAAAATTCGAAGGAATGTTCTATTGGGACGAAATGGGAAGGGCTCTATAAAGTGACAGAGGTCGCTAGGCCAAATGCCTGTCACTTAGAACAGTTGGACGACACCAAGCTCAAAAACCATGGAATGCGGAAATGCTAAGGAAATATTACCAATAGAGCCTCTCTTAAAAAGTCTCACAAAGAGTTATAATATGAGCGTTAGTTTTCTAAAATAAAAATGTAGCTTTCCTATTGATAATAAATATTTGTACTAATACAAGCTTATTGATTATTAAAGTATGAAATAATTATTTGCTATTTTAGACAAGTATTTATCAAACGGCGGGAAGTTTTTGATTTCCAAAAGTGCAAATCACGATACGTGAAAATTGGTCCCCGTGGCATTCACAATCAATAAATATCATGGCGTTGGAATCGGGACCTCCATGGATTTGCGTCCTAATCATCAGCAAAAGGTGTAACGCGCAGCGCAAAAATGAACCTTTGTGGCATTCATAATCAACAAAATGCCACATGCAGGAACACAAGTACCTTGTTATTTTTGCAACCTTCGAAAACAAGGCACATAACCCATAGTGGTTTTATACCCTAGTGGTGACTATGACCTTTGAAGACGATGTACATGTTGGAGTTGGAGCTTCGAGCGTCAATCGGAATAATATATTACACATTTATATTTTATTATTTATTAATTAAATTAAATAACAATATTTTCATTTCAAACCTCATTAATAGCAATGTCATTATGAATATTAGATTGATAGATAAATATGCTGAGAATGACATCGATCTTAGAATAGTCATGTAGTAATACTGAACACTTGGTGGTCCGACATTGGGATGATATTACTATTAGAAACTTTTTTTAAAGTAAATATTCTCAGTCGTTGGTTTTGGAATACGGTCGAATTCCTATAACCTAGAAGACTATCACATGTCGTATATTGGAATTGGAGTTCCAATGGTTTAACTCGATGTGCCATGAGCAATGGAAGCTCGTATAAACATGTGGGTATTCATTGAATACTGAATGACTCACAAGTGATTCTTAATAATTAGAAATACACACCACCATCAATAGGAATCTCCTCGAGTCGAGTAGCATATGTGATCATTTGACTATAGAATAAAATTGATTTTGTGTGTGATCTTCCACAATTTGATGTCATATATGTCAGAGATCTTTCATGGTCTGACCGCTAGATGTTCGTTGGGTATGGACCGATGCACTCGTTAATCAAATACGTATAAAGATAGGATCTGTCAGCTCGTATATGTACCATAAGGGGCATATGTATCAATTTGTGTAAGTAACGATTCTTAAGACTTTGGCCAAAACTGATCACCTATGATGGATCGCGTATATCAGAAATTATATTATGATCAGTTGTAAAAAATCGTGGATATGTCGACATGAGATGTGCTTCTCTTGGAAACTTGACGGTTCAATTTATATTCCTAAGTACAACTCGGATAGCCTACGATGGAGGGATTGTTAAATATATATGATGACCTCGACTTGTATAGTTCAGAAAGGTTGTTAATGTTCTTCATGAATTTGCAGGTGGCCGAATTGCGTAGATATAAGCTAGGCTTGTAACGACCGAGAATTTCAACTACTGTTACACTGTGGGACAAGTGTCATATAATATAAATAATATTTGGAAACATATACTCTCATGAGATAACTATCGGTAAATTCATTGAGAATCCGATATTAGATGCTACGATGTTCCACTCCGAACAGCCCATGGTATTTGGGCCTTAACTATCTCATACGAACTCTAATTTATATGAATTTTATATCGTTGGAAAGCTGAAATCGAGATCTATAACTTTCACGTAGAATAGTTTTTTAAAGAAGAAACAAAAATAAGCCGAAAATACAAGTCAAAATCTGAATGAATAGTACCGAAGACTTATCTAGAAAAGTCTCAACGTTTCTCCACATTTATAGATTTTTCTTCATGATTCTAAATATTAAATAACCCATAATATATAAGGGAACACTATTCACCAATTCATAAAATTAGAAAAGAAAAGAAAGAAGAAATCGTGAAGGAGAAAAGAATAAGGAGAGGAGAAGAAGAAACAGAAGAATAATGAGAGGAAGAAGAAGAAGAAGAATAATAATAAGAAGAAGAAGAAGAAGAAGAAGAGAAGAAAAAGAAGAATAATGAAAGAAGAAAAGAAGAAATAGAGAAAATGCTTAGCAAGCATGGAAAATTTGGAAGATGAATAAAACAACAAGAAGTGAGGTAAGACCACTTGACTCAAACTTGGATTTTTAAATTTTGAGAGTTTGATACCATGTTAGAAAAATTGGCAAGTTAGGGTGTGCTTTAAAGTGTTTAGAAGATAAAGAATTGTATGGTAGGATGAAATATCCAAAATTTAGGAATCTTCAATGTTAGGTTAAAGAAATAAAAATGAATAGATTAAGAATTGATTGATGATGAAATAATGGTTTAGTATATGTGAAATAAAGTTTTGTGATGGATTGTGTAATTGTGGTGCATTTGGGTAAGAAAAACTTGAAGAAGTGAGTTTTGGATCCTGAAAAATAGGCTCGCATCGTAACGCATACGGTTTCGTATTGTGACATGTCTTATAATTTTTATGCAGAATGGCTTCTGGATTAGGCGCGTCGCGATGCGAACTGGAATTTTGTGCATACGTTTCTGAAATTGTGCACGTCGCGACGCATAATGCCTTGTGTGGTGACACGAAGACCAGGATTTCCCCAAATCAGTTTCAAACCATCTCAGTTTCACCCGAATACGTTAGAGGCTATCGTAAGAGTCTCGTATCAACTTGTATGTTCATGTTACATCATGATATGAGTACGATACCCTCGGAGAGATAACGTTTACTTGAATAAGCAAATTTTAACTTGATTCCGAAGTACGTTTCTTAGTCCATTTCTAATCTAATTTATCAAATGTAGATCATCGCAGGAACCAGAGTTTTCTCAGCAAACCAGTAATGCCAGCCAGATTCCAACTAGAGAGTGGACACTCTCTTTTCAAACTGACTATCATTTTGATATTTTTCATATTAGACTTATTTTTACGCATTAGGGCCTTAGATGATTTTTATTTCAGTTATTACATAAAGTTTTATGTTTAAGGTATGCTTGAGATAGAATATTTTCAAACATGAGATTTATGATTTTTCGAGGCATGGGGGAAAAATCCACCTTAGTATGTAACTTGATTCAGTTATGGAATTGACAGAGAGCACATGTGTACATGTAGAAGACTGAGGGGACGACGATACGTAACGCCCAAGATCCTAGTTGAGGACTATGGATGACAGATGTCCCTAGATCCTAGTTTCAGAGCTTGGAGGATAGTGTAGATCCGCACCCTCAATTCTAGTTCAATGGTTTAGGGGACGGAGATACCAAACTCCCCAAGACCACTAGTTTCATGGATAAGAGTGGCATATTTTGGGGGACGGCGATACGTAACGCCCCAATATCATGGGTTTGCACTCCTAGCTCTAGTTAGGCGTATGAGGGGATGACGATACGTAACGCCCCCATGCGTCAAGTTTTTCAGAAGATATACAGAGCTTAGTTTTCACAAACAGTTTCAGATTCAGTTTTCAGAAATTATTTTTAGAGGAAAGCTTTCTAGAAAGTAAAGCTTTCAGTAACAGTAAATTTACAAGAAACTTTCAGCAAAGATTTTTATAAAGGTTTTCCAGAGAGAGATCTGTTTTGAGACAAAGTAAAGTTTTTAGAAAAGTTCTGATTTGATGCCCAAAAATAAGATTTCATAAAGTATTTCTGTTTTCATTTTAAAAATCATCCACTCACTTAGATCATACAACGGTCTAACCCTTCACTTCTACTTTCTTTGTTTTGCAGGTATTCTCAGTGAACGAGCTCAGGAGGACTGATACTGATGCAGTCAATAGGGTATGAAGTCCACCAGTCAAGTCAGAGAGAGTGAGAGTCCAATCAGAGTCAAGCAGAAGTTATGTATTTGTCTCTGTTATGTAATAGTCACTGTAAAAGTAAAGTTATTGAGTACACAATCATTAAGGTTGAAATGGCATGTTATGTTATTAAGTTTGGAGTTTGGTCTCATACCGAAGATATTTAAATCGAGAAAAATGTATTAGTTTTGTTCATGGTTAGAGAGTCAGAGGCTCAGGGGAACAGTACGGCTTATTCATTGCCGGTAGCATCTCTCAGATTGTGGATGTTACAAGGCTTATATAACGAACATGTCTGGACTTATAGAGTCCCAAAATTATAAGTGTACTCGTTGAGCACTTGGGTAGCTGATAATTTTTGATAATAAATAATATTTGATATTATAATTATCAATTAAAAAAATTAAGTGTTATTGGATAAAATTAATTATTTACTTGACCCAATTAGATTAATTGGATTAGTACAAAATCACACAAGGGTTTTGTTATAATTTCATAAATATCTCTACCATTAGATGATATTTTGATAATTATAAATATATAATAATAAGTGTATTTGTCATGATTAATTGGATTAAATCATAGTGGTAGACAATGAACTAATCAATTTGAAAAACTTTGTCTTGATTTAATTGGATTAAATCAAAGTGGTAGACAAAAGTGATTAATCACACCTAATTATACATATTTGGACAAATTGGATTAAGTCCACCTAAAAGTTGATTAAATCAAGCAAGATTTAGAAATATTAGCCCAAGTAAAAGAAGTGTTTAGAGAAGCTTTTACAGTTTTCTACAATATTTCGACAATGAGAAATCAAGATTGGATCTTGGAATCAAGCTTGCTAGCATTGGAATCAAGATTAGATCTTGGAGTCAAACTTACTAACTTTGGAAGTTCTCTACATCATTTCAATAAGGAGAAGAAGATTAATCAAACTTATTAGATAAGTTTGATCTTCTCTAAAGCTATGTTTTCATTAGTGAGTTGATTTTATTAATGAAGCATATAGTGATGTATTATGTATTGGATACATAATAACATTACTTGATGTTGAAATTAGGCTAATGAATTGTGTATGGATGCTTTGGAAACATAAACACAATATGTTTGTGATTGGTTCAAAATGTTCATGTTTGACATGAAACATAAAATTAGAGTTTGGAATGTTAGATGATAGCTTGGAGTTATTACTATAATTCTAGAATCACTTGACTACCTTTGAGTGACTTATAATTGTCATGAGTCATTTTATTATAGAATCCTATTTTGGTTTATGTATTGATTCAAATAAATGCATATATGTATTAAAAATACATGTATGTGTGTTATATAACATGTGTTGATGTTGATTTTGATGTTAAAATTAGTTTTTAGGTGTATTGAAGTGTTTGGAGAAAATTGGAAATATTTTGAATAAGATTCAAGGTAAATTTACTCTCTGCCAATATTGTACACATGACAGCGACTCGAATCAGATCTCTGGCGTCGCAACAATCATCTCTCAAACATGCGAGTTGCGACGCTCACCCTTGCGCATTGCGACGCTAAGCATTCATAGATTGGGCATCTTGACTCCCAAGCATGCGCGTCGCAACAAGCCGAGAGTTGTTGCCTATGAGCACTGAAACTTATTTTCTCCGTTCCATAATTTTCGAATTCCGATTCAGCCCTGGTTTTTTCCTATGGACTCTTAATAGAATATACTATTCTATAAAATAATTTAAAAATACATTGATACTTGATATTTTTGGGTTAGACCCACTTTCACTGCGTGGGGCACCGATCCAACCTTATGGGTCCGACAACTGCCCCAACAGTACATAGCACGCAAGATTGGAGGACCTCCGTGATAATTGTATGCTTGGGACGATCATAGCACGGAAAGGAAAAATGACGATGTGGCATTTGATGCGTCTATTTGAGGTACATAGCACGGAAGGTTGGAAAACCTATGTGACGATTGTATGCTCAGGACAACTATAGCACGTTAGGCTGGCTGGCCTACATGGCATTTGACATGCATACCGTGGGAAAGTCCCTGGGGCCTCCATGATGATTGTAGCATCGGGGTTTGCATAGCATGGGGAGGGATCATACCCTCATGGAATTTGACAACTTATAAGAGTGAAGCGGGATTTACCGTTATACCTATGTCATCGACGACTATGACACTATCGGGCTCGTAGTTCATAGATAGTACGAATATTTCACAGGGAACTAGATGGAGAATAAAAAAGTCACCAAACAGTTTAAGACACTATGAATGAATTAAGGTCGTACTGCACCCCTCGTAAGGTTTGACCTTAAACCTATTTGGGTTTGGACTGGTCCCTTATTGATGTCAGTATAATATCCAAGATCAAAACTGGATCCACATTTCGTATAATGCAAGAATCAAACAAAACAGTTTATATTTCACACAACTACACGCATCCACAAAAGTAATAAGAGAATAGTAAGAATAACGAGAAAAATGAACTTGGCCGGACTTATTTTAGATCTTGCCGGATTACGTCGTCTATGTATGTCCGGTTGGACATATTGGATATCTAGTCGGATTTCCTACGTAAACTATAAATATCATAAAAGAGGAATTACATCCAGATAACAACCATGACAACATGAAAAACAGTTAGATCAAATGCAAAACGATAACAACTATAAATAAACAATTAAAAAAAACAAAGGCAGATTGATAAACATATATGTAAGACTGCGCATATCCGTCTCATATGGTACATAGAGTTATATCTCAAGTGTAAACCATACTAACGTCCATTCAGAATCGGCTATGGGATCTACGTCTGGGTTTCTATCCTATATACCACGAGAAACAGGCGGCCATATGTAGCCAATTGAGTGGCCAGACTTTCTTTATGACTGTTGTATGTTCGGACGGACATACATGATGTTTGTTTGGATATACAGCATTAGAATGATAGTAGAATATGCAAAGTTTAAGGTTTTTGGGCGCTCGGGTCGTATCCTTAAGTGTAACTCAGCTCCGAGAATACCTCTGAAGATTTGGTTCAGCTGTCGAATCTCTTGTAAGAGATGGGAAATAAGTTGATGTGTTATTAGTTTCTTACGTTCAAGAAAATCAGATCTAATCCCTTATTTGTGTGTTTTGATCCTCTTTTTATAGTGTGTAGGGTTTGGTTAACAAGGAAACGATCACTCCGTTAAGGAAATTAGTTAAGAAGGAAAGTAAGGTTTTATGGAAATCTGCTAAGAAGGAAAAAAGATCGAATCCTTCTGCAAAACTAGAAACGCGATGTATATCCGGCTTGACTTTAAGGCATATCCGACCAGATTTGATGGAGATGTTCGACTAGATATATGAGACATTCGGTCGGGTTTAGTGGGTAACTCTTTTAGATCTTCTAAAGTTTATTTCCTTTCCAGCATTAAATCTAACAAATTCTCAAACCTTTCAAGTGTGTTCCCATAAGAGACTTATCATCGAGCTACGTGTAAAAATACAGTGTCTACACACTCCATTCTTGGTTCCATAGCCTGAGGTTAACAAATATCCTTGGGGTGATTGAATTGGGAGGTACATAGCGCGGACGCTTGAAGGGACTCCTTGAAGATTGTAACCTTGAAGACTGTATAGCATGGGAAATGATAATGCCCCCATGGCACTTTCTACCTTATGGGATTCATAGCTCAGGGTTAACAGAGTTACTCGGGGTGATTGGATCAAATATGCATAGCTTGTGGAGGATGAATGTCTATATGACGATTGCGATCTAAGTGGCACTAAGTGGTACATCCCTCAGTGACCTTGTTGTTTTGGGTAATACGAGATGGGACACTGCATACATAGCTTTGTTATTTTTGGGTGGTACGAGGTGAGTGATACGTCACCCTCCTGACCTTGTCATTTATTTTATACAACATGGGGTGGGACGCTACAGTTGTTGCTTTTTATTGGCTAACCCAAGGTTGAAATGGCTCAAGGTCAAAATTTCTCCCCCATGTATTTCTTTGATAATGGCACGATGAGGGTTGTGTTCCCTCGTGGCCAAGTGTTAAATGGCTTGGTTTGTTATTGGCATGAGGAAGGTTGTGTTCCGGAATATCTCCCCCGAGACCTTGGTTTGTTATTGGCATGAGGAAGGTTGTGAACCCTCTTGGCAAAGTGTAAATGGCTCGAGGTTGGAATCTCTCTCTCGAGGCCTTGGCTTGTTATTGGCACGAGGAGAGTTGTGTTCCCTTATGGCCAAGTGGAAATGGCTCGGGGTCACCTAAGCCCTTGCTTTTATATTGGCACGAGGAGAATTATGTTCTCTTGTGGCCAAGTATGGAATGTCTCGGGTTGGAATTTTCCCTCTTATATCATTGTTTTGTGACCAGCACGAAAAATGGAGCTTTCCCTCATGGCTCGGTCTTTATAAGTTGCACGAGGAGTGAAGTAGCCAAGGCTGCATTCGCTTTCAGATTTTGTCTGTGCCAAGAAGCACCGGATCAGGTTAGGCTGAAATGATTTGAATGGATTGGGCTTCTCGAATTACATCCCTCAGGGAATATAGGTTTTTTTTCCTGGAATTTTGGCTAAGTATTGAGTGGAGCCTCGGTTCATCACATTTTGGGCATTAATATGGTCAGGTTATTTTTTCCCTTTATATTGGTGGGAATGTTCTTAGGCCTATTAATCAGGTCATTCGTTAGGACTTAGGATTGCTCCTGTTAATTGATAGGGTTCGTTATTAAGTTTGAGTTTGCAAATGGAAAATATTTTCTAAATATTGAAATAATGTGTCATATATCAATATTTTGATAGGGGTCGTAAGGATTGCGCCTGTTAATTGATCGGAGTATGCAGAATGAAAAAGACAAGCAAAAAAAGGAATGAGGTTTTATTTCTTTCTGATTTATTATAAAATGTCTTCGCACTCGTGCTTCCCTCTAGTGGAGAGGTCGGTTATAAATTCAGCGGGGGCATGAGCATCTTCAATCGGAGGCAGCACAGGGTCGGCATCATCAGGCTAAGGAGGCACATTGGATATGGGGACCAGATCATAGACCACCTCGGGCATCACTCCCTCAAGAATGAAGAACCTCCACATCTTCATCTTCCCCTTTAAAAACCCTGAGAAACTCCCTCAGTTCGCTCAAGTCAAGGTCAGGAAACTTACCTGCAATGAGGTCAACCGAATCTCCAGACCTTCGATGAAGGAGTCAATGCGCGCCTCCTCAATGCGCTCCTCAATCTAGGCCTTAATGGAGGCCAGCTCCTCCTCGACAAGTGTCAATAGCTCCCGAAGCCTTTTCACTTCCAGGGGTTGGGAAGCTGCCTCTGTTCAGCCCTTGTCACATTCCTTCTTCATGATATTATTTTCTCGCCGCACTGACTCGACCTCAGCCGTCTTCTCAGCCAAGGCATTATCCAAATCTTACTCTTTACGGGTCAACTTTTCCTGCAAACTATGTGACTGACCCCCCTCATCAACAATAGAGGTCAAAAAATCTATGTTTGTGGCCATCGCATAGGCCACCTACACAAATGGTAGTTCGGGTCAGTAAATAAAATTAATTGATATACAGAAGAAATCGAGTTAAGGGTTTTTTACCTTTTGATGGGAGCTACTAACTCTGGTAACAACATCTCCGAGTGAGATGGACTCTATAAATTGGGCCTTCTCCAATGTGACCTTATTGGCCATAAAGTTGAAGATCGATGGAATGTGACCCATTTGAGGCAATAGATTCTCGGGAAGGGGAAACCTTTTGTGAAGAAGATGCCTTCGGGGCTTTTCATCGTGATTTTTTTGTTTGCTAGGGGGCAATTATCCCTTCTTGTTGGGTTCGATCGTCTTAGTGTCAAACCGGTGGTTATGTCTTTATTGTTGTCTTGGAGGTGAATGTGGTGATGGAACGACCTGGGAGCTTTGTGAAGGTTGTCTGCCCCCCGACTGCCATTTGCTCGGGATGGCAATATAAAAAGGGCTTTGTCTTTTACGGACCATTGCTGCACAGAAAAGTATACGAGTTAGAAAATGGCATTGAGTCATATATAATATAAAAAACGATGAAATAACAGAGAAAATAGAGGGTAAAATCAGTTACTAACTATAAAATGTCCTACTAACTCGGGATGAGATGCCTAAGATAAGACTCATCCCATTTAGAGATGAGTTTTTGACCAAGTCCAAGTAAAACCCATATATTGGGATGCAAACTTGATCCTATGTCGGGTTTGGTGACACACCTTTCGTAAGTCCCCCCAACAAGCTATAAGGGTGGCAGTCTTAAGTTAACATGTTAAATCTACGAAAATTCTAAGTATGAAAATCTACATGGTCGGGTATTACCTCCTTTTATGAATTGGTTCGGGATTTTAAATTTTTTTTATCCCAGTGGACCTGGAGTTATCCCTGGTTACCCTCGACCAAAAATCACTTGTTCTTGAAATTCTTATTGGTGGCGAGAAGCTTGGTCACTAACCTCTTTCTCTAGGAGTAGGCGGACAAATAATACCAATCCTTGTGGTCATTTGGGTTGACATATAACCTATAGAGGTGCTTTAATTCATATAACCCGGTCAATAACCGTCACCCATTCAGTTTTAATTGTAATGAGGTCGGGTTCATTGCTACGGACATCTTTATAAAATACCCTTGTATGGCAAACTCATGCCCATATTAAAGAATGGCGCACAGACTACTACCCGCCCATTCTGAGGCTGACTCGCCTAGTCGAACTCATCGGTATTTCCAAAGTGATGTCATCGGGTAGGCTGAATCTTTCCCTCAGAAGATCCAGATCGACCTGAGTCATTATAGAATGTTTGTCCATATCCAGGTCGTAATAGTCAAATGGAGGTTATGTTGGTTCAGTTTGGGGTTATCTTTTACGGTATGTGAGGTTATCCGTATTAGATGGGGTTGGGGTGGTATCAAGATCAGAGTCATCGAGTCTAAGGGATCATGCGTCCTCCAGATGTCTACATCAATCATGAATGCTCCAAACTCCTCGGGTTAAAGGGTTTCGAGAGGAAGTGAGGTTAATGACACTAAGTTTTACATTTCCTAAAAGGAACAACCCAAGGTGTAAGTTAGTCACAAATAATTTGTGCTTATTTTTTCTGTTAATCGGGCCTAAACTAGTTATTAGGGCCTGATCTATTGTCTTCTCTGAGTGGCTAACCCTAAAAAGCTCTAAAATATCCTAGCAATGGCATGAAAGTAAATTTCTTGTAAGCAAACAAGTACACGACCTAAACATTATCCAAAACACGGCCTAAACACTAGATAAAGCATGACTCGTCCCGTTATATGCATTTTACTCACAAACAAACCATAAATACTAGAAACAAGTTTTACAGATTCCAAACAAAAACTATCAAAAATACTCAGAAAAAGCAGTATATAAATCATGTTCATCATAATTTTTCTACGAAATAGAAAATGTTCAGAATAGAAACAGAGAGGGTCGAGAACATACTTAATGATTAGTTGAAGTAGAGGAAAACTTGGAGTTGTTGCTTGTATGAGAGCTTAAAGCTTTGTTGCACAGAATTGATAGCAATTAAACAGTTGGTAAAGTGTTGAAAAAGTGAAAATGGCCTTTTTATAGGCACATTGGGTTTATCCTAGCCATTTATTTTAAACCAATGATGTTGGATGCATGCCATGTGCATAAGTAATCATAGCCAATCAATTTTAGATAGACAAGCCACAGATGAGTGACACTTGGCAGGTAGGGGATAAGGGAGCAGTTGTGATTTGATGGATTTGATTAGAGCATTTAGGAAAGGAGATGATACCTTCGCGAATTCCTAGGGCCTTTTCAAAACCCTAAAAACTTTTTGGATAACGATGAAAGAAAAGAAAATCGTCAAAAGAGCACTTTTGGCAGTAAGCGAAGTAAGTCGTCCCGAGGCGGTGAAGCCTTGTGATTTCTGATGTAATGAAAAAGTAGAAAATAGATGTGACTCGAGGCACATTTTCAGAATAGACACTTCTTAATAGAGGGTGGTTGCAATTAGACATTAGGTCGGTATTTTTCTACTCGCATCACCATCTATTTATAAAGTTTTCGACACTAACTCGTAAACTCCATTGGTACCGAGAACTAAGGGACATATATTGATGGTGGTTTTTTACAGGACTCACCTCGGGGAGTGTCTGTTGGACAATTATGACCCATAGCATCACTATTTGTACTGAACATTGTGTTGTTGTACAAATTAACTATGTGACAAAGGAAATTTCTCTTTTATCATTTGTAATTGGATTACCGGGATATATAAATGATAAAAGTCCATATGATTAGTTCCAGATTAATAAGATATGAGACAATATTAATCCACTAAGGTTTAATCATTAAAATATCTCTAATCGTAGTATTATCGAGACTGAACATCGATAATGCGGAATAGACTAGTATTGCACTTATGCGTGTTGTGGGAGCATAACATCATAGTTCTCATATATTTAAGTATTGGATACTTATGCAAGTGTAATAGGAGGTTGGGTTTACCGATGGTACGGAAACAGCTTCGCTCTGGATAGACCCATCGGAATCCCATTGGTAGTATGACTATGTGTCTATGGGAGTTCGAATCAGAGTAGGTGTATTTGGTCTTAACCTGAGACTTGCATCGCTAATACTTGCGACAATCAGTATACTTTGGTTTTGGTCGTCCAGGGCTTTAACAGGTTCTGTGTACGCCTCTTCTGGGTATATTGAGAAACATAGTGTATTGGGTGTGATGTCAAGATGGAAGTATCACTCCAGTCATATGGAGATGATGATCACGTAGGATACGGAACTAGTACTCTTATGTACTGCAGTCATCGGGATAATATGACTAGGTCATGATTATCCGATAATAGAGACTAGTTACCGGAGATCCGATATATGCTTCGTACGGGGCAAACACAATTCCAGCCCCAAGCCTAGCATGTGACATCCGATACTGGATCGTTATACGCAATACTACGTATACTACGCCTGACATAGATTACATATTCCTTAAAAGAATATTTATGGAGAATTGGGTAGGCACGGTGCTTTGCTAGAAGCCAATCATGTCTTGTAAATCGGTAAGAACGTGGTACTAGGTACGCACGTATTGAGATAATCCGATGACCGAATTTACTGCCAACATATCCAGGGATCTCATGGGTCGCTTCCCGAAGATTCACCGATGACGTATGACTCGAACATAATTAATCTGGGATTAATTAGATGAGAGAGAAAATTAATCTAGAATTAATTGCGGAGAAATTTTATCTGGGATAAAATTCTATTTGAAGAGAGAGAGAATGATTAATTTAGAATTAATCGATAAAATAATATATTCGATATATTATATGAAATTAGATTTCATAACGGAATTAAAATTGAATTTTAATTCGGGCGAACGAATTAATTTAGAATTAATTTGCGAGTGATGTGAATAGTAATTTTGCTAGGTATAATTATTTAATTAAATTTGATTTAATTACGTCGCAACGGAAAATTCATTAATTCGGAATTAGCGAACCCGAGCCTGGAACGTGTTTGCGGGCCCACTTGGATTTTGAATTAAAGTGGGGCCCACACACAAATCAAATCACTAGTCAACTTTATCAACTTTTGGTTGATAGAAGTTGGTGGGATTTTTGGTAACTTGTAATTCACACTTTGTCATTTGGAATGACTAATACCAAAAACTTGGATTTGATATATAATAATTTGTTATAGGAAATCAAATTAATTCAACACAAAAAATCCATCTATCTCTCTTCCAATGGCCTATGGCCGAAACTTCTTCACCTGTTTTTCTTTCAAATTGTCGTGAGCCTAGGGCTTATTTGCTTCTTGATTTGGCTTCAAAATCAAAGGTGCTAGCACATCCAAGGAGTCATTGTAAGGTGTTAGGGACACTTATCCATGAGTTTGGAATTCAAGGACAAGCTTGGAAGCTCAACATACATCAAATGAGAAGCTTGGAGCAATTTCCATGGAGGCAAAAGTTTTGAACTCTACACATCTTTAGCCGATCAAAGTGAGTATTTTCCGCTATCTTACTTTGATGTATTCACATGATTTCTTGCTTAATTGATCTTGGTTTGACCTAGAAAACCCAACAGGGTCAAAGTTTGTTGTTGTATTACCCGTCTCATCTGGTTTGAAAGGCCCAATAGCCCAAAAGGAAAGGGAAGCTTTTAGAGATGTGAAATAGATAGGTCAAGTTCATAACCTTTTCAGCAAGAATTTCTGAAAACTACTTTTGAAACTCTGGTTTCTGAAAACTATTTCTAAAATCTGGAATCTTAAAACTGGTCTGTATCTGAAAACTTGACGCAAGGGGGCGTTACGTATTGCTGTCCCCCATACGCCTATCTAGAGCCCAGAATGTAAAACCATGACTTTGGGGCGTAACGTATCGTCGTCCCCCAAAGCATGCCACTATTATCCCTGAAACTGGTGGTCTTGGGACGTTACATATCGTCGTCCCCCAAGCCAAAGAACTGGAGCCGATAGTGCTGATTCACGCTACTACATAATCCTGAAACTAGGTCTAAGGGCGTTACGTATCGTCGTCCCCCTAACTCTGAGCTAGGATCTATGGGTGTTACGTATTGTCATCCCTAGTCCTCTACATGTGCACTTGTTCTATGTCCGTCAATTCCAGACTATCTCAAGTTACATACTGGAATGGATTTTTCCCTAATGCCCCGAAAAAACATAAATCATACTTTAAAAAATATGTATGTCTCAAATCATCACTTAAAACATAAATCTTTATGAAACAACTGTGACAAAAGTAATTTAACGCCCTAAAGCGTAAAAATAAGTCTGTTTGCAAAACAACGCAATAAAAATCAATTAAAAGAGTAGTGTCCACTCACTATTCTGGAGTTTCACTGGTCATTCTTCGCTTGATGGTGAAACATGTGGTTCCTACAACGATCTATCATCAATAGTTTCGATTAGAAAACGAACAAGGAATAAATAGGTCGGAATTAAGATTAATTTGCCTATTCAAGTAAAGGCTATTACTCGGAACCATATCGTACGTATATAATGAAATTAATACATACGGGTTGATACGGGACTCATAAGGTAGCCCTTGACGCGTTCGGGTAATGCTGGAATTGTTTAAAACTTCTTATTCCTCTTCTTATTCTTCCTCTTCTTCATCTTCTTCCTCTTCTTCTTCTTAGTTAGTTTTAAGGGCTACCCTATGAGTCCCGTATCAACCCGTATGTATTAATTTCATTATATACGTACGATATACTTCTGATTAATAGCTATGGGTGGGCATTATCAGATTCGGATCGGATCAGACCGAATCTGAATCCGATCCGATTCGATAAGAGTTGATTTGTTTGGTTCGATCAGATTTTTAATCCTTATCGGATCAGATCGGATTTGATCCGATAACTATCGAATCAAATCGGATTTATTCGATCCGATTTGATATCTTTACGAATCGGATAAATTTGATTTTGATAACAGATCTGAATCTGATAGAGCATCCGATTTGATAATGAATCTGATTGTGGATTCGATTTGATAACGGATGTGATTCGATAACGGATCCGATTTGATAAAATTGATTTGAATTTTAAATTATCCGATCAGATTCGATAAAATTATTATGAATTTATAAATTTTCGGGTCAATTTTCCGAATCGATTTCGTTATCGAATCGGATTTGTTATCAAATCGAATCTATTATCGGATTTATTATCAAATCGGATTCTCTATCGGATTCAGATCTGTTATCAAATCGGATTCTCTATCGGATTCAGATTTGTTATCAAATTTATCCAATTCGATCTGAAATTCGACAAACGAACCAAACACGATTTGATCGGATTCGAAAGCAAAATTCGATCCGATATTATCGGAACGAATCAGATCGGATCTGACCCGATTCGATCCGATATTACTAATAGCCTTTACTTGAATAGGTAAATTAATCTTAATTCTGACCTATTTATTCCTTGTTCATTTTCTAATCGAAACTATCGATGATAGATCGTCTCAGGAACCACAGGTTTCACCAGCAAGCGACGAAAGACCAGCGAAACTCTATCACAGTGAGTGGACACTACTCTTTTAATTGATTTTTATTGTGTTGTTTTGCAAACAAACTTATTTTTACACTTTAGGGCGTTAGATTACTTTTGTCACAGTTGTTTCACAAAGATTTATGCTTTAAGTGATGATTTGAGACATAAATATTTTTCAAGCATGATTTTATGTTTTTTCGGGACATGGGGGAAAAACCCATCCCAGTATGTAACTTGAGATAGCCTGGAATTGACGAACAGAGAACATATGCACATGTAGAGGACTGGGGGGACGGCGATACGTAACACTCCCAGATCCTAGTTCAGAGCTAGGGGGACGGCGATACGTAACGCCCCTAGACCCTAGTTTCAGGGCCAGGTATTAGCATGGATTCGCACTACCGGCTCTAGTTTTATGGCTTGGGGACTGCGATAAGTAACGCCCTAAGACCACCAATTTGAGGGACATGAGTGGCATGATTTGGGGGACGCTGATACGTAACGACCTCATGTGTCAAGTTTTCATATATAGACCAGTTTTTCAGATTTCATATTTTCAGTATACAGTTTTCAAAAATCAGATTTTAGAAATAGTTTTCAGAAACCATAGCTTCAAAAGTAGTTTTCAAAAATATGAGTTTTATAAAGGAGATTTCAGTCACAGTATAATATAAGAGTTTTCATAGAAAGATTTTTTCTGGCACTTTGGTTTTAAATCAAATATTTTGATATTAGTATTTCAGTTTTTCATCCATTCACTTAGATAGATTAGCGATCTAACCCCCCACCCCCAATTTTCTTATTTTGCAGATATTCTCGAAGGACCAGCTCGGGAGGACGGATATTGTTGCAATCACTAGGGTTTGGAGTCCATCAGTTAAAGTCAAAGAGTAAAAGTCCAATCGGAGTAAGTCAGAGTCAAGTAAAAGTCATGTACTAGTAACCGAGTTATGTGTAGTCATTGTAAAAACATGTGTCTTTATGTATAAAAATATTGGAGTTAATTTTGAATGTTAAGTTGTAAGTGTGGGCCACGGTCCCATATATATAATACATATATAATTAATTAAAGAAAATAACATTAGTGTAGGCATTGCATTTTTACACATTAGCCCAATGATGAGTCTCGTATGGAGGCAACTATCTCTTTAGTCATGAAAGTCGCGGGAAACAGACGTTAGAAGGGTAAAGTTGGAAAATGGAATTCTTGTTAGATTTAACCTCGTTGTTTAGCCTCTGTTGCTTGTTGGACTTCCGTTTCAAAGCTTATCTTAGGCCCAAAACCCCATAGACCACTTACCAAACCCAAACCAAACACAAAATACCAAAGCCTACCTAAGAACCAAACCCACACGCCCATGGAGCCCCATTTAAGCCCATATCTCCTCTAATTAGGCAAAATCACATTTATCACATGCTAAAATCAAGACAAATCCTTTCCTAATTAGAAGAAATCAAATCAAATCCCTTTCCTAATCAAATCCAATCACAATCCTAAATTAGGAGATCTATTCCTTATGAGATACCAATTAGAATAAATGTCACTATCAATAAAAATCCTATTCCTAGTCGGATAAGGAAAGTCTCATCTTCTTTGCCTATAAAAAGAGGCCCTCACCACCCATTCAAACCCTGGCACACATACCTCTCTCACACGCCTAAAGCACTCTCTTAAGCCTCCATTGCACGTCCAAGCATCCCATTGAAGCTCTCATTTCCGCACCTTTAAGATCAATTTCCCTCCATTGTCGCATCTTCCCCCTTCATCAATACCCTTCACGTCCAAGCCTTAAAATTCTAGCCTCCATTGCCGCATCTTAGCCACCATTCACAGCCCTAAAAACACACCAAAATAACACCTTTCACAGCCCCTCAAGTCGCACAAAACCCCCTCCAATCACAGCCTCATTCAACGCCCAAACCAGTCTCGAAAACACCCCTCACTGCACCTTGAATTGCCGCAACTTAGCTCACTGTTCTGATCAGTTTTGGCAGTGAGTTGAGCCTATAAAACAGTCCTAAAATCACCTATAAACCACCTCAAAAATCTGCATAAATTTCCCCTAGAATACCTTAAGAAACCGCAACCCCTAAGCCTTCCAAATCATCCAAAACAGTCCACTAAATACACAAAACAGTGACCTGAAATGCAGCGACCAAACGGCAGCGAAACGGGTTTAAAACAGCAGCCCGAACATCAAAACAACGAGGAAAAACGTTGAGCAAACCAATCGGAAAAGTAGCAGATCATTCACCCTTCCAACGGACGTGTAACGCCCTTTCTTGAGACGACAAAAGAGGTTAGACCTGAGGGCACCTTTTTACTTATCTTCTTTCGTTTTATTTTATTTATTTTGAAATATTATTGCATGAGATTCGTTTGAGGCATGATGTAATTGTTGGATGAGAGGGGTATGTGTTCCCCTTTTGTGGTATATAGGATAGAAACTCGGACGTAAATTCCGTAGCCAATTCCGAATGGACGGTAGTGCGGTCTGCACTCGGGATACAACGCCATGTACCACTTAAGATGCACGTATCTCGTCTCATCCAAATTTGTATTTGAGCATGTCATAGTTCTAGGCCGTTTATTTATTATGGTTTAATTTAGTTTGTTATTTATTTGTTAAAGCATATTTAGGTTGTTCCTTATGCATGTTATTAGTTTATGATGTGTTTGGATAATGATTTATACATGTTGATTTAATGGTTCAATATGCTTGTTGTGTTACATTGCGTGGAGTTATTTGGATGAAAGCATGTTAGATCTAAGTACCATTGAGCATGATTATTGAGTAGACTTGGTTGATTCATTGCACAAATTATATCATCACAAGTGACATAAGTAAGGGACCATTCCGAACCCAACGGTTTGAGGTATTCCCTTGCGAGGGGTGAGTGTGGCCTTAAATCTTTGTCCCGGTTCACACCGGGTGCCGACTCCATGGAAGATGTATTTTGACGGAGCAGTGAACTGCAAAGGAGCCGGAATCGGAATCATAATAGTAATCTCTGGGGGAGAGACTTTGCCTATGGCCAAAAGGCTAACATTCGGAGTAACTAATAACATGGCTGAATATGAAGCATGTGCATTTGGGTTGACTGCATTGACAGCCTTGAGAGCTACAAACGTGGAGGTTTATGGAGACTCGATGTTGGTGATCCGACAGATGCAAGGAGAATGGGAGTTAAAAGAAGAACGATTGAAGCCGTACTTATTCCACCTCAGAAACCTAGCACAGGTTATCCCTAACTGCAAATTTCAGCACTTGCCTCGGGAAGAAAATCAGATGGCAGATGCATTGGCGACGCTAGCCGCAACCTGGGAGAATCCAGAGAAATTGGTGATGAGACCACGGGTGTTGACGACGGCGAGTAAGCCTGTTTATGAGATTGAGCATATCTTGGAAATATAGGTCAACGATGGAAAACCTTGGTATCATGATATTCAAAGGTATCTGGAATATGGGGAGCTCCAAGAAGAAGCTAACAGAAAAGACAGAATCGCCATTCAGAAGTTGGCCTCTCAGTATGTGAGTCTGAAGGGAGAACTCTACAAGAGGCAGGCCAATGGTATTCAGCTAAAATGTTTGAGGGAGGAAGAAGCTCAGAGGATAATGGAAGAAGTGCACGCTGGTATATGTGGACCACATATGAACGGATTGAACTTGTCCCGCAAGATTGTGAGGCAAGGCTTTTACTGGTCAACCATGGAAGCTGACTGCGCGAAACTAGTGAAACACTGCCATGATTGTCAAGTGCATGGGAATTTGAATCATTTGCCACACACAGAGTTGCACGGGTTGTCAGAACCGTGGCCTTTCTCAGCATGGGGAATAGATATGATCGGAGAAATTCGGCCGAATGCGTCGAACGGACATCGCTTTATAGTGGTGGCAATGGACTACTTCTCGAAATGGGTAGAAGCCGAGTCGTTCCGCAATGTTACGACAAAACAGATGGCTAAGTTCATAGCCCGGAATCTCATATGCCAGTATGGTATGCCGCATCACATAGTTACAGACAATGGAGTCCAGTTTCAGGGAGAGACCAGAGCAATGTTACAGAGGCATGTGATAGGTCACCATAAGTCTTCACCATACAGGCCGCAGGCTAATGGGGCGGTTGAGGCAGCCAACAAGACGATAAAGATGATTCTGGCGAAGATGACAGAGAATTACAAAGATTGGGCTGATAAGCTACCATATGCCCTGTGGGGGTACAGAACTTCTATAAGGACAGCAACAGGAGCTACACCTTACTCTTTGGTCTATGGAATGGAAGCGGTATTGCCGGTGGAAGTTGAAATGCATTCCATGCAGTTATTAGCAGAAGCAGAGTTACCTGAACAAGAATGGACCTTGCAGAGGTTTGAGCAGTTAGTATTGATGGATGAGAAGAGGATGAAGTCCTTGCATCACATGCAGATATATCAGAAGAGGTTGGCCTGAGCATTTAATAAGAAGGTGCGTCCTACCAAGATCAAGAAAGGTGATCTGGTACTTATGCAGTTGAAGTCGTCGATGACAGACCCAAGAGGGAAGTTCATACCAAATTGGGAAGGATCGTACATTGTTCAGAAGGTAATAGGAAATGGAGCAGTGAGACTGTCGGACTTGGAAGGGAATGAGTTCACCGAGCCGATCAATGTTGACAGATTGAAGTTGTATTTTGCCTGAGGGACAGAAGACTGAATAGTCACCCGCAGAAGACCTAACCCAACGGGATAAGGAGAACTCATGCATGCATGCACACATATAGCCCATTATTGCTTTCCTTTTTTTACGTGTTTTGTGTTTTTGTTTTATATTCACAGGTATCGAAGAAGAAAAGAGAAAGCGGCAAAGACAAACTAATCAGAAACAGCAAAAGCACTGTATTGAATTTGGGTAGAAATCCTAGGGCTGAGGTCCACATCGGTGTTAAGATTCAGATGGTGATCTGAAGGTTGAGGCCCATTTTTAGTTTTAATTTCGGGTCTGGATCACGGAGGCGAAGCCCACATGGTCAGCAGTAGAGAGGAAGAATTCCTTAGAGTGAGTGAGTGAGTGAAAAAAAAAGAGTGAGAGATAAGTTTTTGATGGTTAAACATATGTCCGGTGATGACATTGTGTGCTGTAGGGAGAAGCCTTAGAAACGAGAAGTGCGAGACGTGCTCTTATCCGGTATTCTGAATGGATTGATCTTGGCTAGACTCATGAAGCACTTGATAAAAGGTATCTCAACAGTAGAAGCCCGAGCGGTTGATGAGATGACTAGCCAAAGAGATGGTGGATCGATGAATGACCGTTTGCTTGGATGTCCACCTTGGGTTACGTACGCTACGATACATGATATGGTTGGAAATAAAGAAATACAGTCTCTGCGATAACAAGAAAATAAAAAAGACCGCCTATAACCGATAAGCGTGAAGCTACCCATGGGCGAGTATTAGGACCACCATGAGGAGAAATGCTACCTTAAAGGGTAGGTGAGTCAAAAGAAAAAAAAAGGGAAAAGAGAAAGAAAAGGAATGAAAAGAGAGAGACGAAAGCAAAATAAAGAAAACCATATCATGTTGAGTATGCCGAAGTAATCACAAAATGTGACCTAGACATCCAGGTTGGTTAGACCCATCGGTCCGATTCTCCGAAGCGAAATCATCAAGTTGGCTTGCTTAAGAATAAGCTTCAAAAGAGCCTTTGCACACACTCACTAGGAGTCTAGTTTAGATCACATGTTCAGATGATTTGGTTTGAGTATATCGAGTACTTCGAAGGTTCTCGGGTTTTGACATGAAGCATTCGTTGAGGACGAAAATATGTTTAGCTACCAAGGCTATCCCGAGGAGAAGCAATACAATAGTTGGAAATATAAACGTCAGTATCAGTCTGAGGGCGAGGCCCACAGCGGTATTAGATAGAGGGCGAGGCCCACATCAACATCAGTTAAGGGCGAGGCCCACATCAGTCTGAGGGCGAGGCCCACATCACTTTGGGGGTGAGGCCCACATCAGTTAAGGGCGAGGCCCACATCAGTCTGAGGGCGAGGCCCACATCACTCTGGGGGCGAGGCCCACATCCGAATCAGTTTGGGGGCGAAGCCCATATCAGTATCAGATATGAGGCAAGGCCCACATCAGTATCAGTTTGAGGGCGAGGCCCATAATCAGCATCAGTCTGGGGGCGAGGCCCATATCAGTATCAGTCTGGGGGCGAAGCCCACTACATCATTATCAGTTCGAGGGCGAGGTCCCTATTGTCAGCGGTATTGGGTCGAGATGCGTGCCCAGGGTCGAGGTGCCTACTACATCATTATATTCAGGGCGAGGTCCCTATTGTCAGCGGTATTGGGTCGAGATGTGTGCCCAAGGTCGAGGTGCCCTCATTGTCGGTTGTAGTTCCGGGTCGAGATCCGTGCCCAAGGTCGAGGTGCCACTACATCATCATATTCCGGGTGAGGTCCCTATTGTCAGCGGTATTGGGTCGAGATGCGTGCCCAGGGTCGAGGTGCCCCCGTTGTCAGTTGTAGTTCCGAGTCGAGATGCATGCCCAAGGTCGATGTGCTCACTACATCATCATATTTCGGGCGAGGTCCCTATTGTCAGCGGTATTGGGTCGAGATGCGTGCCCAGGGTCGAGGTGCCCACTACATCATCAGTTCGAGGGTCGACATGCCCACGTTGTCATTAGCAAATCTGTGATGCGTCCCAGGGTCGAGGTGCCCATCACACAATCAACTCAGTTCGAAGCAACGGGCAGACCGGGTGGCAGCTGGCGAGCCAGGTAAGTAAAAATGCATTGCATGTACTTTGATAGGATTGTCATTGTCACACACTGCACAAGTCCTATCAAAGTAGGGGCAACTGTAGGCATTGCATTTTTACACATTAGCCTAATGATGAGTCTCGTATGGAGGCAACTATCTCTTTAGTCATGAAAGCCGTGGGAAACGGACGTTAGAAGGGTAAAGTTGGAAAATGGAATTCTTGTTAGATTTAACCTCGTTGTTTAGCTTCGATTGCTTGTTGGACTTCTGTTTCAAAGCTTATCTTAGGCCCAAAACCCCATAGACCACTTACCAAACCCAAACCAAACACAAAATATCCAAGCCTACCTAAGAACCCAACCCACACGCCCATGGAGCCCCATTTACGCCCATATCCCCTCTAATTAGGCAAAAGCACATTTATCACATGCTAAAATCAAGACAAATCCTTTCCTAATTAGAAGAAATCAAATCAAATCCCTTTCCTAATCAAATTCAATAACAATCCTAAATTAGGAGATCTATTCCTTATGAGATACCAATTAGAATAAATGTCACTATCAATAGAAATCATATTCCTAGTCGGATAAGGAAAGTCTCTTCTCCTTTGCCTATAAAAAGAGGCCCTCACCACCCATTCAAACCCTGGCACACATACCTCTCTCACACGCCTAAAGCACTCTCTTAAGCCTCCATTGCACGCCCAAGCATCCCATTGAAGCTCCCATTGCCGCACCTTTAAGATCAACTTCCCTCCATTGCCGCATCTTCCCCCCTTCATCAATATCATTCACGTCCAAGCCTTAAAATTCTAGCCTCTATTGCCGCATCTTAGCCACCATTCACAGCCCCAAAAACACACCAAAATAACACCTTTCACAGCCCCTCAAGTCGCACAAAAACCCCCTCTAATCATAGCCCCATTCAACGCCCAAACCAGTCTCAAAAACACCCCTCACTGTACCTTGAATTGCCGCAACTTAGCTCACTGTTCTGATCAGTTTTGGCAGTGAGTTGATGTGATTTTTGGATGAGCGGGGTATGTGTTCCCCTTTTTTGGTATATAGGATGGAAACTTAGACGTAAATTCCGTAGCCGATTCCGAATGGACGGTAGTGCGGTCTGCACTCGGGATACAACGCCACGTACCACTTAAGATGCACGTATCTCGTCTCATCCAAATTTGTATTTGAGCATGTCATAGTTCTAGGCCGTTTATTTATTATGGTTTAATTTAGTTTGTTATTTATTTGTTAAGCATATTTAGGTTGTTCCTTATGCATGTTATTAGTTTATGATGTGTTTGGATAATGATTTATACATGTTGATTTAATGGTTCAATATGCTCGTTGTGTTACATTGCGTGGAGTTATTTGGATGAAAGCATGTTAGATCTAAGTACCCTTGAGCATGATTATTGAGTAGACTTGGTTGATTCATTTCACAAATTATATCATCACAAGTGACATAAGTAAGGGACCATTCCGAACCCAACGGTTTGAGGTCTTCCCTTGCGATGGGTGAGTGCGGCCTTAAATCTTTATCCCGGTTCACACCGAGTGGCGACTCCATGTTATTTCGTACTTCCCAACTAGGCCGCGAGCCTAGAACAGCGTTGCACAGGTTCTGTTGTCTACAATTAGTAAACAAATAGTAGTCACCAGAGTCATACCCACCCTACATGAGAAATATACCCTACCAGGATACAAAAGTACTAGAACAAAGATATCGAAACCCATCGAGACATAAGATGTTTTCCCTCGTCCCTACCAGCATAGATATAATAATAGTAAGGGAGCCCAATAAAAAGGTTACTCTAAGAACAGAGAAAGAAAATCATGAAATAATAGATTACTTAGAAAAAGAAGTTTCGAAGGAGTAAACCGAAGAACCTAGTATAGCCTAAAGATTTAAGATAAGTCAGTGCGAGGTCTACAAGACTAGTAGGAGACCACATGATAAATCAAATTCTATAGAACCCACAGACACCAGGCCATTAGAAATTTGTAGAAGTATACAGGGATAGACCCGAATGATATTTAGGAAATGATAAGAGTATCAGTATGGATATCGGAATAGAGTGCCCAGTTGGAATTTATAGCAAGAACAATGAGGACGGATCTAAGAAGTAGTTAGGAGAACGTACTACCGTGGGTCTCAGTAGCAAGACGTAAAACAAAGAAATAAAATAGGCAAATGGTAAGAAGAAAATGAGAAGCAATAAGGGAAATTCAGGGTATTTGGATACGAAGATAACATAATGAGAGGATAGTAGTGTTGAGAATTGATGGAATTTGTGTGGCCTTAAGACATGGATTAGTTGGTCAGTTTCTTATAAAAAAAATGATGACCACTCTTGGAAACCTCGATTTTAATAAATCTATAGATATCTAACCATAGCACCACCATGTTTAGGTATAAACTAGAAATGCGTATTTATATATCCTTATCGAATAAATAAGCTCAACTTAGAACCTAGTAAAAGAGAAGAAACGGTGAAGATGATCAATTGACAGATTTGATGAATTATGAGATGGCTAGACAGCCAAATAGATAAGACATGGATAAGGAGCATGAGATAGAATAGTACGATGCCAAAGTAAGTTAAGCTAAGTTTGTAAACCACCGTTGAATTAATGAACCCTTAAAGAATTAAAGACTTAAAAGTATGAAAAGACCAGGAAGAACGATTCTCATGAATATGAAAAAAACTTATAAAGAATCTCAGGTTACTGAGAAAAAAAGATTAGATAAAGGGTAGTATCTGGACCAAAGATTTGGTAGGAGATATCCTAAGTAATCGAAGTTAATAAAGTCTTCAGGGAAGTTAATGTGTAAGGATTTCAAGGATCTGGGACAAGAATAAGACCTTGTAGCAAGAGTAGATTCTTTAAGGAAGAGTAGCAAAGAGAGGTTAACGACATTCAGAGGGAGAAAGGTAATGACTTCGGAAGATTTAATAATAGAAACTAAATAGGAAGGAGTATAGAGACAACAAGAGAAAGGTTTTAGAGATCATAAATCCAAAAGGATTTTGCAGAAGAGGTAGTGTCTATGATATTTGGAAATGATCAGAAGTAAAGTTGGAGAAGGCAAACCAAACATTTTTAGCAGTAACACCCTAGTGTAAGGAAAGATACCAGATATATATACATTCACGAGAATTCTAGGCTCATAGATGAGCAGTATGTGTACTCAGATCACTATAATTAGAAGACCTCAGGATAAGTTCCCACTCTCCCCACCCTTGATAGATCACGACCGTAGAGATGGACCACGATTTTTCATTTTAAAGCTTTCCCCCATAAAACAATGAACCGGTGAAGGATATCAAACCATTAAATTACAAAAGTTTCAGGTATAGAATGAAGCAGGATAAAAGATGAAAGGAATACTAACCTTAAGGTTTGAAAGTGAAGCTACTAAGGTAAGACGATAATATAAGAAAAATATTTAGTAGGCGAAGACTGAAGAACAACATATCGAGATCTCTTAGTATTAGATTATAACCCAAACTCTATTACTTATTAACTTTTGTGATCCCTGAGAAGTGGCTAGCCATAGTTAAAGAAAACCAAACCACCATGGGTTTGAAATAACCTTAGCCAAAAAAGAAATCATCGAGGGTAAAACTTGCATAAACGGACCTCAGGTAAGGTTAAGATTTACAAGAAATGCAAATAGGTACAAAGATCAAGTCATGTGAAAGACAGCAACTGAACCGAGATAGTAAAAAAATATCAAAGGTACAAAAGAGTAAACCAGATTAGCATAACCAGTAGTAGTTTAATAATAAATGACATAGTCTTAGCATAAAAATATATATTATCAAGCTTAGTGTAGATATTGTGCCCATAATTTTTTAGCCAACCAATAAAAGTCATTAGAAAAAAAGAACTACCCGGATATTGTTAGGATTGGTGCTCGGAGTGCCAATCCGGATCGTATTTATGTCTGATTCATAAATATGAGTAATTGTATATTCGATAATATTACTAATTTTAATGGTAGCACCCTTGTCTTTTATACACTTATTTGATCTAATTGCGATTAGATATCTGATTACGATTGGATCAAAACTGAATCTGGTTCAATAATATTTGTATATTAGACAAAGACCCTAGGATTTACAGTATACTGCGCAGTTACAACATAGTTTGTAATTGACATTGGGAAGCAACTATTAGTTGTATATCCTTAAATAAAGTTCCTGGTCAATATTTGCTAACACGGGTCGGTTAGTAAAATCGGATGAAACCAGTACATGTCATATATTGTGACTTGGTCCGATGGTTTATCTCAGTGAACCATGAGTCTCGGGAGACTCTTATAGACATATAGGTGTTTATTTGATAAGACATTGAACGACTCACTGAAGGTTTCCTAATAGATGGTACACCAACGTCAATAGGAACCTTGTCGAGTTGAGCGAGCATAGTGGTCATTTGACTACCACTGTGGATATATGAGCTATCCTCCACACTTTGATGGCAGTCACGTCAACGATCTAGTCATGATCAGACCTCCGCCTATTCGTTGGGTGTGGACTGATGCTCATGATATTCTGTGTGTATCAAGATAGGATTCTTCAGTCCTGTGTACAGGGCATAGGCATCCAGAATGTGTTTACGATCTAGTAAATCTATGGTCGTGGTATAACATCGGAAACCAGTTTCAAGTGTTATTTAGAGATCATAAATTGAAAGTCGACTGTATTATACCGAACAAATTTGACGTTCTGATCTATATCCCAGGTTTAATACGGATAGCCTGTGACGGAAGGATTATACCTATGCAATGACCTCGACTTGTATAGTTTAGCAAAATTATTTGTGGTCGTCATAATCCATGAGTGGGTGGATTATGGACACGAAATTTGATTTCGTGACGGATAAACCTAAACTTAGAGAGTCCCACAATATGAAGTGTACTCATTGAGCACTTGGGCAACTCGATATGAATAATACAGATTATTCATAATACTTCACCGGATTAACTGAGTTAATTCGGACCGTTTAATCGGTTAAACGACAACACATGCAATTAAGGTATTTTGTCTGCTAATAATTATTATGTATTTGTATTTGATACATAATACGATTAGATACACATTAATTATTCGTCAAATGAGATTTTGACACATGCCATAAATATGTATTTATTATTTATTGTAAATAAAATACATATATAATAATAATTACATTAATTAATTATTTGGATATTTAATTGTTAAATTTTTAAATTATTAATTAATAAAATTTTCCATAAATGTTATGGAAGTTGTTTAATTATTATTGGAATATTTGGCTTGCTTTTAATATAATTTATATGTGTTCCAATTTGATTGGATTAGATAAAGTATGTTTGATTTTAATTTAATTAAAATAAGAAAATGACAAAATTGCCATTCGATTAGTCAAAGTTGGTTATGGCTTTTTAAAAAACAAAAAAGTTGCTTTCTTCTTCACTTTTTGATGACCATTGTCGTGAGCTCCATAAAAAAAAAATGGGTTTCAACTTTGCTTTGAAAATCCACGAAGAATTTGAAGAAAAATCAAGGAAAAAGCTTAGGATTCAAGGGAATTAAAGGTAATTCTTTATACCCAAGCTTAGTAAATTTGATTTCTTATTCCTTAATGATCTAGAAGGGTTCTAGGGTTCTTCAAATCTGAAAAATTTGGGGCTTTTGACTTTGGTAGTTGAATTGGAAGTGGTTGAGCATCTGTGAAGTGAAATTGGTGAATATTATTGTAATATTAGGCCAATTTATTCATTTGATGAATTGTTACTATTCTAAAGTTTTTGATCCACTCTAAGATAACTCTAGAACTATTCTAGAGTTTTTGATCCACTCTAAGATAGCCTAGAATTGTTCTAGAGTTATTCATGTGTGGTGGGACTCAATTGGTGTTGAGATTAATTGATTTAGTCTTGAAAAATTGGATTTAAAGCATGATTTTTGGCAATTTCGTTTATTATTTCAGACCTGAAATATCTGGAAATTTTTTGATGAAATTGTTGTCTTATGAATGTTTTGGATGTAATTTGGGTGTTGGCACAATTGCCGGAAAGTGTTTCCGACTTGAAATAAGCGAAAACGGCCAAAAACGAGGTTACCGGGTGGATTTTGAGCCAATCGGGTGACTGCTGTGCAAACAGTGAATCCGTCACTGTTTTGGCAGTCCATGAACTACTTTGACACGATTGGAGCTGACTTGGGAAGTTTATATAAGTGTCGGGTAGTCAGTTCGGTCAAAAACTTGTTTTAGGTAATTTTACGGAAAAACGGTTTTCGTAAAAGTTTCGCAAGTTTTCAACTAGTTTATGTTAATATTGATATTGAATAAATAGGTTTAGGTGAAATATGAATGAATAATTTATTTGGTATTTTGAAAAAGTTTTTAAAATATGATTTCGCCCGAACCCGATCTTCCGCTGCGCCCCATCGCCCAAAATGTTGGACAATTATGACTCATAGCATCACTATTTGTACAGAACAAGGTGTTGTTGTACAAATTAACTATGTGACAAAGGAAATTACTCTTTTATCATTTGTAATTGGATTACCTGGAGATATAAATGATAAAAGTCCTTATGATTAGTTCCGGATTAATAAGATATGAGACAGTATTAATCCACAAAGGTTTAATCATTAAATATCCCTAGTCGTAGTATTATCGAGACTGGACATCGATAATGCGGAATAGGCTAGTGTTACACTTGTGCGTGTTATGGAAGCGTAACGGCAGTTCTCATATATTTGGGTATTGGATACTCATGCAAGTGTAATAGGAGGTTCTGTTTACTGATAGTACGGAAACAGCTTCACTCTAGATAGACCCATCGGAATCTCATTGGTAGTATGACTATGTGTCTATGGGAATCTGAATTATGGTAGGTGTATTTGGTCTTAACCTGAGACTTGCATCGCTAATACTTGCGACAATCAATATACTTTGGTTTTGGTCGTCCAGGGCTTTAACATGTTTTGTGTACGCTTCTTCTGGGTATATTGAGAATCGTAGTGTATTGGGTGTGATGTCAATATGGAAGTATCACTTCATTCATATGGAGATGATGATCACGCATGGATACAGAACTGGTACTCTAAGTGCTATAGCCATCGGGGAAGTATGACTAGGTCATGACTTTCCGATCATAAAGAGACTAGTTGCTTGTGATCCGATATATGCTTCGTACGGGGCAGACACAACTCCAGCCACAGGCCTTGCATGTGACATCTGATACTAGATCGTAATACGAAATACTACGTATACTACGCCTGACAAAGATCATATATTTCGTAGCAGAATATTTCTGGAGAATTGGGTAGGCACGGTGTTTTTCTAGAAGCAAATCATGTCTTGTAAATCGGTAAGTACGTGGTACCGGGTACACACGAATTCGGATAGTCCGATGACCGAATTTACTGCCAACATATTCAGGGATCTCTTGGGTCGCATCCCAAATATTCACAGATGATGTTTGACTCGAACAAAATTAATCTGGGATTAATTATGAGAGGGAATATTAATCTGGGATTAATAAAGAGAGAAAAATTAATCTGGGATTAATTATCAGAGAAAGAATTAATCTGTGATTAATTGCGTCGAGAATTTATCTAGGATTAAATTCGTTGAGAGGAGAGAACACGATTAATTTGGAATTAATCGGTAAAATAAATTTAATGGTTAAATTAGATTTTACTATTTAATTTATTTAATTGGGCTAAATAATATATTAGATATATTAATTGAAATTGGATCTCAACGGGAAATTAAATTGGATTTTAATTTTAACAAACGAATAAATTTGGAATTAATTCGCGATCGATTTTCGTAATAATTTTACTTGGTATTATTATTTAATTAAATCGGATTTAATTAAGTCGCGACGAAAAATTTGTTTAATCGGATTAAATGAACCCGAGCCCAAAATGTGTTGAGAAAGCCAACTAATTTGAAATTAAATGGGTGGGACCCATGACTCACATCAATTATCAATAATTAATAGAAGTAGTTGACAATAATATTTGGATATTTATTTAAACACTCAACACATTTAAGTTTTATATAGATTATTGTTAATCTCTCTCCCTATTTTTTGGCCGAATGGCCCTGCATGATATTGGCCGAATAAAAAGAATGGTCAAAGGCATATATTGCTTTTACTTTTGAAGATTTACTATTTTTTGCCACTGACATTTTCATTTAATGCGAAATGCATGTGGGCCACATTTTATTTACAAAAGGTCGAATGAGAAAAGTAAATGGGTTGAGGCTTCTTTTCTTGGTTTTTGCGAGAAGCATTTTAGCTTCTTTTACAGACTGCTTTCTGACTTCTCTCATCAAGAGACCGAAAAGAAAGAAAAAAAATGGCTTCTCTTTTGAAGAGTAAAATGGTCTCTGACCTAAGCCATTGGCCACTGTTTTTCTTATGAAGGAAAAGGCAATTGGCTTTCTCCTTTTAGAAAGGTTGATGGCCTCTGTTTTGCATATAGTGCCGTTTGCTTCCTTCTCTCTCCATAGGGCAAATTTACTTCTCCTCGAGAGATCAAATTTGTTTCATTTATCTTACTAGCACATATGTGAGTCAAAATGATGGTGATAGGGATACTCACCCAAAAGCTTGGAAGCTTCAACATCCACAAAAATTTTGAACTCAACCGATCAATGTAAGTCTTCTGCAACTTATTTTTTATTTTTATTCACACACGAATCACGCTTATAGATCCTGTAACATGTTTAGGACACTAACACAAAACCCCAACAAAAATGGTATCAGAGCGGGTCTGATGTTTCATCCATTACATTATTCATGCTTGATATATGATTTATAATTCAATTTTAATATTCGCACATGCTAGGAATCTAGATATATTTTTTAACTGTTCGGTTCTACGCTAACGAATATGTAACGAAAATTTAATTGTTAGATTGAGTTATGTGTTCTAAGGTAGAATTGAATTATTTAGAAAATGATTTAGAATAAAATTATGCATTGGATGTAGAGTATAACTTCCATAGGAAAATCCCCGCTTTTAAATATGGCTGTAAAGTAACGTGTATTGGATACATGTTTCTTGGTTCGTCTTGTCAGTACGGTTTATGAGTATTTTTCTATAAGTGCATCCGAGATCGTGCCAAAGCTGTGAGGGTGTAGTTATAGGATTATTATCCATACCGGTTTTATATTGATACTGGACAAATTCAAGTGAAAGTGGAAATCCTGAACGTGCCAAAGCTGTCAGGACTACACCGGTAGCTTGAGTTTGTGATTGACAAGTGTAGCCTTGATACGCCTCCATGTGAACGTGTCAAAGTTGTCACAGCGAGAAACGGTCAAAACCAAAACCAGGAGTCACTGTTGAGTGATTAACAACGAGTTGTCTACCTAATGAATATATGTAGGCGAGATCGTGCCAAAGCTATGAGTCGAAATATATTCATGGGATCATACTCTCACTATGGAATTCGATTTGATTATTGAATTCCCGTTGTCTGTTGGGGATTACGGTAGTACGTAAAGTAGTGGGAGACACTGCTTGGTTAAAAATCCATAACTTAAGCAGTGCGTAATATTTTGGAATTTACTATTTTATTTTCCTTACATTTTATATTGTTTATAGATTTATACTTCTAATCCACTGCATGTTTATTACTTGAATAGATTTTCTGACTTTACTTATGGTTGCGTAGTTCTAGAATAGGTTCTAGAAAGACAGTAGACTTAGATATTGTTAGATTAGCTGAAACCATCGGGTACTGTTGTTCCGATTTTCTTGAAAATCAAGATGGTTTGTGACTTAATTTCTAAGTCGCAATTAGGTAATCTAAATTGATATCTGCTTTAGGATATTTTCTAGTTAGAATTGTTTCTTATGCAGTAAGAATTGACTTGAATATTTCATGTCTCGTGATTCTTGACTGGCATTAAGAAAACCCTTTTAGTATTTGTTTGTCTTATAATGACGTTTCTTGGATTTAGTGACTTTTAGAAGTCACGTGTCTAACATAATTTTCTAATCGATTATTTGCAAATGTTGTGAATAATTGAACGAAAATTGTAAAGCTTAAGAAATGAGATACGTATAGTTGTGTATAGAGAATATCGATTCTCGCAATACGACAAATGTATGTATTGGATACCAGATCTCTCGTCTAGTTAATTAAAATAATATTTAATAAATGTTTTGATATTTGATATCAGAACTTGTGACTATTGGATAGTTGCTTGATCTGTATAAACAGTTGTTACATATTTTTATATGACTAGTAGTGTCATTGATGAAAGATAAACATTAAGAAAATATTCGGTAAAATAAATAACTTAGAACTGTGCTTATGAGGTTTTATCATAAGAACATCATATGTTTATTCCTTATGGTAAATGATGGTCTGATATGAGATCACACCACATATCCTTATCCATTTAATGAATATTGTATTTAGGTTGTGATTAAATCTCATTTAACCAATGATAGTCATTGGACCACAGATTTATTAAACTAATACATTGGATGTGTGTAGTTTAATGAATTAGAAATTGCCTTGAATAGTTTTCTTTGCTTCGTAACTCGGTTAATGAATTGTTATGACTTAGTTATGTGTTTCTACTAGAGAACATGTTAAACGTCTTGAATTGTTCAAGAACTATCAATATGTTACTAATGAAACTCGGATAGAATATTTTGAATAATTCAAAGATATTTTATCTGTAGTGTTGAAAACTGTATCTTTAGAAATTCATTGTGCGTCTTTGAATTGTTCAAAGATGTTTGATATGATAAAACGCATGAATTTATGGCAATTAGTTCTAAGGTTATTTAATGAATATGATTCTTACTCAATATTAAATTTCCACGATTCCATTATGATGGAATTGGTTAGTGGGAGTAATCGAATCTTATATGATTTGATTCGTTGATATTGAGTGTTATTGAATTGTTTTTAAATACTCTTGGGGTTAAGCTCCAGAAACACTAATTCATCTTTTAATTAAGGTTTCATTCGTTTCTACAGTTACATATATGATATGTATAGTAGAAAATTCGAATCTTGAAAAGTTTGAGATTTGAAACTTTCCTTTGTATAACGGTTATATAATTGAAAGTACTTGTTCCTTGGAGGTACGAGTGAAAGGTTTATCACTTATTCTATTTAATAAAATATTATATTTTATTTAATAGAGTATCTTTTCTACGATCCCAGTAATAAAATTATTTTGTTACTTGATGGTTAACATTGGATATTGACGATTGCAGAAAAGATTTGACTTACTAAAGTCAAATGTGAGAATGATAAACTATAGTGGAACTACATAATTGATAAGATGAAAAGACCATTAGACATCTTCCGTATAAGTTCAATAGGATGTCAGAATTATTTACAAAGTATTTGATACTTAATGATTCTGTTGTTTTCTTATTGAAGAAAACTATCCTATAATTTATAATGGGAGCGATATTTGATATCGATTCCGGAATTTGGCATTGAACCATAGATCTAAAATTTTTCATTGCTTACTATGATCGAGTTTAGAACTTGATTAGGCTTTGGTTATGAATCGTTCATAAAGTGTGCAATTTGTTTGCGCAGCATAAGCACAGTGAGCTTGATAAAGGTTTGACCTTATAGTATGACAATGAGAAAGGTTATCCTTAGTAGTCTAATTGTAGATTCTGAGAATACCTCTCTCTGGTCGCACTAACTGAACAATTAGAGATTTTTTGGTTAATATTGATATTAAACCGTGAATTTTGGCTAAATAATGCAAAATGACGTTCTTGAGTGATTTCTTAGAATGAGAGATTCGTCGCGATTTCTATGTTTGGAGAATTCATTCTAGAATGGCCCTAGAGTTTGTATTCTGCTAAGATCACACTTTGATATATTAGCTTATGGGGCCTATTGTAGACTCAGATACGTTTTCCGGAAATCTGTGTTCTCTGATTTTGATATTAGTCAGATTGTCTGGTTTTATCGAAGTATGGAGAATACGTATTTGTAGGGTCAGTGGTAGCGTACAAATTTCTTTCTAGTACTATATATCCTAAGTCTCATTTTCTCCGTGAGAGCAGTGGGAGTAGTCTCTATTATATTTGATATAAAGTTTTATATAAGATATATAATTGAGAGACTTATGTGATACTCACATTAGCGTGTATTAGATATGATCTAATAAAAGACACATCAATACTATCTATATGACAGTTAGTTTAACTGTTTGACAGTTAACGTGTCTTTTATGTATATAGTATTCATCTTTTGTAAATGATGATTCCTTTGTCGAAAGTTAGATTGATTGGAATGTCTAATCAATCTTATACATCATATGATGATGGCGTGATAAATGCTATATTATGTGTGATTAAAGATATCAATTTAATCGTAATTGTTGCGAGTTATTTTGATATACTGTAGACCATATGATAGATCTTGAAACATGTTCTTTGTGATCTTTGAGATATTAAGAACGAGTTTCTCATACATGGAGAATTTAGTCAACAGTCATAAGGTCAGATTAGTTTTGATCCTAATTATGACATCAGATGGTCTATGTCATATAAAGTCAGAAAAGATGCAATGGGAGTGTCACTGTTGATTCTACTGAACTAGTGGAATCAATTGCAAATTTTGAAGTATTACCTTAAGAAGTTGCAAAGTGACCTCAATGATTAGAAGTGTTGATATTAGTTTAGAGCTTTTGGTTGTCTCATAGTCTTTTGGATTTGATCCATATATACTTAGACAACTCAGCAGCTATAGCACAGAACTGATATAGCGTTTGAGTCATATTGATGTAGAATTTGGATTATGCAAAATATGAATGATGTTGGCTAAGGAAAACGGTTGGGTTTGTTGGACATACTCAATTTGTTAAAGCAGGCTTACTTGTTATTGCTTTCTTCTTGAGTGCTGGTGAGCTATTGAGGGCCATGAGTATGCGATACATATTGAGATGTGTATAGGATACTGTAAGACACATAAATCGATGACGCTGTTCTAGGCTCGCGGCATAGTCGGGAGTACGGAATAGCCCGTGGAGGACTAAACCGGAGAATAAAAGAGTCGCCACCTGATGTGAACCGGAAAATGATTAAGGCCGCACTCACCCCTCGCAAGGGAATACCTCAAACCATTAGGTTCGGAATGGTCTCTTACTTATGCCACTTGTAATGAAAAGATTTGTGTAATAATCTAACCGAGTCTACGCAACATTCATACGCAAAAATAACCTACTTATAAGTTCATGTGCATGAAAATAAAACCTATATCTAAGTTTGCATGCATAAAAGTAATTCGTCATAACGGCAAGCACACAATAACACACAATAATCTCATGAACATATTTAATTATCAAACGTGAAAAATAAATAACAACCTAAACATAAACATAAATTAAATTCCTAATGCAAAAGAAATAACTAATCATGCTCGGAAATAACCAACTTCATACATAAAAAATAAATAACATGCTAAATGACTACATCATGCTTAGACATAAGATTGGATGAAATGAAATATGTGTGTCTCTCAAGTGGTATGTGGAGTTGTTTCCCAAGTACAAACCACACTATCGTCCATTCGGATTCGGCTACGGAATTTACGTCTGAGTTTCCATCCGATATACCGCAAGAGAGAACACATATTCCATTCATCTGAAGGTCATATCATACACCAATCAACCATACTCATGCGAAGTAAAATAAGAAAATAAATAAAAATAAAGGAGAATTAATAAAAAGGGTGCCCTCAGGTCTAACTTTTTAAGTCGTCTTTTGGAAGTGCGTTACACGGCCGTCGGAAGGGTTAATACTCCGCAACTCCTCCGGTTTACTGGTTTGTTGTTTTCCTTCGCTGCCTCGCTGTTTTGGACTGTTGTTCGCTCACTGTTTTGCTGCTGTTTTTTGTCACTATTTTTGCTGTAATTAAGTGTAGTTTTCTAGACAGATTTGCGGTGGTTTAGGACAGTTTTACTGGGCAGATTTTTGGTGGTTAAGATGCAGTTTTTAGGGGCTGATTTTTGGTAGTTTCAGGTGCAGTTTGCGCGGATTAGGAGCTGCTTATGGGCGTGAATTGAAGGCTGTGTAAGGGCTGTTTGTGGGCATGAATTGAAGGCAGTGCATGGGCTGTTTATGGGCGTGAATTGCTGGCAGTTTAGGGGATGTTTATGGGCGTGAATTGCTAGCTGTTTGTGAGGGGTTCTTGTGCGTGAAATTGAGGGTTTTTATAAGGGGTGAATGCGTGAGGTTGAGGGCTGTTTGTGGAGGGTATTTGTGTTGCTTGTTCACGGCAATTGCATAGAGTTTCTTTGTGTGGGGCGTGAAAATCTAGCTTTGAATGTGTTGGTTTAGGCTTCTTTTTATAGGCAAGGGTTGGGGTTTACCTTATGCGAATAGGGAAAGAATATTGTGTAATTATGTGAGGTATCTCTAATTAGTATGCTATAAGGAAATAATCTCTTCAATTTATTAAGGTAATTTGATTTAGTTTAGGCAGATATTTATGGGATTTGATTTGATTCTATTTATTTTAGGCAAAGGATTTAATTTAATTAGGAAAGTGATTGATGAGATTTGATTTGATTCTTTTAATTTGGGAAGGTGATTTGTTTTTTATTTTAACATGTGTTTAATGTGTTGTTTGTTATTTTGGAAGGATTGGGCGTGAGTTAAGGGGTCTTGGGCGTGGGTTTGGTTCATTTTGGTGGGCTTGGTGTATGGCTTGGTGGTGTGTGGGCTTGGTGTGTGGCTTGTGGGGGGTTTTGGGTCAAGGATGTGTTTTAAAATAGAGGTCCAACGAGCGAGCCCACAGCTGAACAAACGAATTAAGTCCAACAAAAAATGGATTTCTGACTTTTCCCTTCCGACGTCCGTTTCTCGCGACTTCCACGACTTAAATGTTAGTGCCTCCATGTGAGACTCATCATCAGGACTTATATGCAAAAATGCAGTGCCTACAGTCTCCCCCACTTTGATGGGACTTGTGCAGTGTGTGACAATGACAATCTTATCAAAGTTATGCAATGTATTTTTACTTACCTGGCTCGCCAGCCGTTGCTTGACTTTTGGGTACTTTGAACTAAGTTAATATGGTGGTGAGGTGCTCCGACCCCTGGTTCATTCCGGAACCTGTTACTGTGCCGTGGTCCATTCCCGAACCGTTATTGTAAGGTGGTCCATTCCCGGACCGTTACTGTGATATGGTCTATTCCCGAACCTTGCTCCATTTTCGGAGTGCCATTCCCGACTTGTTCATTCCCAAACCTTGCTCCGTTCTCGGAGTGTCATTCCCGGCTTGTTCATTCCCGAACCTTCCTCCATTCTCGGAGTGCCATTTCCGGCTTGTTCATTCCCGAACCTTGCTCCATTCTCGAAGTGTTATTCCCGACTTGTTCATTCCTGAACCTTGCTCCATTCTCGGAGTGCCATTCTCGGCTTGTTCATTCTCGAACCTTGCTCCATTCTCGGAGTGCCATTCCCGGCTTGTTCATTCCCGAACCTTGCTCCATTCTCAGAGTGCCATTCCCGGCTTGTTCATTCCCGAATCTTGTTGTATGAGAAAGGGTAGACTGGTCGCCCCCAGACTCGGTTCATCTTTATGTCCTTTGCTGCTTTCATTAGCTCAAGGTAGATCTCCTGATGTGATACCAAAACATTATACTGCCTCTCACGAGATAATCCTGATAGTTAAACATATTTCCGTCCTCAACGGATGTTTCGTGTCGAAACCAGAGAACCTTCAAAGTGCTTGATACAACTCAAATCCGAATGTCTGAATAAGTGACCTAGACTAGACTCCTAGTGTGTGTGTGTGTGTGTCAAGGTTTTTTCGCTGCTTAATCCTTAAGTAAGCCAACTCGATGATTTTGTCTCGGAAGATTGGATCAGTGGGTCTGACCAACCTAGATGTCTTGATCATACTCTGTGATTACTTCCTTGTACTTAACATGATATGGTTTTCTTCTTCTTTTCTTTCGTCTCTTTATTTTCTTTATTTTCAATTTGACCTTTCTTTTTCTCTTTTTTTTTTCTTTTTCTCTTTTCATTTTGAACTTTCTTTTTCTTTTTCTCTTTTATTTATTTCTCTTTTTTTCGACACACCTACCCTTTAAGGTAGCATTTCTCCCCATGGTGGTCCTAATACTCGCCCATGGGTAGCTTCACGCTTATCGGTTATAGGTGGTCTATTTTTTCATTTTCCTTTCAGAGACTTTTTCTTTATTTCCAACCATATCATATATCGTAGCATAGGTAAACCAGGATGGACATCTAGGCAAACGGTCATTCACTGATCCGCCATCTTTTCAACTAGTCATCTCGCCGACCACTCAGGATTCTATTGCTAAAATCCCGTAATCAAGTGCTCGTGAGTCTAGTCGCGATCAACCACTCAGAATACCGGATGAGAGCACATCTCGCACTTATCGTTTCTAAGGTTTCTCCCTATAGCAAACAATGTCATCACCGGACATATGCCTAACCATCAAGGACTTCTCTCTCTCTCCATTTTTTTTCCTTTCCTTTTTTTTCACTCACTCACTCCATGAAATTCTTCCTTTCAGTTGCTGATAATGTGGGCTTCACCCATTGGGATCCATTCCTGAAACTCATACTGATATGGGCCTCAATCCTGGGATTTCTTCCCGAACTGATTTATTCCTGAAATTGATACTGATTTATTCCTGAAACTGATGACATTGTACCGTTGCTGCTTCTGGTTGGCTTGTCTTTGCCGTTTTCTCTTCTTCTTCTTTGAAACCTGTGATTACAAAACAGAACAAACACAAAAATGAATGTAAATATGTCACGTGTATGCATGCATGCATGAATGAATTTCATATTCTGTTGGGTTAGGTCTTATGCTTGTTCCTCGGGTGACTGCTCGGTCTTCTCTTTTTCAGGCAAAATACAGCTTCAATCTGTCCACGTTGATCGGCTCGATGAACTCATTCCCTTCCAAATCCGACAGTCTCACTGCCCCATTTCCCATCACTTTCTGGACTATGTAGGGTCTCTCCCAATTGGGTCTGAACTTTCCTCTCGGGTCTGTCGTTGACGGCTTCGACTGCTTAAGTACCAAATCACCATTTCTTATCTTGGTAGGACGCACCTTCTTGTTAAATGCTCGAGCTAACATTTTCTGGTATAACTGCATATGATGTAGGGACTTCATTCTCTTCTCATCCAGTAATGTCAAATGTTCAAATCTCTGCGAGAACCATTCTTATTCAGGTAGCTCTACTTCTGCTAAAACCCGCATAGACTGTATCTCAACTTCCACTGGCAGTACTGCTTCCATTCCGTAGACTAAAGAGTAAGATGTGGCTCATGTTTCCGTTCTCACAGAAGTTATGTATTCCCACAGGGCGTATGGCAGTTTATCGGCCCAATCTTTGTAGTTCTCCGTCATTTTGGCTAACATCTTTTTTATTGTTTTATTAGCTGCCTCGACTGCCCCATTCGCCTGCAGCCTGTAAGGTGATGACTTGTGATGTCTTATCCAGTACTTCGGTAGCATCGCCTTTGTTTCTCCTTGAAACTAGACTCCATTGTCTATTACTACGTGATGTGGCATTCCATATCAATATATGAGGTTCCGGGCTTTCATCTTCGCCATCTGTTTTACAAGTGTCTCATGCATTCTTGAGCACAAACGACATCATCTTGTAGCAATATGTACTCCACTCCTAAGTCCCTTAGAACCTAAACCACTTCACACCCTCTACCATCACACCTCAACCTGGAGGTAACAGTATAGGTTCAGGTTGAGGTGTGATGGTAGAGGGTGTGGAAGTGGTTTAGGTTCTAAGGGACTTAGGAGTCCTTGCTTTTTCAGCTCTTTAAATACCTCCGACAAAGGTCTACCAAAATTAGAGAATCGCATGTTCCTGATGGGGGCGAGAAGAAGTGGGCTTGGTTCCCAAAGATCTCCTAATGGTCTTTCTATTCCGGTCGCAGAACTGTCGATTATCGGCTATATGGGGTGTGGTCAAAGTGGTCATAGTGGCGGTCAAAGCTTGCAACTGCTCGGTAACCTTAGTGAGACTATTCTCCAACTGATCCATACGAGATACCTCGTTCTCTGATTCACTCATGTTTGCTAGCGGCCTTTTGACGAGTCTTCCCTCTTCCCTAACCCAACGAGTATCTATGATGGCTTTTAAGACACAGGGGTTAACATGATGCATGTATGCAAGAGAGGCGTGCGATGTATGGAATATATAAGTCAGCCCATTATCATTTTAAAACATTCAATCATACTATTACGCGGTGCAAACTTGTCCCAGTTGAAAAGGCCCAACAGGTTTACACTTATGCGATAACATGGCTAAACAGCCCGAACATAAAATGGCTCATCGGCATTTTAGAAGCTTTTGGCCCACTTGTCAAATGGCACGAACTCGTCCCAGTTTAAATGGCCCAACAAGTTCACATCCCTTGACAAGAAGTCCAAATGGATCCAAATGATGATGGTCCTAGACACAAGCATAAAGAAATATTTTTTATTGGTCATACGACTGTGGTTCACATGTGGGTTTACGGGGATGTAGACGAAGGCTCCCGCTGACGATGAATTGCCCACAACTAGGACTCCCCACTCAAGGGTTCGAGCGACCAAGTGAGCGCACCTTTTTTATACCTTAAGGTACGTGCCAACGAGTTATGGTGTATGACTGACTGTCAAATGGATTTCCTATTGTAGATTCCCCAGAGGGAGGGTGAAGCGAACTCTATTAAATACCTAAGCCTCTTAGGCTCTTATCGCCTTGGTGACAGGAATAAACAACAAGTCCTCCAAATTAGTCTGTCACAATGAGCTACGGGTTAAATGATTATCTAGGTGCCTTCACAGCTTTTCCTTATAGAAAGGTAGTGAATGAAGGAAGACATCAAACCATTACCTAGCCTTAATAATGCCTTTGATTAAACCCCATTCAACCCACTGTAGACACGATTAACTAAAGCACAAATCACAAACATTACAAGACATTATTTCAGGGCTGATTCTCTATCCCCAGTGGAGTCGCCAGACTGTAGAACACAGAAATCGGCGACGCTGTTCTAGGCTCGCGGCCTAGTCGAGAGTACGGAATAGCCCACAGAGGACTAAACTGGAGAATAAATGAGTCACCACCCGGTGTGAACCGAAAAAATGATTTAAGGCCGCACTCACCCCTCGCAAGGGAAGACCTCAAATCGCTGGGTTCGGAATGGTCCCTTACTTATGCCACTTGTAATGAAAAGATTTGTGCAATAATCTAACCGAGTCTACACAACATTCATACGCAAAAATAACCTACTTCTAAGTTCACGTGCATGAAAATAAAACCTATATCTAAGTTTTCATGCATAAAAGTAAGTCGTCATAACGGCAAGCACACAATAACACACAATAATCTCATGAACATATTTAATTATCAAACGTGAAAAATAAATAACAACCTAAACATAAACATAAATTAAATTCCTAATGCAAAAGAAATAACTAATCATGCTCGGAAATAACCAACTAAATCATACATAAAAAAATAAATAACATACTAAACGACTACATCATGCTTAGACATAAGATTGGATGAAATGAAATATGTGTGTCTCTCAAGTGGTACGTGGAATTGTTTCCCAAGTACAAACCGCACTTCCGTCCATTCGGATTCGGCTACGGAATTTACGTCTGAGTTTCCATCCGATATACCGCAAGAGAGAACACATATTCCATTCATATGAAGGTCATATCATACACCAATCAACCATACTCATGCGAAGTAAAATATGAAAATAAAAAAAAAATAAAGGAGAATGAATAAAACATGTGCCCTTAGGTCTAACCTCTTAAGTTGTCTTTTGGAAGTGCGTTACATGGCCGTCGGAAGGGTTAATACTCCGCAACTCCTTCGGTTTACTGGTTTGTTGTTTTCCTTCGCTGCCTCGCTATTTTGGGCTGATGTTCGCTCATTGTTTTGCTGTTGTTTTACTGTTATTTTTTGTCACTGTTTTTGTGGTAATTAAGTGCAATTTTCTGGACAGATTTGTGGTGGTTTAGGAAAGTTTTATTGGGCAGATTTTCGGTGGTTTAAGTCTAGTTCAGGGTCTATTTTTTGGTGGTTAAGATGCAGTTTTCAGGGGCTATTTTTTTGGTAGTTTCAGGTGTAGTTTGTGCGGATTAGGAGCTGTTTGTGGGCGTGAATTGAAGGCAGTGCAGGGGTTGTTTGTGGGCGTGAATTGAAGGCAGTACATGGGCTATTTATGGGCGTGAATTGCTGGCTGTTTATGAGGGGATCTTGTGCGTGAAATTGAGGGTTGTTTGTAAGGGGTGAATGCGTGAGGTTGAAGGCTATTTGTGGAGGGTATTTGTGTTTCTTAACGGCAATTGCAGAGAGTTTCTTTGTGTGGAGCGTGAAAAGATAGCTTTGAATGTGTTGGTTTAGGCTTCCTTTTATAGGCAAGGGTTGGGGTTTACCTTATGCGAATAGGGAAAGAATATTGTGTAATTATGGAGGGTATCTCTAATTAGTATGCTATAAGGAAAGGATCTATTCAATTTGGGAAGATAATTTTATTTAGTTTAAGAAGATGATTTATGGGATTTGATTTGATTCTATTTACTTTAGGCAAGGGATTTAATTTAATTAGGAAAGTGATTGATGAGATTTGATTTGATTCTTTTAATTTGGGAAGGTGATTTGTTTTTTATTTTAACATGTGTTTAATGTGTTGTTTGTTATTTTGGAAGGCTTGGGCGTGAGTTAAGGGGTCTTGGGCGTGGGTTTGGTTCATTTTGGTGGGCTTGGTGTATGTCTTGGTGGTGTGTGGGCTTGGTGTGTGGCTTGTGGGGGGTTTTGGGTCAATGATGTGTTTTAAAACAGAGGTCCAACGAGCGAGCCCATAGCTGAGCAAACGAATTAAGTCCAACAAGAAATGGATTTCTTACTTTTCCCTTCCGACGTCCGTTTCCCGTGACTTCCACGACTTAAATGGTAGTGCCTCCATGTGAGACTCATCATCGGGACTTATATGCAAAAATACAGTGTCTACAGATACCATGGATAAACACTAGAGCAAGTGGGAGAAATTATTAGAGTTGCTGCTCGGAGTGCCAATCCGGATCGTATTTATGTCCAATTCATCAATATGAGCAATTGTATATTCCATAATATTACTAATTTTAATGGTAGCACCCTTGTCTTTTATACACTTATTCGATCTAATTGTGATTAGATATCTTATTACAGTTAGATTGAAACTGAATCTAGTTTAGTGATATGTGTATATTAGACAAAGACCCTAGGATTTATAGTATAGTGCGCAGTTACAACGTAGTTTGTAATTGAAATTGGGAAGCGCATTATTAGTTGTATATCCTTATATCCTTAAATAAAGTTCATGGTCAAGATTTTTTAACACGAGTCGGTTAGTAAAATCGGATGAGACCAGTACATTTTGTATATTGTGACTTGGTCCGATGGTTTATCCCAGTGAACCATGAGTCTCGAGAGACTCGTATAGACATGTAGGTGTTTATTTGATAAGACACTGAACGACTCACTGAAGATTTCATAATAGATGGTACACCAACGTCAATAGGAACCTTGTCGAGTTGAGCGAGCATAGTGGTCCTTTGACTTGAGATACCACTGTGGATATATGAGCTATCCTCCACACTTTGATGGTTGTCACGTCAATGATCTAGTCATGATCAGACCTCCGCCTGTTCGTTGGGTGTGGACTGATGCTCATGATATCTTGTGCGTATCAAGATAGGATCTGTCAGTCCTGTGTACAGGGCATAGGCATCCAGCACGTGTTTACGATCTAGTAAATCCATGGTTGTGGTATAACGTTGAAAACCAGTTCCGAGTGTTATTTAGAGATCGTAAATTGAAAGTCGATTGTATTATACCGAACGAATTTGACATTCTGATCTATATCCCAAGTATAATACGGATAGCATGTGACGGAGGGATTATAAGTATGCAATGACCTCGACTTGCATAGTTTAGCAAGATTATATGTGGTCGTCATAATCCATGAGTGGGTGGATTATGGACACGAAATTGGATTTCGTGACGGATAAACCTAAACTTATAGAGTTCCACAATATGAAGTATACTCGTTGAGCACTTGGGCAACTCGATATGAGTAATACATATTATTCATAATACTTCACCGGATTAAGTGAGTTAATTCGGATCGTTTAATCGGTTAAACGACAACACATGCAATTAAGGATTTTATCCGCTAATAATTATTGTGTATTTGTATTTGATACATAATACGATTAGATACACGTTAATTATTCGTCAAATGAGATTTTGACACATGCCATAAATATATATATTTATTATTTATTGTAAATAAAATACATATATAATATTAATTACATTAATTAATTATTTGGATATTTAATTGTTAAATATTTAAATTATTAATTAATAAAATTTTCCATAAATGTTATGGAAGTTGTTTAATTATTATTGGAACATTTGGCTTGCTTTAAATATACTTTATATGTGTTCCAATTTGATTGGATTAGATAAAGTATGTTTGATTTTAATTTGATTAAAATAAGAAAATGACAAAATTGCCCTTGGATTAGTCAAAGTTGGTTATGGCTTTTTAAAAAGAAAAAAGTTACTTTCTTCTTCACTTTTTGATGACCATTGTCGTGAGCTCCATAAAAAAAAAGGGTTTCAACTTTGCTTTGAAAATCCATGAAGAATTTGAAGAAAAATCAAGGAAAAAGATTAAGATTCAAGGGAATTAAAGGTAATTCTTTATACCCAAGCTTAGTAAATTTGATTTCTTATTCCTTGATGATCTAGAAGGGTTCTAGGGTTCTTCAAATCTGAAAAATTTGGGGCTTTTGGCTTTGGTAGTTGAATTGGAAGTGGTTGAGCATGTGTGAAATGAAATTGGTGATATTATTGTAATATTAGGCCAATTTATTCATTTGATGAATTGTTGCCATTCTAGAGTTTTTGATCCACTCTAAGATAGCCTAGAATTGTTCTAGAATTATTCAAGTGTGGTGGGACTCAATTGGTGTAGAGATTAATTGATTTAGTCTTGAAAAATTGGATTTAAAGCATGATTTTTGGCAATTTCGTTTACTGTTTCAGACCTGGAGTATCTGGAAATTTTATGATGAAATTGTTGTCTTATGAATGTTTTGGATGTAATTTGGGTGTTGTCACAATTTCCGGAAAGTGTTTCCGACTTGAAATAAACAAAAACGGCCAAAAACGGTGTTACCAGGTGGATTTTGAGCCAACCGGGTGACAGCTTTGTAAACAGTGAATCCGTCACTGTTTGTACAGCCCATGAACTACCCTGACACTATTGGATCTGACCTGGGTAGTTTCCATAAGTGTCGGGTAGTCGGTTTGGTCAAGAACGCGTTTTAGGTAATTTTGCGGAAAAATGGTTTTCGTAAAAGTTTCGCGAGTTTTCAACTAGTTTATGTTAATATTTGATATTGAATAAATAGTTTTAGGTGAAATATGAATAAATTATTCATATTAGATATGAATAATTTATTTGGTATGTTGAAAAAGTTTTTAAAATACGATTTCGCCCGAACCCGCGCTTCCGCTGCGCCCCAACGCCCAAAACCCCAACAGATATGACATCATGAGTATGAGAAACATTAGTGGATAGAAAGAGTATTTGGAAAGGTCAGTTATAGATCATGTAGACCAAAACCCAAAGATAGTCAAAAATGTGGGAACTCGAAAAAGAGAAAGCTTATAACCGTAGAAGGATTAATAAGATGGAAAAATGAGAAGGTCAAATAGTTAGTCGAGATCAAGTGAAAAATGGTAATATAGGGTACATCCTATAAAGTTAGAATAGCTGAAGGACTCGTAGTAGACACAGGTTAAGGGAAATTGAAGGTTATGGGTGAGAATATGAAGAATTATGGGAATACTCTAAACGTGAAAAGTAATAGAAATTATCAAGAATATTTTAACTTTAGTTTTGTCATAGCAAGAGGTATTAAAGGGGGTGGTGAAGTCGGAATAGAATGAAGATGAGCAAGAAGACAGAGTATAATATGGCACAATTTTGGAAGTGAAGAGTTGTGAAAACAGGTGGAGATAAAAAGGATGTTGGGTATAATTGAAAGTTTTAGAAATAAAGTTATGTGATACATAAGAGATAGGGGTAGTATAATGAGTAATGAGCAGAGGATCATAGAGTAAGATTAAGGAATTATATTTTTGTTAGGAACTTAAGATGTTATGCGTTAAGGCCCATGAACTTAAGATGTTAGTATTAAGAACTCAAGTAAATGTTTGGGTGTGCTTCTAGACAGTGCGCGTCGCGACGCGTACTGACCTGCATCGCGACACGAACATCAAAAATTTCCATAATTAGTTTTAAACCATTCCAGTATCACCCGAACACGTTAAGGGCTACCCTATGAGTCCTGTATCAACCCGTATGTATTAATTTCATTATATTGTAATTTGGCCCAATTTGTTCAAAACACATCAAGATCAAATCCAATTAATCCCAAATTTTACATGCATCAAATATACATCAAATTAAAGCATATATATGAAAAGTCCCAAAATTTGAGTGGGTTAAGAACCCTAATTTCATAAATCACTCAAATTAGGTAATTTACACTAAATTAATGAAATTCAATACTTTAATATTCAAATTACCACACCAATTAATTCTCACCATCATGAAATTAATCAAGAACAGTTCTAGGACAATTATGAATGGCTAATTAACTTTAGAATGGCAACTTTAATTTTCTAATTAATTTATTAAGCTTAATTACATTAATAAGCAAATAAATTAATTCTACATGCATAAACACATCCAACAAGCATCCAACAAATTTGATTACAAATAAAAAGAGTAGAGGCATGATCTTAACTACACAATTGAAGGCAAGAATTATGAAACAATTTTTCATAAATAAGAAGAAAGAAAATAACTTACAAAAAATAATTTTTGCTTTGATTTTTCCTTTCCTTGATCAAATGCTCTCAGCTCACTCTTGTTATTTTTGTTTGATGTTGTCTAATTTTGTGAATGAATCAAAGCAACTTTTTGATATACAAAAAGGCACACTGCCGTTTTGGCAAGAAAAAAAAATAACAATTATTATATTTTTTTTGTTCAAAAACCATTAGTCCACATATCTACTTTAATAAAGCAACCCTTAACTTTAATAAAGTCATCAAATATGTGTTCCAATTATAATATGCAATTCCAACAAAAAATCATAACAAAAGATATTTAAGTTATTAATTAATTTAATTATTTAACATTAATTAATTAATATAAATATCTAAATATATGTATTATATTTACATTAAATATCTCAAATACTATATCATATATAATTTTAAATATCACAATTGATATTTAATTAATGTGTATTTAATAATATCAAATATAAATATAAATACACATTAATTCGGAAATGACCGTTAGGTCCCGATTGCATGTATTTTTCGTTTAACCATTAAACGAGTTATAAATAATCAGTATTATCATAACAGTTGCCCTAGTGCTCTACGAGTAAATTTCATTAGTGAGACTCTCTAGATCAGGCATATCCGTCACGAAATCAAATTGTGTGTCCATAATTCACCCACCCGTAAATTATGACGAACAGGGATAAAACTCAATGAATCATACAGGTCGAGGTCATGCATACGTATAATCTCTCTGTCAGGTATCCGGATTAATCCAAAGATATAGATAAAAACGTCAAATCTCTATAGATATAATCACGTCAACGTTTCTATTAGCAATCCCTCAAATAACACTCAAAACTAATTTCTGCAGTGTACCATGGGCCCATGGATTTAACATATTTCTAATTCCATATTGAATACCTATGTTTTGTACACAGAGCTGACGGATCCTATCTTGATACACACGGGATATCCTGAGCATCAGTCCACACCCAACGTAAGGTGGAGGGGGGTCTGATCTAAATAGATCGGTGACGTGACTGTCATCTAAGTGTGGAGGATAACTCAGCATATCCACAGTGGTATCTCAAGTCAAAGAATCACTATGCTCACTCAACCGAGAAGATTCTTATTGACGTTGGTGTACCATCCATTAAGAATCTTCGGTGAGGACATTCAGTGTTTATCCGCTATAAAACACCTACACGTCTATACGAGTCTCCAAGACTCATGGGTTCACTGAGAAACCATCGGAGTCCAAGATTCCAATATACGACATGTATCAGTCTTACGGGTTTACTTTATGACAAGTAGTGTAAACCTTGACCGGGAACTGTCTAAGATGACAACGTCATGATACAACTCAATGTCAGTTGCGACGCTTTTGCAACAGTATCATAAACTAATCATTCTAAGGTCGGTTACGTCTTTACCATATTAAAGAATAAGTTATATAAAAGAAACTGTTCATTTTATCCTAATAAAATGTTACATTAGTATTTACAATGAAATACATAATAAAATTGGCGCTCAGAGCACCAACCCTAACAAGAACTACTCGTCGTTACATAGTAATTTACATCATAAATATTTTAATAATAATTAATTTTATTAAAATGTGAGTATTGAAAGAATTTTTTTGAGGGATTCTCATCATTGCATAATTTATTTCTTCACCGGGGTTTATATATATAAGAATATTCAAGGGAAGGCAAAAGCACGATTATATATATTCCACATATCATATATTTATAGTTGATGATACCACGTCATTCAAACAAAAGCAGTTCCAAAAAATTTCTCTGGAAACAATGACTATTGATGAGGAAATTATATAAGCTTTGTTTGATATTGTGGTTAGATTTATTGTGAGATGACAAAATTTTATTTGATCAAAATATTTTTTAATATTTGATTAATGATAAAAAAAAATTTATTTTTACTAATCTTTATTTCTTTTAAAAACATTTTTACAAAAGTTAAAGATTTTAGCTGTATCTAATCATCAAATGTGTGTTTTTTTTTTTAAAAAAAACACATCAATTATTTTTTTAACATAAATCAAATTTATAAAACAGTATTTTAAACCAACATTTGTTCACCATATTTTTTTTAATCACAACACCAAACTGAACCATAATCAATAAAGTTATGATGACATATTACGAGCAAATTGGAGTATCCGATAAGCTAACATTACTGCTTAAATTTTAATCCACGTCTCATTACTTGAAGCTTAAACTTGTATAAAAATTGATCATGAACGTCAAAGATTACCACAAAGTTCATATTTTATAAACACACTCCATTCATTATTCTGAATCATCATCAAAAAAAATCTATTTGTTGACGGCTGATTTTTCGTTCCAATGGCAATACTGGAAACTCACCCCTCGAATAAACGTCCCCCAATTATAAATTTATTTGGTTGTCGGAATCACACAAACTTAGAAAAAGATAAAATATCACAGAAGTAAGGAATTACGTAGTCCGATGGAGAGTAGCTTCAACCTATATCTATGGGAGAAAGGAGGTCACTTTTATTAGGCTTGGAGTAAATACCGACCCGAGCACCCAACAAATGATTTACACAATGTTTACAATGAATAACCCCTCGAATTTACTATATTTTCAGGTACACGACTCACTTTCTCACACTATCACTAGTTTACTCTTACTAGCTTTGCTCTCGAATTACAAGTGTTTGAAAAATGTGAAAATTGCTAACTCTTTCTAATGTGGCTTCTACCCTTTTTATATAGGCTCCCAAATCAAATATTACGACTGAACCTGACATCACCTCATGTCAGTGAATCATCATTACAAACCTTAATAACTGCTTTACCATCTTTTCAACCAATCAAATAAGCTTGTTTCTCTGCCACTGCATCGGCCTATGGCGGCCTGTGGCAGCTGCTACTCTACCATTGTACCGGTGTATGACAGCTGGCAGGGCCTAGGACCACTGTGAACCGTTGCCTTATCTCTTTCACCATTAGCCTTCTAGAAGCACCTCTTCCAAGGCAGGGCATGCATTATGTTGCCTTCAAATTGGTCGGCCATCATCCATCTTCGTTCCTTGGGTTGGGTAACCGAGAGAACTAACACTCTTTCAAACCTACACTCAAAATCGTTGGGTCATACCCAAACTAGTGATACTTCATCGGATCGGGTTGTACAAACTCTAAGAGCACCCTAAAATCCTCCTTCAATATGGTCGGATATGGATGTTCACGGGTCAGGTCAGGTCAAAATTTTGGTAAATTATGTCGGGTCGAGTAACTTGAAATTACAAACTCGAAACCCAAAATTGCAAACCTGGCCGTGTCTGGTCTGGTCGTGTCGGGTTTGTGAAAAAAAAATGTAATGTATTAATTATTTTGGGAATTAAATACTAGCTATTTTATGTACAAAACTTATCAACATATAAAAATTCAAGATAAAAAAAAAACAATGAACAACTAAAAAATTAGTAAAATTTTTAAAAAATAATAAAAAAAATTAGAAAAATTATAAGAAAATAATAAAAAATTCTATTTTTCGGGTCGGGTCGGGTTGTAGAGCCGTGACTCAACACGAAAAAAATCTGGTTGGGTCAGATTGATCATAAATTTGATTTTTATTTTGGAACCCATCGGGTCGGGTTGGGTCGGGTCACTAGTTGACCCGACCCTATTAACATCTCTTGGGTTGGGTAGCACCATCACTTCCCTTAATTTCGAATCTCTCATTGAGGAGAACCTTTACACCGCGGTCGAGTCATTCTTCATCATTCCTCTTATCTTTAAGCCGATGGGCCCTTACATTCATCTTGTTGGTGGGGTTACTATAATAACTTTCAACCTTCCTCGTGCTAAAGGCTTACAAAAAAACATCATCAACATGTGTCTCTAGTTCTTGGTATCAATGATTTTGTGAGTTGATATCAGAAACTTTATACAAGATGCGGTGCAAACAGGGAAAGCATGGCCAGGACGGTCATACACCAGATGAGAATTAAAACACCGTCATTCTTCTGCCTAGACCTTCCCAATACGCCCCATTGGGAAGCATATGTCTTCCATTTGTCCTTGCGTCAGGTATTACAAAGCTTCTCCAACTCGGGGCGGATCACTTTGCTTACTGCCAAAGATACCATTTTTCTAACGATTATATTTCTTTCATCATTATCCGAAAAGGAACTCGTATGGTTCTGAAACGTCACTAAGAATATGTGAAGGTATAATGGTCTTCCTTAAATACATCCATCACATCCATCAAATTGACCTCGTCTCGTCTCCCAAAAGTGTCATGTGTCACCCATCTGTGACTTTCCTGCCCAAACTGAGTGGCTGAGATTGACCGAGCATGTGGCATTCATCCAAGCCCTTGATTTTAATTCAAGAGTCAATATTAACTCGTGCACGTGGCATGTATCTGTGTGTTCAGCTTCAAATCGACAGTTTGGATTGACCCGAGTAGCCTATAAAAAGGCATTTTTTTCCCTTTTTACCACTTTTAGTAATTGTTTTCTTTGCAATAACTCTCAAAAATTAGTTATTACAATACTCAAATTGCACTTGGGATTAGTGTGTATTACAAAATCAAATTGTATCAGATGAGCGGCTGATCTATTAATATTTTGACCTTCTTTTTTTATAAACCGATTTTTTAATAATGAATTATACTCATTAGATTCATAACATTGAAAAGTGAATTGGAAGCAAATCAAAAAAAATAAACTTCCTTATCCAGTGATTTTATTTCTCTGTGTTTACTCAGATATCAGTAAATATGTGGTCTGATTGATGAAACTATCAAATTAAAGCACGAGATCCCACATCGAGTAAACACAGATAAATAAAATCCTAAAACAAATTTAATTTTAGATTTAGACTCACGGTTATTATCTTCACGATCACCATGTTCCTACAGACAAGCGATAATGATAAAATGTTAATAACACATATTGTTGGATCATTCACAGTTTAAGTTATATGCTAAAGAGATGATAATTAATTAGTTAGTCCCATCAAATTATTAATCCCTTGTTCAACCTAATTAATTAGTCCTATCAAATCACATAAGTTCATATTTCATCATAAACCAACAACAACAAGGGATGCTTATGTTTTTACTCATTACTTCTGTTTTTTCGTAGCTATAAAAAATGGATGTTGATGATGGCAGTCACGCTACTTCGAAGTTATCTTGAGTTCACATAAATGCGTCCAAATATGGGATCATTATAAGTATTTGACTAATCCAGATATTGGACATGTGAATATACAAAATACAATTATTGCGGAAAATTTTTATCATACAAAGTGACATCAGATACTTTTTCGATGAAAAAATATCTTAAAAGATGCACTAGTTATCCTCACAATGTAGATAAGAAGCAAAAATAACTTTCAAGCATGACGTGTGGTAACAATGAACCTAATACTCTTACAACATGGAAATTTGATCAAGAGTGTTGTAGGATTATGCTTGCTAGGTGAATTTTAAAAGATGAGTTGCCTTTTATTATAGTAGAGCGTGATAGTTTTAGAGAGTTTGTGCATGTTTTACAACCTCGGTTTAACTTTGTATCTCGCTTTACTATTGCTAGAGATTACATGAAAGTGTATGTTAATAAGAAGACTAGCTTGCGAGAATGCTTAAAATCCATAAATACAAAAGTAATTTTGACGACGAATATTTGGACTTCTGTACAAACTCTAAGTTATTTGTATCTCACAACTCATTTTATTGATAATGATTGGAAGTTGCACAAAAGAATTTTGAGTTTTGTTGAAATACCTAGTCATAAAGGGAAAGATATAGGAAAAATGGTAGAAGCATGCATTCAAGAATGGGGTATTGATGATAAAGTGTCTACGGTTACTGTAGATAATGCTAGTTCTAATGATGTCGCAATTACATATTTGAAAGGTAGACTTCCAAACTTAGTTATGGGTGGAGACTTTCTCCATATGAGATGTGCTACTCATATTTTGAACTTGATTGTTAATGATGGCCTTGTTGAAATTAAACAATCTATTAGTCGAATTCGTAATGCAGTTAGATATGTGTGGAGTTCTCTGGCTAGAGCCCATCAATTTAAAGTGTGTGTTGAGAGAGAGGGGGGATATCTAGTAGTTGTAAAGTTTATCTTGATGTTTCAACTAGGTGGAACTCCACTTACCTAATGCTAGAGACAACTTTTGTATCAAAAAACATTTGATAGGATGGATGATGAGGATGTTGCCTATAGAATGGAACTTGAGAGTGATGATGGTGTTCCCACTTGGGAAGATTGGCAAAATGCCAAGATTTTTTTAAAAAAAAATCTACATTGTCGCTTAAAAATTATCAAGGTCTTTATATGTCAAATCTAATGGTTATGTTCATGATATTGTTGCCATCCTCACTTGCATGAATGAATGGGCAAACGAGTCAGATCCTTATGTAAAAATATGTGTCGTAAAATGAAAGAAAAGTTGATAAGTACTATGAAAATATTAATAAGGTAAACTTTATGATTTTAATAGCTGTTGTGTTGGATCCTATATATAAGATGGATGTGGCTAAGTTTTTTTATAAGAGACTTTTTGGTAATGATAGTACAGAAGTTACAGAAAAATATGAAAGCTTGAAGGGTATTTTGCAACGTTTATTTGAGTTTTATAAATGTGGTAACATAAGTTATGAAGCAAGTATTAGTCGTTTATCTCAAACCTCAAGTATTATGGAAGAGTGTGGTTGTGATGGTGGTAATGATGATGACATATATATTCAAGATGAATTGATGAGGTTTATAAGAGATGAACAAGATGTGGAGCCTAAATTGGAGTTAGAAAAGTACTTTGAAGAAGCTTGTGAAGAAGGTGGGAAAGATCTTGATATCTTAGGTTGGTGGAAGAGTAATAGATTCAAGTACAATATTCTTTCTCAAATTGCAAGAGATGTGTTACCGATTCTCGTATCCAGTGTGGCTTCAGAGTCGGCTATTAGTACATCTAGTCGTGTTCTTGATCCATTTCGCAGTTGTTTAACTCCAAAAGTTATTCAATCATTGATATGTACTCGAGATTGGTTAAGGAGTGCGCCAACACCAATAAATATTGAGGAATTAATGGAAGATGTAGAGAAATATGATACAGGTAAGGCACAATATTTTATTTTTCGGTAATTTTAATTTTATTCATGCACTAACTAGCTAGTATTTTATATTTGTAACAGAAGTGAGTAGTGGGCTGACGATTGTAGATGATAATGATATTGTTGATAGTGATACAAATGCTGAAACAGATGATGAAATTTGATAAGTGAGTCATTTATTTACTGTTGTTGTTTCTGTATCTGTTTGGGCTATTTCTGATTTTTATTAATATGCTGATGTGCTTGCAGTTTCATCTATTGCTGCCTACCTGTTTTTTTTTTTTTTGTTGCTACTGCTATTTTTGCTTTATATTGTTGCTGTTGTTGTTTCTGTTGTTGTTGCTGCTGTTTCTGATGTTGTTTTTGCTATTTCTATTATTACTACTACTGTTGTTTCTATTGTTGTTGATGTTGTTTCTGCTGTTGCTGATGCCTAGTGTTTGTGACAGTATATTGTCCAAGCTTAAAGTGACAGTATAATGGCATGTATGTATTTCTATGGTTAAACTGTTCCAAAAAATTGTCAAACAAAATTGTTTAAAGTTAAACAAAATTTTGACAGTATATTGTCAAAGCTTAAACTGTCAAACAAAATTTTTTTATGCCTAATGTTTGTGACAGTATATTGTCAAAGTTTAAACTGTTCAATAAATTGTTCTAGAATATTGTCAAACAAAATTGTTTCTCTAATTTGGGCGAGAGGGAGGCTATGAGTGTGAGATTCACCTGGAGAGAATTATTTAAAGTTAAAGAGTGTTGTGTGGAAAGAAATACTTGAAGGTACAATATTATAGTGTAAGTCGGAATTGGATCGGAATCCGATCGAAACCGAATTAGAATCGATTAATATGGTATCATATTTAATTGGGTAGATTTCGGTTCCACTTAATTAGGAATCGATTTTTTTCAGGTAGGTTTCGATTCCATGTGGAATCGAAACGGAAACCGATTTTGCTCATCCCTAATAATATATACCAAATATAATATAAGACTTTTAATTTACAATTTATCAAAAAAAAAAAAAAAAAAAAAAAAAAACAATAACTCTATTAAAACCATATTGATGATGTTCAGGAAGTACCCGCAACCATTCACTACTCCTAGCTATATGCGTGTACAATAATAAATGGCTAAATGATAATAAATTTAATAGAATGCAGACTTAATATGAAATTAGTTAGTAGTTAAAAAACAAAAACAAAGTGGAATTATTGATTCTTGCCTTATTTGTATGACTTCTATAAGTGTCAAAAAGATCCGGATCCAGCTCAGATCCGGGTCCGGAAAAAATTCAGGTCCGTAAGGCTTTTTTACGGACTCGGGTTTTTATTTTAAAGACCTAGCCATAATCGGGTTTGGATGATTCGGGATCCGAATACTCAGCACCCAATTAATTAAAAAATTGAAAATATAAAAACAGAAGAATCCTAAAACTCTAATCCATAATCTTATATTCTCATTTCATTTGCGATTTCACACTCTCCTCTCACAGCTACAGCCTCCATCCCTCTCAGTTCTCAGCACTGACTCACATCAATCATCAGCTCATCATTTGCATCAGCATCATCTGCATCAGCCATCAGGTGCGAGCGACTTCATCTTTTGTATGTTTACTCGTTTCTTATTTTTGCATGTTTTTTCTCAATTGCTGGCTTGCTGCTTCATTTTAGTTAATTCGTAAAACGAAATTTTTTTTAGGTCCATTCTGCCAAATTTTATTTTTTCTATGTGAAATTAGATTATTAATGAATTTATATGAGAAATCCCATAATTGAAGGGATTAGGAAAATGGCTAATAAAATGGGTGTCAAAGTATGAGAAGTATTGGGAAGTTATTTATGAAGCAATGGCGGTAGGGAACATACTAGATCCTAGTCCCAAGGGGTGTGGCTTGGTGGTGTAGGGTCCAGGATTTCACCTTGAGGTCTGGGTTTGAATCCGGGGGTGCACTTCTTGTAAGAGTCTGGGACAGCCGGTGGTTTTACCTGCGCCGCGGCCCAGAATGGGTGGTTTGGTGGCGGGGTTTCCATCGTTTCCAAAAAAAAAAAAATACTAGATCCTAGGTTTGAGAAATTAATGATTAACTTTTTTTTCCCTAAGATTTATGTAAACGCATCTTCATATCATATTAATAGAGTATTTAAGATTTTCTCTGGTGCATGAATATGAGGCAAAACATATGGTGGGTGTGGGTCAAGTTCCTTAGGAATTGGTAGTTCTCGATCTAGTTCAACAATACAATCTACCGATTTGATGGATGAGAGTATAGCTGGGGAGTGTGACTCATTTATCTCCCAAGAAATTAACTATAAGCAATCTAAATCTGAGTTGGAGACTTACTTAGATGAGGGTATTTTACCTCCGACTAGTAATTTTGATATTTTGTCATGGTGGAGTAATAACAAATGCAAATATCATGTACTTGTTGAGATTGTAAGGGATTTTTTGGCTATACATGTTTCTACTGTTGTTTCTGAGTCGGCTTTTAGCACCGGATGTAGGCATTTGAGTTCTCATCGTAGTAGACTTCATCTAGATACTTTGGAGGCATTGATATGTACTCAAAATTGGTTGCGGTGTGAGATACGAGGTAAAAACCACTTATTTATTATAAAATTATATGTATTTCTAATAAATTTTATTTTAGCACTAATACAACTTTAATCTCTATTTATTTATTATTCTATTGTTAGGTCGTGAAATACTTGAAGATCCTGGAGTTGAAGAACCGATCATTAATGTGTCACAAGTGATTGATCCTGAAGACTTGAAAAATGAAGATTGATCAAGAAAGTTTCTAAATTATCAAGCTTATGTGTTTTTTCCTTGTGATTATGTTACGTTGAATTTGTATTTTAATTTTTTCATGTCATGTTTCATGTTAAGAGATTGGACAATGTTCAAACTTAAGCATTGTTATGTGTTTTGTAATTGATGAATTATGATCATCTTGTTCATGAATGAAAGCTGGCAGAGGCAGTGCCACACTGCCACTGGCCAGTGGCCACTGCAGGCTGCTTATGAATTTTAATTGCTTATAAAATGCGGATCCCATATCCGAATTCAGTTATACCGGTATCCAGATTCAGATGAGTTTTCATAGGTCTGAGTCTGGACCCAGGATGCAAAAAATGTATACGGATCCGGACCCCGGTCCAGTCAGATCCGGATTTTGTCATCTCTTGGCTTCAGATAGAGATAAAATATTTTTTTAATTCCAAAAGTGCTTTTTAAATTATTTTTTTTTGATATTTGGTTGTATTTTAAGTAGAGTTTTTGATGATTAAAAAAAAATTTATTTTATTTCTTTTAATAAAACCTTAAAATTTAGGTTTTTGAGAGTAGAGTTTCGAAATCTTTTTTAAAGTGTTACCTTGTCTATAACACTATTTCATTTATTTTATAACCTAATTTAAAAAAAAAATTATCTAATAAAATAATTTTATAATTTTTAATAAAAAATAATACACTTAAAAACTTTTTATTAAAAATTATTCTTCTAAATATTTTACTAGTAATATTTCTAGTAGGAAAAACTCTATTTAAAAAGGCCCAAAATAAGAAATCGTCTGTATATACGAGGTGGGTTGAAGAAACAGTAATGGTTAGCTTTGCAGAGCAGCACTGAACACGGCGTCAGAGATATACGGCGTTTTGGGTTTTGTCCACTTCAAGTGATTTGTACATTTGATAATTAATTATATTGACAGGGATGCAGAGACAGACAGGCATTGCTGTCGCAAAGATATAGCAGTGGGCACAGTTGTTGTAGTTCAAGAAACCAACAACGTTAGTCTTCTTAGTTAATGCTCTGTATCTTAAATAATTTTGTTAAAAAGAGATGGGATGTTGCCGTCCAAATCTTTTGTCTCATTAATTAAGTTTCAGTTTCACTAATTAATTTTGAACAATTAATATCTCTCATTAAATGATAGAATTCTGATTTTAATACTCACCAATCAAATTTAATGAGAGATATGAGACAGAAAATTTGGAATCGATGTCTGGTGCTGTGAAATGCTCCATGAAAAAGTCAAAAATAACGAATGGCGACAGGCTTTATTACTGTGCATTAAATTGGTGAAAGGAGTCTATTGAAAAGCCGAACACGTGGGTCTGATTCAAACATCTTCTTTGAGATTTTGCAAAACAGAGCCTTTGTATGGCAAGTGGGTCAAGATACGAACATCTTCCAAACAAATTATTTTCTAGGGATAATAAAAAGTTTCAAAATTTTATTAGTTCTATACTAATATAATTGAAAAGGATAAAAAAATCTAAATTTCCGGATCGTGATATTTTCATAATCGATCTGTATTAGTAAATCTCGATCAGAAATTTTATTTGAAAATATACCACTCGTTGTAACTATGTGACTACTGTATTTTTTCGGATCTTTGTCTAATATACACATCACTAAATCTCATTAGGTTTCAATTTAAACTAAATTAGATCGAATATGTATATAAGAGATAAGATGTATTCCGATTAAATATGTAATATTATGAAAAAATGTTATTGCTCCTATAGTCCTATTCATGAATAGGTCGTAAGTACGATATAGATTTGTGCTCAAAGCACCAACCCCAATATTATTCTCAAGAATTAGACAATTTCCTCTTTTTTTTTACTATCTCAATGGGTGTGCTTTGATAGATAATCCCCCATTCACCTGAGCATCATTTTAAACATATAAATATATGATTTCGAAATACTCACGGAGGAGAATCCGAACTCACTTTCATTAAATGGGTCTCCTCAAAATTATACTTCAAAATAACAATTCATATTATTTTTCTAACACGCCAAATCCAAGATATTTAGACTTAATATTAGGTATAGCAATTTTTTTATTGTCATATCTCATTGCAATGGGATCTCGTCTTATTCAAAATGAGATTTGGAACATATTTTTATGCATCGTATTGAAAATGAGAGGAGATGAGAGAAAAAAAATTACTAGATTTATAACAGGATAAAATTTTAGCTGGATGGAATGAGATTTTAATAAGATGAATTATATACACAGAATATGATTAGAATTGATAAAGTCCGACCCGACCCGACCCGACTTATTCCGTTACATTGTAATCCCTACTTGAGATAAGTGGCTGTATTAAAATAATATTATCAAAGGATCCCACTTGATCAATCCCCGTGGGACCACCGTAGTTAAGTTTTTAAGGATTCAAAATTCCTGGTCTCTTTTGCGGTTTTGTCTTGTGTCTAGTTATATTATATCATCCAATAAACAAAGCCCATTTGGGGAGCTTCAATATTTTATTATTTTAACAATCAAACTCTCTAAGAGCTTCAAGAAACGTGACCAGTCATCTTGTATTATTTTAAAAACGTAAACATAGTTTTGTCATAGACAGAAATGACAGTTGGTCATGACATTCAATCTTGGTTGTTGGATAGATTTAACATGACACTAGTATAACCAAACATAAGAACATGGAATTTTACTCCAATGTACTTATAACACCACTTTAATTGCTTGTCGAGTAAAATATCACACATCAGTTTAGATAAAATTAATAACTTTGAGGTATAAAAATTAGATAATATTGAACTCGAATTAGTTTTTTAATTGAATTAGATTTAATAGATTTCTACATGATATTGGAACTAATCTCTTCTACGAGTGGACATATATTACCTATATTGTCGAGAGAATTCTACCATTGGTAGATTTCTTTTCTACGCAGCCCAATGTCAATTAATTTTAAAAAACCGTAAACAGTGCAGGTTTTTTTATTTGCATAAATTTTGATACAATAATCCATGTTATTTTTTATTAATTATTATAGAGGACCCCAAATAAAATTCATCATTTTGATTAGCTGATGTTATTGACCAAAACAAGAGTAATAAGTAGCAAAACAAATTTAAAACGAAAAGACTACAGGCAAGAATTTACACAAGAACTTGTTAAATTGTTATATATCCAAAAATTGACTAAGAAAATATTTTAACACTTAGGAGAGAAGAGAGATTTGAGCAAAATGAAATCACTGTGAATGCAATGCCAAAGGAGGATGATGGTCTTGAAAGTAATCGTCGACGTCCCATTCCCAAATGCATGAACTGAAATCTCCTTCTAAACTTACAGAAATGTCATCCAAATTTTCTTTCAAAACGGGCACACTCATCTCATCATCAAAAAATATTCGACCCGGAGAATCCACCTGAAACTGGAAACAATCCTGAACCGGATTCCAGTCATGATTAAAGTCTGTTTTTTTAATGAGGTCAGCTTCTTCGCTAGACTGGAATCTGAGAACAGACGTTGGCGAACAAACTGTTTGAGTCTGAGTCTGAGTCTGAGACTGTGACTGTGACTCTTTTTCGGCAAAATCAAAATTTTTTTCCGGGGGCTTCAAGAAATTGGTTTGAGCAAGGGGGCCTTTAATACGAATAGCAGCTTGATCATAAACCAAAGCAGCTTCTTCAGCGGTTTCATAAGTCCCAAGCCAGACTCTGGTTCGCTGAAACGGGTCTCTGATCTCGGCAGCCCATTTGCCCCACGGCCGCATCCTTACGCCTCGATATTTGTTATCATATGATCTCTTTTTCAACTGATTGCTTCCTTCTCTTATTCTCTGTGTGCTGTTTTTGTTTTGATTTACAGTCTGACAACAACAACAACTCACATTTTCACTTTCCAGAATTCTTATTTCGTGAATCTGCTTCTTCATCACCCTCTCTGAGTCTTCATTTTCATCGCTTGATGAGTCTGTGGCATCACCGTCCATCACCGAAACACGGATAATTTTTGTTCCTAAACATGATGTTTTAACAAGTTTTGTAATTGTGTTTCGGTCTTCTGTGTATTTGGGTCTCGATGAAACTGACGGATTCATTTTTCAAACATAAATAAAAAGAAAAAAAATAAAGAGAGAGAGAGAGAGAGAGAGAGAGTACTTTCACTTCCAAGGAAGAGTCAAAAGGCCAAGAATCAGAGTTTTATAGAGGAATCCTAAATAGCTAGATTTTCTTTTTTATTTTTTAAATTTAAAATTGAATTAGTTTGAAATTTAATTGGTGATAAAACTGTTTTTAAATAAAAAGGATTTATCAAAAGTAAATAAAAGGAAGTAAATCTTTTACAGCCGGAGATTCCGGTGCCCACCGGAGATCCCAAACGACTCGCCGCATCAAAGATTTATAACTCTTTTATTCTTGACACGTGGCTACACATCCCAATAAAACTGGTTAGTCGTCGGCCAACGCAGATAATGCCTCACAGCTTGAATCGCATTGGATACTTCTTGTGGGTCCCACACTCTAATTAGTTTCCTGTTCGTCTGTCATTAAAGATTCATGTGACAGCCGGGGAGATTTGAGTTTTCCTCGGGTCACGTGAGCAGGAGTGAAGGGGCCCTTATAATCATTCAGTTCGTTTGACTGTCAGAAGATCAACCTCAAAATATTTTAAAATAAGATATTAAATTGATAATATTAAATTTAATCTATCAATTATATTTGCTTAGTGACCAAGCATTTACCTCTTCACTTACCTAATTAATTAATTATATTTTTTAAAATTGGAAAAAAACAACTCGCGTTGACTTAAAATTCTCGATTGATACTTGCACTCCAAATAACAAAGGTGACATATGTTTTAGCAGTAAAAAAAACTCCACGGTTCGTTTTGCATTTATAAATAAAAAAAAATCAAATTTTATTTATAACAATCACTAATTTTCTGATAAACTTGAATTAGTAACACATGCTTGTTCCCCAAGTTTCTTATTTTTCATTTTTTGGTAAAAATTTTAAATAAATTTGAATTAATTTGGTAGACTCGGTACTTACCAAGAATTCATTTTTTTTAATTTTAAAAACAAAAGATTTATTTGTTGTAATGACAAAACTATGAAGATGGGGCCCAGAAGTACATAACAAGAACTGTACACCAGCTTGGGGACCAAGCAAGTGCAATACATTGTTTCAAAAATATAATTCACTGAATAAGACTTTTATCATTTTGTTCATTTACTTCACGCGATCCTTGCCCTTTGCTTTATTTTATTTTATTTTATCTGAGATATTTAACGCACTTATAAAAGAATAAACCAAGACAAAAATTGAAACCACATAGGTTGTACGGTACAACCTCATCTCGAGGATGATAACGACTGGGTATGACATGAGAATGTTAATATTTGTATTCTTTTCATTTAATCTACAGATATGAAAATTATTTATTTATCAATCCTTAATATACTTGGTCCCGACTGTCTTATGTACTAATCCTCGTTCATGCAGAGATTTTATCTCTATTTGAACGAAAAAACTAATACCCATATCGGACTTATCCACTCTATAAGTATAAAAAAAATATTTATTTATCTGCCTCTAATATATCGAGCCCATCATGCCCCATCCCCACGAGAATTTTTCCATTCCTTGTACTTGTAACTAACCAGTGGATTTATATAAGAGTAAATGTTTCAATTATACTCGCATAAAATTTTAAAATATGAGGATATTTCAAGACAAATTTTTTATATAAATCTAATCATCAAAATCTACTCTTTTTATTTAAGTCAATAGAATGTGTTTGCACAATTTTATGTTAATGCGTGTGTAAGGTTCAAACCTCCTGAAACACAATCACAAGGGGTGATTGATTCAAAGAAAATGTCTCCAAGGGGCACAAGTACATATATTACAGCCCTAAAGATTACAAAACTAAGAAATTAAATTAGTTCCTCATTTTGAATCTCTTTTTTCCATCTCTTTTTTTTTTTCTTTCTACACCTAAGCCTTTTATAGTGCATGATCTCGCTGATCGCCCAAAACAGTTTCGCTATCTTCAGCTCATTAACCCCCACGTTTCCTGCTCGCGTGTAATTGCTTGATCATGCATGCAACCGCTGGATCGTGCGTGCAACCGCTTGGTATTTGGTAACTTGCTAGATCGCGGGGGTTACCGCCAGTTTGTTCAAATTGCAATAACCGTCAAATGTACCTCCTCATAACTAGACCCGGCCAAGGTTCCGGTTCGGAACAGGAACCGAACCAGAACCTAACCGGTTCGGTTAGGGTTCCTACCCTAACCGAACCGGTTGGAACCGCTGAAACTGTTCAGTTCCAGTGGTTCCAACTGTTCCAACCGGAACAGTAAGGTTCCGGTTGGAACCGGTTTGAATTTATATAATAATACTTTTTTTTTTATTTTTTAGATAATAATTTTATTTGTAATTTAATGTAATTATGTAATGTAAGTGTATTATATAAATTTAAATTCATAATTTTAAATTATATTGATTTATCAATCTCAATTTTTTATTTTCAATAAAGCAAAAAAAAAAAAATCGAATGGAACCGGAACCGAACCGCCGGCCGGGTCTACTCATATAACTGACCAATTGCATGGTACCCAGTGGCGGAGCCACTAAAGGCCCAGTGGGGGCACCCACTAATTTTTTTAAATATATTTATATATATTAGAAAATCTAAATAATTAAACAACATCCATAAATACATTATTTATTAATTTTTTTAGTTGTATTTTTTAATATAATATGTAGCCAAAGCCCAAATTAATTAAAAAAATTCCAATACACTTTTGCATCAATCTTATTTCTTAAACATATCTAAAATAATTATATTTAATTCGTATGTGTATAGATAATTGACTATTTTTCATTTTAAATCCATTCATTTTGTGTTTTTCCATTTGCAAAAGAATAGGAATTCCATTACATTTAAATAAAAATAAAAATAACTATATTTATACTTAGGTTTGGTTATTGATCTTGATATATTTGTAGTGATTCTTTTACTAAATTGTATGGGCCAAATTTGGTCCAGGGGCAATTTTGACCTTTTGCTCTAGGTCCACCGCTAAATACACCCCCGAAACTCTCTAATCAAACCCCAAAGGCATGGCGCAGGGCCAAGCCCAGTGAACACCATCACCCACAACCGAAGGATCCTCCAAAAGTCAGTCCACATAATGCCCAAGCTCACGAACACCACTCATAACGTTACCAGCCTACAAACGGGCAAACACAATAAACACCTTTTATGGAGTCATCCGTAACTGACACCCAACGGACAAAACAATCAAACAGTAGTAAATACACCCCCCTGAAGGTGTGTGTATATAAACGATGAGTATCCAAGAAGGAAGGGGACTCAGAGAGTTCACCATATTCTCTTCATAGCTTTCAGTATCTCATATCAACCGCCCTCACGGCACCCTACGAAGCTCAAGGTAATATCTTACTTTGACCTTCCTCCTACTACTTCCTCAGTTCCTTCACTGACTTGAGCGTCGGAGTGCCCCCGGCACCCACCACACCGGTGGGCAGTACTCCCGCTCACTCTACATCTTTGTTTTGCAGGATCGCCAGTGCCCATTTTACGAAATCTCAATTGTGGACCTCGGGCGAAAACCAGCGTCTACAGTTTGGCGCCCACCTTGGGGCCTTAGCGATTCATAGCATGCAAAGATCACTCCATCTACGATCCTTTCAAACACCCATACTTATATGGCGTCACGCAACGAGCAGACTCCAAATCTTATGATCACCAAATTAGCCGTCCTCCAAAGATAATCACAAACATTGGAACACATTTCTTCAACCTCCCAAAGGCCCGAGGCTACGGGTCACCCCAACAATGTTATCATCTGATCCGATCTTCTATGAGCATTCAACAAGTGAAAATCCACCATCAGACGACCATCCACTAAATCACCAAAAAAGAAACCATATCTCTCCAGCAAACCGATCACAATAAATCACTTCCTCCATGCGAAAGAATGCGAGAGTCAAAAAGAGAAATTTTCTCCAATCTACCTGGAGTCAGACTACCATTAAGGAAAACCAAGCCGAGATAACATTAGACTACGCAGAAGGATCTTTATCAACCTCTCACTACATATGAAGATTTTCATATTCTTCAGACTACTGGATGAATCTCAATCTCCTCCACACGATATGAAAGCTGTGTCATCTTCCAACAACATGAGAGGATTGTCATCTCCTCCAGGAACAAGGTGCATCCCTTCAATGGAACTATTTCTCCTACCATTCAACTCACAGGATGAAGCGAAGTACTTGGAAAGAGAAGAATGTCTCAGTCGACAGTACTCGAATAAAGATTTGGCGAAGACATCCCGGTCAATATTACCAGGTACGCCTCATATTTCTAAGAATCTCCCAATCGACATCAATATGTAGCTTGGGGCTTGTGATAGCTGTCATAGCATGTATTACAGTTTATAGTATGAGACTTGCTATGGGTGTCCCAGTCAACACTACAACTAGGTAATTGTTATGGAATGCTTAGTCAACATTTACAGTATCTGGCATAGAACTTGTTAGAGATGCCCCATTCGACAATAGTGTGTGGTTGAGGATGTCCCAATTGACGTTACTATGTGTAGCATGGGATCCAAAAAGAGAGTAATAGGTGTTCTTTTCTGAAGCTGTGACACTTGGAATCATGATACCCTTGCTTTGTGATTTCCCTGTACCGGAATGCCCTTCAATCTCAGCGTGTTGTGCGTTGGTTGTATTATTTGGCATGTTGTGTGTTGAAGTGTACTCATCAACAGGCCATACACTTTATTGTTTGACATGTTGTGCTTTAGAGTATAAGCAATGAGAGTCATGTAAGTGTACTTCTAAAAAACGTGGGCCCTACTGCATACAAATTCTCAGCCTCTTCAAAACATATCAAATTGTGTCCAATCCCCACTGAGATCAGGAGACATGGGGGCATAACCTCCAATTAATACACGTTGACATAGATTAACAATTTAGTAGCTCAAATATCATAAACCTCAACAAATAAAAAAAAAAAAGTTTCAAACAAACTAGCATGAACAGTAAGCAAGTAACTTACCATGTAACTCCTTGTATTGTTCTTTAAAAACCTTAGCATATCTTTCAACTTCCTCCTCAGTTTTTCCTTCCATTTCTGAGGCAATATTTTTTTTATGTCCTTTCGGCTATACTTCTCACAAGCCTTAATGAAAGTATTGAAATCTCTTCTCTTCTACTCCAAACAATTGCTCATTTTCTTCCAACTCTTCAAACAATTGCTCATTTTCTTCCAACTCTTCAGCAGTCAACGGATCTCCTGCATCCAAATATAGAAAACTCAGTCAGCACTCAGCAGTATGTACACAAAAAGGGGCAAATCATATGTTTAAAAGGAAAATCATACCTTCAGGCTTGTCCACATCAATAGTGTCTTTTAACTGATTCTTCTGATGTGTTTGCTCTACTGAGAAAAAAAGGGAAGAATTAAGAGTATGCACAAAAGTCAAACTACCTCGAAAAGATGCACAGAACAACACTATATATGTACTAACTCACTCATATAATACCCAACATCAAGTACCGTATTTCTTTTTCATACAATACATTTGGCCTCTGAGTGTTGAAAAATTGAATTGAAAATCATGCCTGGGAACAGTTGGAAAAGATATACAATTAAATCATGCCTATTGATGTCTCTGTTGTGCTACATGAGTCCTACACTTTCTTTGACCTATGTGCGCGATTAGTCCCACTCGACAAAGCTCCATACATAAGTTTGACAACTAAAGTCGTCTGGCAAATCAAGAAAGAGCATGAAGTGACAATTCACGTGAAAGACAATCAATGAAATTCTTGGAGGCAAAATGGAGAAGGTGGCTGCCTCTGACAGAATTGTAGACTCTGGTGAGTACGCTTGGACAGCTTGCATGGAGAGAATTATGAAAGCTAGGCTATGAGAAATGGCAGCATGATACCCAACATGTCGAGCAAAGAAGAATATGGAGATCAACCCCATAGTCTCATTGATTGTTTTACTTTAGGGACTACCTATTGTTATCAACCTATTTTGTTTGGTTTTGTACAAATCTCTGAGTCGACAAGATGGAAGATTGGTGTGAGGGTGCAAAAGCTTCAAGGATAGCTTAGTCAGGTTGTTTTCAGATTTTTATTCAAAAAAAATAAAATAAATACCTTTGAGGCATTCTCTCGAACAGTTGACAGCCATTATTTGTTCCACTCGAGAGACTCGTTGGCCAAATTTCTCAGCCCCATTACATTCAATTTGCCACAAGACTACGTTAAAAGTTTCGATTATAGCCTCAACATAATGGTTTCTTGGGACAATTTCAACAATTTCAAACTTCTAACTCTAGACTGGGACTCAGAATTTTTAAAAGATTTTTTTTAGACACCTTAATGATAGTTCTTACGGCTACACACACAAGAGTGAGGCGACAGCCCACATTTCAGTAAATTGATTATCTTCTCTACTCGTGTGTCTGACTATTTTGTTTCTGATTTTCTGGTTTTGCTTCCCAGCCGCGTTTCCCTTCATTTGCAGCTTCACGTGTCTCAGCGCCCACAACAGCCGATGTGGGATTACTGGGTAGTAAAACTTTGGAACCCCTGCATCTAGCTTCTTAGGCGATATGGATTCCATCTTTGGGCAAATAGCTTCATCGCGCCAAATGCCCAAAGTGGTCCACTCGACAAGAAAGACCAATTGGCCCCATGATGAAAAATAACTCATAGTGCTACCGTGTTACATCTAAAAGATGAATGGCTTCAACGCCCCAACTGCCCAAAGTGGTCCCATTGACAGGAGATCTAAGCATGGCAGTCAAAAATAGTCGCGTGAGGGTCCGCTAAGATAGTATATATAAGGTTAATTCCTATCCTCATTCTCCTTTGCTTCCCCGTCCTTTACATATCCTCTCAATCTCTTTCTCCTTAGATTTGGGCTCGGTTTCACCAATTCAGTGGCCCATAATTACGATATGTGCAGTAAGTGTAGAATTGGTGGACGTACCAACCTTTCATGTGTAAACTCATTCAGTCGACATTGATGCCACTCTTTTAGAACATTTCCCATGGTTGAAGGACCGGAGAAGACCACAGCTTGTGTGTCGTGGTTTACATCTAATGACGTTATAGTTCTGAACCCACCTTTGACCAATGTGTCTATGGTCTGATTACATACAGACCTTCAGTTCATACGACATAAGACATTTTCAGTCATCCTTATGTCGAATATAGACTTGACTCATGAACCTTCAGTATAAATCACCTGACACCATCAGTTCAAGGTCTTCACAAACTACCTAACATGATGTGTCTTCATTTCCCGTCATCTCGTTAGGAATGTCATTTTTTTTATAATTGATAACTGGATCTTCAAGTTAAAATTATCGTCTTCCTCATCCATCTTGGTAACTGTATGGGCCAAATTTGGGCCAAGGGTAAAATCGTCTTTACAGTTTAAAACCCTACAGTAAGTAAGGCCCAAGAGTGTAAAATCAAACCCATAAAACCTAGCATTATTGAATTATAATCACGCCACATGCTTACGGATAACTCATCAACCACTCTTCCCTCATTTTGTCTAGCGTAAAACATAAATTCACATGCTAAGATTCTTCATTATCGAAAGATAGTATTGAACATGTTGTGGGTCCTATCATCAGAGACTTCAGCACATTGTAGATCCCACCATCACGTGTATAACTTATATTCCAACTGTAAAGTGACTTCCTTCAATCTATAAAAGGGAAGAGATTCTCAACTCTCTTGACAGCTCTCTTACTAGCTTATGCTCTCTGACACAAGCTCTCTGAGCCCCCACTCCCACAGACACATATCACCGTCCTCACGGCCACCCAGAGAGGTCAAGGTAACTTCAAACCTTGCTTTCATATTTTACATATTTACTACTCATTTCATACTACTGACTTGAGCGTTGGAGTGCCCCCGGCACCCACCACACCGGTGGGTAGTCTGCTCCCGCTCACTCTACCTTTGTCTTGCAGGATCGCTAATGCCCCCAACCTATAAATTCTGATTGTGGATCTCGGCCGAATTCCAGCGTCCACAATTTGGCGCCCACCGTGGGGCCTTAGCGATTCATAGCAAGCAAAGACCCCCTCAGTCTACAATCATTACAAACAGACACCAGATCATATGGTGGCATAATCAGCCACTCTACAAAACAGTTACAATCAATGGAAGATTAAAACTTATCCATGTAAATTCCAGTACTAATCTCCAATAGTATCTGGAACATAATTCATTCTTCGGCCACTCAAAGGCGTGAGGCTACAACTCTTTTCAACCATCTTATTAACCCAATCTCTTAAAAGCATTCAAGAATATGGCAAGTGAAAATTCACCATCAAATGACCATTCATTTAATCACCAAAGAAACCATCACATTTCTTCAGCCGACCTATCACGACAAGACACATCTTCCGTGTGAATGGAAATGTTGGAGTAATCTTCTCCAGTCTACCTAAAATCAAACTACCAATAAGGAAAATCCAAATCGAGATAACTTCAGCATTATTTCCCTATAAATCATCAGCTCCCAAAGACGTGGGGAGGATAGCCATATTCATCATACGACAGAGATGAATTCCAATCTTCTTCATATGATATGAAAGGTGTTTCATCTGCTTCACGCAATGCAAAGAGGATTGTTATCTCCTCCCGATGACGTGGAAGGATTTTCATCTCCTCCAGTCTACAAGAAAAGTTTTTTATCTCCTCCAGACTACATGAAAACCCACTGTTTAAGCCAATTATGGTCTCTTACACGAGAAAGAAGCTGGACACAACCACTGTTTACATGCGTAGTTGCCAGTCTATACTTGCATGAAGCACTCTGCCATATGTAGTCCATAGTCGTACGAAGACTGCAAAAAATCAAGCATGCTAAAAAAAAAATTAAAAGTTAGGCCAAAATGATCAATGAAGAGGCAGGTAAAAAAAATAAAATCGTAGGCTCCAATAAGAATTGCAAGCAGCTAAAGGTGCCAAATGCTCTAGATTCATTCCATCAAGCTACACGTGGGTGCCAAGAAAAGTTTCACTCTACAAAAGGAACCTCATAAACAACAAATAGTTGAGATAAAGTGAGGCCATTTACCCCAAGCTACAATAAAAAAAAAAAAATTGGCGTAAAAAAAAAAAAAAATTGGCATGAAAAAAAAAAAAAAAAGAAATTGGCGTGAAAAAAAAAAGAAAACAAAGAAGAAAAGAAGAAAGCAGCCCCATAAATTTGACTAAAACAAGAATAGAGAGTGGGCCATGTACAAATCATATATTAGTTCAACAAAAGCCTGCAATCAAGCAGCTGGCATATATTGCCACAAACCACATTTCCCCATACTACCACACGCCAAACGCATACTACATAAATCAAAAGCCACCTCATTCACGCCCAAAAATCCAAACGCCAAAGTTTTTCACACGACCCAAGTGAAACTACTACAAAGAACAAGATAATGTGTGAGGAGAGATACCATTTTCCAGTTACCCACGTTGAAAGAAGACAAATGTATTGAGAAGAGTGAAATTTTATCTTAACAACCCATGTGAGAGAGGGAATCAAGCTACCCTTTATCTCAAAACAAACAAACAAACAAATTAAGATAAAAAAAAAATAGTCCATAACACCGGCCCACTCAGTCTTAGAATCGAATTCACCAACTCGCAACCCACTCAATGTAAGTGACCATGCCAATACCCAACCCAAACAAAGACCTAAACATTCAAACCCAGCCTTTTCCAGAATCCCTCTACCCAGGGAATTCGTCAAAATAGATCCAAGAAAACACATTTTAAAGCCAAACTGACCAAAACACAAATTCTTAACACACAGGTTTGATACTTATCAACTAAATAAGATCCCACATCGAATATTGCAAGGAGTGGCTGCCCAAGTATGTGAAGAAATGCGTCCCACATCGTCCAGGAACCAAGACATCAGGCAGAAAATAAAGCAACCAGTCCATAAGCATACATAAGACAAATCTTGAGTCGATCAGACAATCTATTCAGGATGGTTCCAATACATTTTAGATCGAGCCTGCTTCTCACAACCAGACGAAAATCATTCACTACATGCCCTCTTCAAACTACACGATTGAGACACCTACCTCCAAAGGAGCCATTATAGCTACTTACTCATCCTAGACAATGAAGCAACGTAACATATAATTGTACTTGTAGTTGTCACATTCTACTACATGGAGAGGACGTACCATTCTATATAACAATAGAAAGAGTAAAGCCTGATGTATGCAAAATCTTGGCACTAGCTGAATATGCGCCACTCGACTGGACACAATTAAAAGCTTGTTACTAAATGGACGCGTCCCTCGACAAGAAAAAGAAATGAAGGCTTGACGATAAGAGAATGTGTCACTCGACAAGACAAAAATCAAAGCAAAACTGCATGCTACACCACAAGTACACTGTCCAGATATAAGAAAGATGGTTCATACTACATGAAGGCTCATAAAACATGGAAAGATACTCACCCTCTCGAGACAACATAGGTGGAATTTCATCACATGAAAGGTTAGTCATCATCTCCATGCTACGTTGATTTAATATTGCCAATTTCAGGCTACATAGAGAATATTTTATCATGCCTAGTAGTATGAAGAACCCCATTGGATCTCCTTTAGGTCCAATCGACCAACCTTTAGGTAGTATGGAAATTCTATATGACTTTCATCAAAAGTTCATTTCATTGTAGTATCATTGACCTTATTCTAGTATTGTATAATTAGTAATGACATCGATAAGCATCAATTTCTTCCATACTACATATTAGGGTAATCATTTCCATACGTAGTATGGAGATTATCATCCGTTATAGACTTTATGGATAGATTTCCATAAACTCTTGAGAGCATTGGAAAAATCTCATGAACCTTATCAGGTCCATTCGAAAATAGTCTCGTGGTCTTGTAGAATGAAGATTCATTTGGACTTAGACCAAGTTCATTCGACTATAGCTTCATGGACCTTCATTAATTTCATTCGACAGTAGTCTCGGGCCTTTGTCAGGTCTAGTAGAGTGAAGATTTTTATAGACATTCATTAGGTTCATGCGATAGTGTCTCATGGACACTTATCAGGTCCATTCGACAATAGTCTCATAGATAGGTAGAATGAAGATTCCTATGAACCTTCATCAGGTTCATTCGAATGTAACTTCATGGACCTTCTTCAACTCCATTCGACTACTTCACTCGACATTATTATTGTAGAAGTGTGATGAGTAATGACCTTGACAGATATCCTTCAAGTTCATTCTACCATAGTCTCATGGACCTTCAACAGGTTCATTCGACCGTGACCCCCTTGGACCTTCATCAGGTCCATTCGACAGGTCCAGTCGACAGTAGTCTCATAGGAGAGTGAGGAGTGATGACTTTCATCAAGTTCATTCCATTGTAGCATCTTAGACCTTCTTCAAAGTCTAGTATAGTGAGTGAAGACCTTGGACCTTCATCAGGTCCATTCGACAAACTCGAGTCGACAGTAGTCTCATAGAAGTGTGAAGAGTGATGACTTTGACATATATTCTTCAAGTTCATTCTACTGTAGTCTCATGGACCTTCATCAAAAAAGTAAGTGATGTTCTTTGGACTTTCATCAAGTCCATTCGACAAGTCCATTCGACCGTAGTCTCATAAATCCTCATCAAGAGAGTGAGTGATGTTCTTTGGACTTTCATCAAGTCCATTCGATAGTAGTCTCGTGACCTTCATCAGGTCTTGTAGTATGAAGATTCTCATAGATAATCTTTAGGTTCATCCAACTGTACCTTATGGACCTTCATCAGGTCCGTTTGATAGTCCATTCGACAATAGTATCTGGACCTTCATCAGAACTAGTAGTATGAGAAGGAAAAACTCTCATAGACCTTCTTCAGGTCTAGTAGAGTAAAGATTCTCATTGACTCATATTAGATCATGTAGAATGAAGGATGAAGACCCATGTGGATCTTCATCATATACGGAATCTGTAGACTCCCATGTACCTTCATTAGGTATAGTGGAGTGTGTAGACTTTCTTGGACCTTCATCGGGTAATGTAAACTCTGATGTACTTTTTCAAGTGTTGTAGAATGAAATCTTCTTAGACTTTCATCAGATCTAGTATCTGTAGACTCCCATGTACCTTTATTAGGTATAGTGGAGTGTGTAGACTTTCTTGGACCTTCATCGGGTAATGTAAACTCTGATGTACTTTTTCAAATGTTGTAGAATGAAATCTTCTTAGACTTTCATCAGATCTAGTATTTGTAGACTCCCTTGTACCTTTATCAATATGTATGGTCGTCTTGATACATAAGATAATGGAACATCCTCCATATGGAACATGCCCATTTGACTCAGGAAGAGTCAAGTTGAAGACCTGACCTTCATCTGGTCAGAATATATTGTAAATTCCTCTGGTCCTTTGACCCGTAGTATGGGGATTATCCTGACCTTTATCTGGTTCAGTCGACCGGGGACATCCTCATATGACTCAGGAAGAGCCAAATTGAAGACCTGGCCTTCATCTGGTCAGAATATATTGTAAATTCCTCTGGTCATTTAACCCGTAGTATATGGATTATCATGATCTTCATCTGGATCAGTCGACTGGGGACATCCCCCATGGCTCATAAAGAGTCAATTGTTTATCCTGATCTTCATCTGAATCAGTCGACTGGGGACATCCCCCATGGCTCATAAAGAGTCAATTGTTTATCCTGATCTTCATCTGGATCAGTCGACTGGGGACATCCCCCATGGCTCATAAAGAGTCAATTGTTTTTCCTGATCTTCATCTGGATCAGTCGACTGGGGACATCCCCCATGACTCATAAAGAGTCAATTGTTTTTCCTGATCTTCATCTGGATCAGTCGACTGGGGACATCCCCCATGGCTCATAAAGAGTCAATTGTTTATCCTGATCTTGATCTGGATCAGTCGACTGGGGACATCCCTCATGGCTCATAAAGAGTCAATTGTTTTTCCTGATCTTCATCTGGATCAGTCGACTGGGGACATCCTCCATGGCTCATAAAGAGTCAATTGATTATCCTGATCTTCATCTGGATCAGTCGACTGGGGACATCCCACATGGCTCATAAAGAGTCAATTGATTATCCTGATCTTCATCTGGATCAGTCGACTGGGGACATCCCTCGTGGCTCATGACGAGTCAAGTTCAGCATATGACCTTCATCTGGTCATGAAAAATTTGAAGACTCTCCTGGTCCTTGACCAGTAATATGGAAATTGTCCTGACCTTTATCTGTTTCAGTCGACCGAGGAGATCCCCTGGCTCATGCCCAGCCAAGTTGAAGACTTAGGCTACTCTCAGTCTAAAAGACATTAAATTCTCTCTATCGTATGTAACAAGAACTATGCATTCTCAACTGGCACTCTTACATCTTGTTTCGTTCGACACGTATAAAATACTCTCTAAATCAAGAACTTCTTGACTTAGAGAGTAGGGGACAAACTGTATGGGCCAAATTTGGGCCAAGGGTAAAATCGTCTTTACAGTTTAAAATCCTACAGTAAGTAAGGCCCAAGAGTGTAAAATCAAACCCATAAAACCTAGCATTATTGAATTATAATCACGCCACATGCTTACGGATAACTCATCAACCACTCTTCCCTCATTTTGTCTAGCGTAAAACATAAATTCACATGCTAAGATTCTTCATTATCGAAAGATAGTATTGAACATGTTGTGGGTCCTGTCATCAGAGACTTCAGCACATTGTAGATCCCACCATCACGTGTACAACTTATATTCCAACTGTAAAGTGACTTCCTTCAATCTATAAAAGGGAAGAGATTCTCAACTCTCTTGACGGCTCTCTTACTAGCTTATGCTCTCTGACACAAGCTCTCTGAGCCCCCACTCCCACAGACACATATCACCGTCCTCACGGCCACCAGAGAGGTCAAGGTAACTTCAAACCTTGCTTTCATATTTTACATATTTACTACCCATTTCATACTACTGACTTGAGCGTCGGAGTGCCCCCGGCACCCACCACACCGGTGGGTAGTCTGCTCCCGCTCACTCTACCTTTGTCTTGCAGGATCGCTAATGCCCCCAACCTATAAATTTTGATTGTGGATCTCGGCCGAATTCCAGCGTCCACAGTAACTATAAACTAATATTCGGTTGATCTCTACCTTGGTCGTCTATCAATCTCTTTCTCCTTCAGATTTGGCTCAGTTTCATAGATTCAAGTGGTCTTCTTCACACATGTAAACGGCGTAACATAGTGAGAGTGATATGGATATAACTGTATATTTTGTTTGTTATGGCGATACCGCGCCAAACCCCGAGTCATGGTTGCGAAACCAGTTGGGAAGCTTAGCGGGAACAACTACTACAGTGTGCATTAAAACTCCCTCCATAGACCAACCTCCAAGACTAGTCTTGATTAGTCTGACAGTCGAAATCATGTTGGTGATGCCTCCATCAGTTGATCACACGTGTATTTGAAAAATTCCAGTTATTTTCTGTAGATGCTATAGTTTGGGCCCATTCGGCACTTTTTTGTCCTTAGTTCTTGAAATGATTGGTTTCATCACCCCAATCGAAGCTACGGTCATACGAGCCTTGGAGACTTTCTTAGGTCAATCGACTGTAGACTTTCGAACACCTCTAACAAGTCATGTGGAGTGTGGACTCCCATGTACCTTAACCAAGTTCTGTGGAATGAGAATATTCATGGAACTTCATTAGGTTCATATGTCCGTGGTCTCATGAACCCGCATCGAGAGAATGAGTGATGACCTATTTGGACCATCATCAGATCTAGTAGTATGATAAGAAAAGACTCTTTGACCTTCATCAAATCTGCAGAATGAAGACTTTCGTAGACCCTCATCTAGATCAGTCGACTATGAACATTCCCGTTGGCTCTTGTAGAGCAAAATTGAAGACCTGACCTTCATCTGGTCCGGTCGATAATTATAGACTCCCCTGGTCCTTGACCAGTAGTATGGAGATTATCCTGAACCTTCATCTGGTTCAGTCGACCGGGGACATCCCCTGATGACTCATGTCGAGTCAAAGATATGGATTAACACGTCATATGAATTATATCATGAACCTTCATCTGGTTCAGTCGACTGGGGACATCCCCATGGATTCATGTCAAGCCAAAGACATGGATTAGCACATGTCGTGTGAACTAACTCCTGAACCTTCATATGGTTCAGTCGACCGGGGACATCCCCCATTGACTCATGTCGAGCCAAAGACATGGATTAGCACATGTCGTGTGAACTAACTCCTGAACCTTCATCTGGTTCAGTCGACTGGGGACATCCCCCATGGACTCATGTCGAGTCAAAGACATGGATTAGCATATGTCGTGTGAACTAACTCCTGAACCTTCATCTGGTTCAGTCGACCGGGGACATCCCTCATTGACTCATGTCGAGCCAAAGACATGGATTAGCACATGTCGTGTGAATTAACTCCTGAACCTTCATCCGGTTCAGTCGACCGGGGACATCCCCCATGGACACATGTCGAGTCAAATTTAGACATGAACTTCTTACAGTCCATACGACAATATCGTGTGAACTAACTCATGAACCTTCATCTGGTTCAGTCGACCGGGGACATCCCCCATGGACTCATGTCGAGTCAAGTTGTAGACATGGATTACATCTGTCTTATGACTTATAACTCTCTGGTCTCATCAAGTCCAGTTGACCGGGGACATCCCCCATATACTCGTGTCGAGTCAAGTTATAGACATGGATCACACATGTCGAATGACTTATAACTTCCTGGCCTTAGCAAGTCCAGTTGACCGGGGACATCCCCCATAGACTCATGTCGAGTCAAGTTATAGACATGGATTACACATGTCGTATGAATTATATCTTCCTGGCTTCGTCAAGTCCAGTCGACCGGGGACATTCCTCAATGGCTCTGGTAAAGTCAAGTTCGTTATCCCGACCATCATCTGGTTCGGTCGACCGGGTACTTCCCAAATGGCTCTTGTAGACTCAAGTTCATAACTTAACATTCGTTTGGCTCAATCAATAGGCAGCATTAACGCTCGAGTACACCTACGACACATGCGTCAAGTACTCTCCAAGCCAATGACTCTTTGACTTAGAGAGTATGGGACAAACTGTATGAGCCAAATTTGGTCCAGGGGCAATTTTGACCTTTTGCTCTAGGTCCACCGCTAAATACACCCCCGAAACTCTCTAATCAAACCCCAAAGGCATGGCGCAGGCCCAAGCCCAGTGAACACCATCACCCACAACCGAAGGATCCTCCAAAAGTCAGTCCACATAATGTCCAAGCTCACGAACACCACTCATAACGTTACCAGCCTACAAACGGGCAAACACAATAAACACCCTTTATGGAGTCATCCGTAACCGACGCCCAACGGACAAAACAATCAAACAGTAGTAAATACACCCCCCGAAGGTGTGTGTATATAAACGATGAGTATCCAAGAAGGAAGGGGACTCGGAGAGTTCACCATATTCTCTTCATAGCTTTCAGTATCTCACATCAACCGCCCTCACGGCACCCTACGAAGCTCAAGGTAATATCTTACTTTGACCTTCCTCCTACTACTTCCTCAGTTCCTTCACTGACTTGAGCGTCGGAGTGCCCCCGGCACCCACCACACCGGTGGGCAGTACTCCCGCTCACTCTACATCTTTGTTTTGCAGGATCGCCAGTGCCCCATTTTACGAAATCTCAATTGTGGACCTCGGGCGAAAACCAGCGTCTACATAAATCACATCGTGTATAGTTGTTATATGTAAAATATTCACATATTAATATAATATAATTATTTTGTATATATATTTTTGTATATATATATTTTATTTATAGTTGTTCAAAGCAAAAATATTGCGTTTTAGCCCTAGACTTTTAATAATTTAATTAAAAAAGTGATTAAATCTAAAATAAATTAGCGGAAATTTATTATATAATATACTACATAAACTTAAAATACATAATTTTAAAAATAATTTTTTACTTAAATTTTTAGGGTAAAGTGGTATTTTTAGAAATTATGGATAAAATTATAATTCTGAAAAATTGGGTTAATTTATAAGTTTAGAAACTTTGGGCTATTTCATTATTTTCAAAAGTATATGGATCATTTTATAATTTCAAAAAATATTTATGAATTCATTATATATTATTTTGGTAAGAAAAAAATTTAGCTCATATTGACTGAAATTTCTGGATACGCCACTGATGGTACCCTCGCATTTTTGTTCTCTTTACTTGTTAAAAGTTTTTCTTTCGTTCTTCATGATTCTTTACTCATTCCTCACATCGTCCTGAGTTGAGCCTTTCTGGGCCGAATTATTCTTCCTTCTTCGTCCCGAACAACGCCATGCATTTTCGTCATTTGAGTCTTTTTATTGGTCCCGAACAACGCCATGCATTTTCGTCCTTTGAGTCTTTTTTCTGTTAACACAATGTTAAATTATACAATAGTAACTAAACTCTTAGTCGTAAAGTATTTATAAATTGTAACCATTTTTTAAAAAATAAATAAACAGAACATTTTTTTCCTTTTATAAATTAAAATAAACAGGAAATATATATTTTTTCTTAAATTTATTGAAACAACCTCAAAACAAAAAAGTGTAAATCCTGTTATGTAATATCACTTCCTGTGATGTGACAATGTTACTTTCTGAGAGAGACATGATATATCTTAATTTGAGGCTTTGGTAAGTTTCGGCTGAGACCCGCAGTTGGATCCCCCAGATTGTTCAAAGTCTAAAAATTATAGTCTTGTTGTCAAAGCTTCTTGTCATTTGGCCTTCAATTTTGGCAGCTCTACTCTAAACACCAATAAATAAATAAATAAATAAAAACAAAAATTGCAATCCAAAGCCCTAAGGCCGGCCCTCAGCCAAGGCAAGCGACTGTATTAAGCAAACTACAACATAATGTATCAACACAATCTTCAAGTATCCGTTTACATAAACAAAAACAAAAGGCAACAGAAGAGCAGATACGATTTCGCATTTAGCCCATTGCATACTTTTGGGTCCAGCTCCTGGCAGTTGATTCGTATTTGGCCTTGTCTGTCTTGTACATATGAGCAATTTCTGGCACCAGAGGGTCATCTGGGTTCGGGTCTGTCAACAGGGAACAAATCGAGAGCAATACCTGAAAGACAAAACAATTAATTGCGAGTAACAGTTATGCACCCAATTGCAAATTAACATGCTACTTGCCCATAAACGGCACAATTAAGAGCCTGTAAGAACCTAGATTTTCATTTGTGCTAGTTGTGACACTAAGTTATGGTTCCAATCACTTGACAAAATTTGATTTTTACACTGAAATATTAAAATCAGATGCACAACCATCATTCAGGTTATTTATATTCTATAAAATATTAATTGAAACTCAATTTACAACATTAGGGTCCTTACACTATTCTTCTTGGTTTTGGTTCTCGTTTTGTCTACTGATCACCTAGGTTTAGTTCAAAGCTTCACCATTAACCCAATCCAAAACAACCCACGTTCACACTAATCCATAAACCAGCACATGTGCAGTTTTGTTTTGATCCAGTGACTAAATCATCATCCTTGCACTGGCCATGAGTTTTTTCATACACACCCATCATCAAGATCTCAATAAAGCAAATAAAATGATAGCCATTAATTGAGAAGGTAGAAATAAGACCAGCCCGGATGCAATTTCATCATGATACAGTGCCAAATCACATCTTGGTATCCCATACCAGGCTTTCAATTTCCAACACACCAATGATCTGCATCACAAAAGAAAAAAAAAAAGAAACTGGGCCATGCAATAGGGAAACAGGCCCCTGCAGATCCAACCACTTTGCTTAAATCACCCCTTAAGATCAGTTTCCAAACACACTGGATTATGCATCAAACCAAGGATTTCTAAAAACTTCTGAATGCACAGATCACAGCTACGTTTCTACAAGCTAGATGAAAATTGGTATTTAACTATCTGCCTAATCAGGAGAATTTAGTAACTTCCTCATGGTCGTTAATTTACCATGCCCATACTAATCTGGAATTCTGGATTGGCAAGGTTAAATCATTTCCATTTTTAATAAAAGTTTTTAACAGAAATGACCTTAGATATAGTCAGCGCAGGGCTCCAGTGTTCCTTTAATATGTCAAGACATATACTGCCATTGTTGTTAATATTTGGGTGAAAAACCTTGGTCCTAAATGCAACCTGCAACACAGAGAGAGCAATAACTTAAAGAGAATATAAATGATTGGATTGAAGTACATTAGTTAACCGTGATTTAGTCAAGCTAGAGAAGAATTTAACCTTTAAGAACTCAAATATCACATTAAGGGGTTTAATGTCACATAAAATGATAAGTTCTACTCAGATGCCAAGCACTGAAATTTTCACTGAAACATGACCATCCCACATGCTTGGATCATGAGAAGTTTCTTCATCAATATGTTCAGAATCTAAATACGTCCCCATCTACAAGTTCATTAAACTAAAAATGTCCAGTTCATCAATCTTCTCTTCTTTTACTTATGAAAACATTTCCATATCCTTTCCTAAAGGGAATCCTTAGAATTTTTTCTTTAATATGATCTTTCATGAGATTTGAAGGAGAAAGAGAATACAAGTAAAGCAACATTAATAACTAACTACCAGAACTGTGCTATACCTTTGGTGGTTTAAATGGATAATCGGGAGGGAAATGAATTGAAACTAGAAATACACCCCCTGCATAAGGACTATCTGAGGGGCCCATTATGGTTGCCTGCCAATGAAACATGTCTTCAGCCACAGGACCTGTCAACATACATATACAGAATATCTATCTCATACTAGTAATGGAAGGAGCACCAACAAGACTTCAAGCTGTGAGCCACAAAAGTAAATATAAAAAAAAAAAAAAATTAAAAAAAAAATCATTTTAATCAAAACAAGACACAACATCACTGGTATTATTATACAAGATATAATAACCCGCACAACCAAAATCACATGACATTAATATTTTAGAAGATCTTTATGCAAACTTCACCGATATTATACAGATAACATAAAACTGACTTATTGAAAGTAATTACAATGTTGTTTGTATGACGAAGGCATTAGTTTGTTCAGAAATAAGCCTGCACAAGCTGTCATCTATCAGTATGGAAGAGTTCCCAGAAAGAAGCAATCAATTTAATACATATTGGAATAGGAAGATATAACTATAAGATGGTATTTAAGATCAAACACTACTTGGGTAGTAAAAAGCACAATTGTGGAACTTCCTAAAATTTCTGCTAGGTACTTCGGTTCAACAACCAAAAGCCATCCCATACAGTTAAAATTTTCGGAAACAGATGATTTTAAGCAGGAACAATTTTAAAGTACACGAGCACTAATTGCTGCATTTTTCTAATTCCATTGTCTGTCTTTATCTACAATTTGAACCACTAAACTAAACAGCTATTGATTTTGCCAAAGCCCAACAAAATTTCCAACTTTATGTAACTCATAAACTAGTTTCTCCCACAGTTCAAAACATAATGTCATGCTTCTGTCCATGAGTGATCCTATTATCCTTCAATTGTTATCGATTTCACTTATTGCTGGTTTCCCTCTATTCAGATAAAATCTACACATTCGTTAGGCATCATCCAACTCAATTATCAATATAGTTGTTTATCTTATACTTCAATTAAATTGCTCTGCAGCAAACCCACCCAAAAGAACATCAGCATAAATTAAAAGCTTAAACTGGTCATGGAAAGTAAACCCACAAAATTACAATACCAGTTATCAAACCCACTATTAAATTTGAAATATAAAATCCATACAAAAACACAAATTCGAAATAAAAACAAAGAAAACAATATATACCCAAGACATTTTAAACACTTTTAAAACTGGAAACCGAAATAAAATAATAATAAAAATAAAAATGCCCAACGACCCAGATGCAACAAAGTGATTATATAAGCAAGGAAAAGTTTAAAAAAAACAAAAACAAATCAAAACAAAAGAATATTGAAAAAATAAAGTGAAAAATGAGAATAAAATTATACCGGCGCTGCAAGAGGTGGGAGGATCTTTCTGAAGATCCTTGAGCTCCTTCAAGATTCGCTTGGAAGCCATGAACAGCCCTTTGTTTCTCGAAGATCGTCTTTGATCTACGAGTCGAAGGAAGATAGAAAAAACTTTAATAAATCTACAAAATAAATATATATTTGAAACCAGTGCTTTGGCTTTTTATGTATATATAGGGTCTGGTCTGGACGGCTATACAAGTTTGGGTTCCACCGAATGGTTTTAAACTTTTAATTTTTAAATGAATGGCTGTGGCTCGATACGAGTAACTTTGATTTCTGATTTCTTCTTATTCTCCGTTGACTTGACGCTCAGATTTAAGCGATGGCAATTGTAATTTGTACCTTCTATTATTTTTTTTTAATAATTCTATTCTTTGGAATTTTCTTTTTTTTTCCCCATTTTTTTAAATATAATATAAGAAACTCCATGACTTAGATCCAAAATAATACATATATTCGGGTTATTGTGTTATTACAAAGGATTCTGAACAAACAGTAAATACAATACAAAAATAAAAATAGTAAGGAAATCCGAATCAGACTCAAACTCAACCCTGATGTAAAGCTTCAGACCCTGATGAGTTAATTCAGACCCAACAACGAGCAAAACAGACCCTGAGGAGTAGAGCAGACCCTGATGAGGAGGGCATACCCTGATGAGCAGAGCAGACCCTGAAGTGCAGAGCAGACCCTGACGAGCAGACCCACACGAGCAGATGTGCGGCTGGCGATGAAGGCAGACCCAAGCGATGTGCAGCAGACCCTGAAGACACTTGCCTCTGAACTTAGCCCATGAGATGAAGTTGCGGCGAGCCTCTGAAATCAGTAATTGAGTCAGAACCGAACCAATGCTTCACTATTTCGAGGTTTATTGATGAGAGACAACAATAGCCTTAAAATAAATTTGTCCCCTACCGAACGGTGCAGTAGAACGTGAGACGTTTGTTTCCCAGGATGCAACGGAAACAAACAAGTATGGGCACCACCAAACTTGTTTTCAACGAACGACACACAGTGCTTGAACTCTTCCAGACTAAACAAAGGAAAAACAAGGGAAATCCTTAAAACGAAAGCTTCTGAATTTGTCTTTTACGTGTTGTGTATAAAAAAAATGAAAACACTGCTCTCTTTTAAAAAAATAAACATGCCAATTAAATCATATTAGTGGGATACCTTTCATTTGAAGTAACCACCAAGTTAATTAATAGAATTAATTTAACTGTTATGAAACTTCAAAAGGCTTGGAAAAAAAAAATGAAAACACTGCTCTCTTTAAAAGAAATAAACATGTCAATTAAATCACATTAGTGTGAGACTTTTCATTTGAAGTAACCACCAAGTTAATTAATAGAATTAATTTAACTGTTATGGAACTTCAAAAAAGCTTGGAAAAAAAATAAAGAGGCTTGCAAAAATTGGCTGGGCCGGGCCCGCACATTTTGGTTTGGCATTCGTGTACGCAGGAAGTGCGGGTGCACACGAGTCAGACCTGATCGGATTTTGGATTTGCACCCCCCTGCGCGCGCACGTAGAGAGAGCCGTTATCCTTATAACTCTTACTCATCTACATATGAGCATATATAAATACAATTTCTCTCTATTAGCTTTCCCATGTGGGACAAGCTCATTTCTCCTTATTTTCCAACAACCAATGGGTGAACTTTGAGCAACAATTTCTCATTCCCCAAGCACCATTTTAAGCATATGAATTACCATTTTGAACTACTCACGAAGGAGTATCCGAATCACTCAAAAACAACCACTAACACGAAGTGGATCATGCTTAAAATTGTGCCACAAAATACTTACTAAGAGCATTTTCAACACAAAATCTTAATTTCAAGCCCGATATTTTTTTTATCATACCTACTCAAATTAACATCTTAACATCAGAAATTCAGACATGTTTGTGAGAATCGTGTAGCTGGCGAGCATAAAAAAAATTATTAATTTAATAAACCTTACCTGCTTATATATTGGCGTGCGCTTTAGGACATCATTTGCTTATATAAAAATAAAAAAAAATAAAACTTTCTTCTTTCTCTCTCTCATATTTCCTCTCCTTATTGCCGAAACTTCAAACCATCGCTGCCGTATTTCCGTCGATCAGTTTTCTTCACGCGCCGGACCGCCGTGTAGCTGCCGCCGCCAGCTTTCCGTCGCCGCCAAGATCGAGTCCAGAGGCCGCCGGACGCCCACACGCGCCGCCTGAAGGGACTCTACGTCACAGCTTCTTCTGCAATTTCCGACCGTCTCCGGCCACTTCTGACGACCACCTCCGGCGAGTGAGCACGTTTCAGGCCGAGACCTTTCCAACGCCAGTGGTCACTTCCCGATCCGACATCGTTTGGGTTGTTTTCCGTGTTATAGCTACCGGTAATTCGGGAATTGTATTGGAAGTTGAGATCTGACCGTTGGATCGACGATCCGATCGCATCAGATTATTGCTCTCGAAATTTCGAGCGTTTTGATATATATATTCGCCGTAGAAAGTATTTGGTTGTGGGGTCCGCTTTTTGGTGGTGGGGCCCGATCTTTGTTGTGGGGCCCGCTTGCCTCGCTGAGCATTCTAATTAGTTCCAGAGCCGTTCGTTGCTGTTTTTCTTCTCAGCTTTGTTGTTTGGAATTTCGGGCTGATAATCGTTATTGACTTTTGCGTGAATCGAGGTAAGTACACTCTGTGGTGATTCTCTTAAATATGTTGATGTTTGATGATTGTGTGAGAGTTGGTATATATATATATGTATATATATATATATGGTATATATATATATATATATATATATATATATATATATATATATATTATATATATATATATATTATATATTATATATATATATATATATATAATATATGAGATAATATGAGAATGAAAGTATGATATGATATTATTGAGATGAGACTTGTGGATTTGATGTGAGATGTGATTGTGTGGATGATGTGTGTTGTTGTGATATGCTGCCGGGTTTGGTATAATAGTGGTCGGATTTGAGATGAGATGTGATGATACATCAGATGAGATGAGATGTGATGAGAAAACCTTGGAAGTTGTCATTGAGGACTCTTCATGGTTTTGATATGGGGGAGTACGGGGGCTTCCTCATTGAGTACATTTTACTCACATTTTACGAGTTGATATGGTTGGAAACCTTGGAAGTTGTCATTGAGGACTCTTCCATTGGTTTTGATATGGGGGAGTACGGGGGCTTCCTCATTGAGTATATTTCAATCCTCTGTTATACTATAGACCCTAGACCCGGAGTAGCAGCCATGTTTGATGGATGTTTTTACTGTTGAGGTTGGATGTTTGTTGTAATGATTATATAACATATATTATATTTTATATATATATATATATAACTCTTATTTTGTTGGTGAGGTCATGTTGAGAGAATGAGTGTTTACTTACTGAGCTTTATAAGCTCACCCCCTTTCCCCTAACATTTCAGGTAGTCCGTCTGTTCAGTAGTAGCAGTACCAGAATTGGATCAACGTGCCACAGTTGTATATTCGGGTTGGACCAGACATTTGTGTCATCTATTGTATTTATTTCTTTAATATTGTGTTGTAAACCACAACAGTCGTGTATACTGTTTGGATTTGTAATAAGTGATGTAATATTTGTGTGCATTTGAGTGGTTGATTGTCATATAGAATGCTCGAGCTAAAGAAGTCTTCGAACCTCTTTCTAGGGTTGGGCCCGCTCTAGGGAGGGGGTCGTGACAGATTTGGTATCAGAGCCTAGGTTTATAGGTTCTGTAGACATATTGCATTAGAGGGGGTATTAATGGTGTAGCTTTTTGTTTGTAGGAAAATGTCTGGTCGTGGCCGTGGAACTGGTACTCAACGCGGGAGAGGGAGAGCTCGACGATTTGTGAGGATGTCGAGTATAGGTATTGAGAGACCCCAGATTCTGCCTGTAGATCATGTATCGGATGTAGCTTCATCTGGTATTCCACCTGTTTTTGAGATTGGTGAAGGTTCTAGACCTGCACCTCCAGTAGTTTCGGCAGCTGTCCCCACTGCTATTCCAGTAGCTGCACCTGATGATGTTCCTGCAGTTGTACCTAATGTGACCTCTGCTGCCCATTCAGTTCCCCCGACAGCCTCACATTTAGAAAATGTATTGGGAAGATTAATCGATGTAGTTGCACAGATGGCTACCAGAGGGCCAACAAGTAATGTACCTGCGAGCAGCAGTGGTAACACGAGCAAACTGGATCAATTTCTTAATTTGAGGCCTCCACAGTTTCAGGATACGGCTGATCCCCTAGTTGCAGAAAAATGGAAAGATGACATTCAACATATATTCAGGGTGTTGGATTTGACTGATCAAGAGAAGGTTAGATTTGCCACTTTTTTGATGAGAGGAGAAGCAGAGAGATGGTGGAAGCATACTGAGACCGTACTGATAGACAGATTGAGATCCCCTGACTTTTGGAGAACTGATGGACCTGAAAGACCTCAGTTTATCACATGGGATATGTTCGAGGAAGCCTTCAATGAGAAGTACTTTCCGTATGCTTATCGTATGGAGCAGCGTCGTCTGTTCGAACACATGGTTCAGGGACCGACGGAGACAGTGATGGAATATGATAGACGGATGATTTCCTTATCTCGTTACTATCCAGAATTGGTACGACGTGAAGACGACAAGTGTGAGAAATTCAAGAGTGGATTGAGACAACAGATCAGATCGAGAATTTCGATTTTGGGAAAACTGCCATACACAGAATTGGTTGACAGAGCCATGATTGCGGAAAGTGACATCAAAATTGAGAAAGAAAATAGAGCTGCCTTTCAAGAGAGTAGGAAGAGGGAGCGAAATGAGGTTTCTGAAGGAGGACGGGGTAGATATAACAGTAGACAGTATCCTCCACAGCCGACTCACAGCGGGTTACCACCGAGAGGCACGCAGAGTGCACCTTTCAGAGGACAGTTTCGTAGGGGTCAGACGGAGCAGGTTCAGAGCAGAGGTCCAGCACCATCGGTTGATCAGAGTGCAGTGAGTGTGGCATCTCGGCCTACTGGCCCTCGTCGATGTTATAACTGTGGTCAGGAAGGTCATATTAGTATGCAATGTACCAGAGGAAAGATGTGTTATGAATGCCAGCAGCCTGGACATTTCGCTAGAGAATGTCCTATCAGAGGTGGATCTCGGGGAGCTGAGCCGACTGTAGGACGTGGTAGAGGGACAAGTTCCTATGGTAGTCGTGGACGAGGTTCGGGTTTCACACAGAACAGAGACAGGGGAACGTTGAGTGGATTGGATGTGGTGGTAGAGGACAGACATCTCAGGCTCATACTGCACCTGGTGTTGATAGGGGACGAGTCTTCGCTATGACAGAGCACGAGGCACAAGATGGTGGTACTGTATCAGGTACGGTGCGGATATCAGGTATATTCGTTCGAGCTTTATTTGATACGGGTTCTACGCATTCATTCATTGCTACTAGTTGTATTCCTTGTCTGAATAGTGTACCTGAGACTAATAAGTATCCTTTGATTGTGAGTCTTCCTTCGGGGAAGGACATTAGAATAGATGTGGTATTTAGGGGATTAAGTATTGAGATTGAGGCTAGACAACTACCAGTTATACTTTACCGTTAGAAATGGAGGACTTTGGTTTGATTTTAGGAATGGATTGGTTGACCACTCATGGAGCAGTTATTGATTGCAGCAAAAAGGAAGTACGGTTTAAGTCAAATAGTGGAGAGTTTAAGGTGGTCAGTGATTGTAATCAGGTTGTGGTGCCCATCATTTCTGCCATGTCAGCTTGTAGGATGATTAGACAGGGGTGTAAGGGTTTATAGCAAGTATCATTACAGTGGAAAAAGAGGAATCGATTCGGATAGCAGATATTCCAGTTGTGAGTGAGTACCAGGATGTCTTTCCTGATGAGTTACCAGGGTTGCCACCTCGTAGAGATCTAGAATTCACTGTGGATCTAATTCCAGGTACTACTCCTATTTCCATATCACCATATCGTTTGGCCCCAGCAGAAATGAAGGAGCTGAAGGAACAGTTGCAAGAACTGTTGGATCGAGGATTTATTCGGCCTAGTGTTTCACCCTGGGGAGCACCAGTGTTGTTTGTGAAGAAGAAGGATGGCACCTTAAGATTGTGTATAGATTATCGTCAGCTTAATAAGGTGACTATCAAGAATCGGTATCCGTTACCCAGAATTGATGATTTATTTGACCAACTTCAGGGGGCTTCGGTGTTTTCAAAAATTGATCTTCGATCGGGATATCATCAGATGAGGATTCGGGATACAGATATTCCCAGACTGCATTTCGAACGAGATACGGACACTATGAATTTTTAGTCATGCCGTTTGGACTTACTAATGCCCTGCAGCATTCATGGATTTGATGAATAGAGTGTTCCAGCCGTATCTAGATAAGTTTGTTGTGGTGTTTATAGATGACATCCTTGTGTATTCGCCTTCTCAGATCGATCATGAGCAACATCTTCGTTGATACTTGAGATTTTGAGGAGAGAACAACTTTATGCCAAGTTCTCTAAGTGTGAATTTTGGCTGGATAGAGTGGTATTTCTGGGACATATCATCTCAGGAGAAGGTATTTATGTTGATCCACAAAAGGTTGAAGCAGTTCTGAGATGGGAGAGACCGAGAACAGTGACAGAGATTCGAAGTTTCCTGGGATTAGCAGGCTACTACCGTCGATTTATACAAGATTTCTCTATTATTGCTGCTCCAATGACACAGCTGACAAGGAAGAAGATACCGTTCGTGTGGACTGATGATTGTGAGAGGAGCTTCCAAACTCTGAAAGAGAAATTAACTACTGCACCAGTACTTACTTTACCTTCCGGACTTGATGGATATGTGGTTATACTGATGCATCACATCAGGGGTTAGGTTGTGTTCTGATGCAACATGGAAGGGTGATCGCTTATGCCTCGAGACAATTGAAGACCCATGAGAAGAATTATCCTACTCATGATTTGGAAATGGCAGCAATTGTTCATGCTTTAAAGATTTGGAGACATTACTTATATGGTGCCAAGTGTGAGATTTTTACTGATCATAAGAGTTTGAAGTATCTTCCCACTCAAAAGGAGTTGAATTTGAGACAGAGACGTTGGATGGAATTCCTTAGTGACTACGATTGCACTATTAATTATCATCCAGGGAAGGCCAATGTTGTTGCTGATGCCCTTAGTAAGGAAAATGTGGGTGAATTACAGTTTCTAAGAGTCAGACAGAAGATGTTCGAGGAGCTAGCGGAGTTACGATTGACCTTTGGGATATCTGTCGGAGCAGGCCTTCTTGCTCATATAAAGGTCCGACCTACATTGTTGGATAGACTTAAAACAGCCCAGAGCGAGGATGATCAGTGTAGGAAATGGAGAGCGGAGATTCCTAAGGGGGAAACTTCTAACTTCAGATTGAGTTCAGAGGATGTATTACTTTTGGGTGATAGAGTTGTGGTACCACATTTGGAATCGCTCAAACAGGAAATCTTGGATAAGGCCCACGATGCTCCTTATAATATGCATCTTGGGAGCACCAAGATGTATCAAAATCTGAAGAAGAATTATTGGTGGCCAGGAATGAAGAGAGATATTGCAGAGTTTGTATCTCGGTGCTTGATTTGTCGGCAAGTCAAAGCAGAACACCAACATCCAGCCGGGTTACTCCAGCCTCTACCTATACCTGAGTGGCCATGGGAGAATATTGCAATGGATTTTGCAGTTGGATTACCGAGGACACGGAAGGGTTTCGATGCAATTTGGGTGATAGTGGACCGATTATCTAAGTCTGCTCATTTTCTACCGATTCGAGTTACATGGGGACCAGAGAGACTAGCAGAACTGTATGTGGAGCAGATTGTGCGGATACATGGAGTACCGACAACAATTGTATCAGATAGAGATGCCAGATTTACTTCTCGTTTTGGCAGAGCTTCCAGAAGTCGATGGGATCGAAGATTACTTTGAGCACAGCATTCCACCCTCAGACTGACGGACAGTCAGAGCGAACTATTCAGACATTGGAGGACCTACTGAGATCATGTGTTTTGACTTTTGCTGGAGGATGGGATGGTCACCTTCATTTGATAGAGTTTGCCTACAACAACAGCTTTCAAGCAAGTATCGGTATGGCTCCATTTGAGGCATTGTATGGGAGGAGGTGTAGAACCCCTGTTTGTTGGGGGGAAGTTGGAGATAGACAGGTTCATGGCTCAGAATTGATTATTATGACATCCGAAAGAATCAGGCTGATTCGATCTAGGCTGTTAGAGGTGCAGAGTCGACAGAAGAGTTATGCCGATCGTAGGAGGAAAGACCTCGAGTTCCAAGTGGGGGATAGAGTCTTTTTGAAGGTCTCTCCTTGGAAAGGAATTTTGAGATTTGGTCGAAAGGGAAAGTTAGCACCCCGCTATATTGGTCCTTACGAGATATTGGAGAGATTGGGCAAGGTGGCTTATCGTCTGACATTACCACCGGAGTTAGAAAGGATTCATAATGTATTTCATGTGTCGATGCTGAAAAAGTACGTACCAGATCCTACTCACATCCTGGAAAACCAGCCGGTCGAGTTGAGTGAGAATATGACTTATGAAGAGAAGCCTGTGAAGATTGTAGAACGAAAGGTCCAAGAGTTGAGATCCAGACAGATTCCACTTGTAAAGGTCTTGTGGACTAATCATCATATTCGAAGGCAACTTGGGAATTGGAAAATGATATGAAAGAGAAATATCCAGATCAATTTGAGGATTTAGAAATTTCGGGGACGAAATTTTTGTAAGGTGGGTAGATTGTGAGAATCGTGTAGCTGGCGAGCATAAAAAAAATTATTAATTTAATAAACCTTACCTGCTTATATATTGGCGTTCGCTTTAGGACATCATTTGCTTATATAAAAATAAAAAAAATAAAACTTTCTTCTTTCTCTCTCTCATATTTCCTCTCCTTATTGCCGAAACTTCAAACCATCGCTGCCGTAATTCCGTCGATCAGTTTTCTTCACGCGCCGGACCGCCGTGTAGCTGCCGCCGCCAGCTTTCCGTCGCCGCCAAGATCGAGTCCAGAGGCCGCCGGACGCGCCCACACGCGCCGCCTGAAGGGGACGCTACGTCGCAGCTTCTTCTGCAATTTCCGGCCACTTCTGACGACCACCTTCGGCGAGTGAGCACGTTTCAGGCCGAGACCTTTCCAACGCCAGTGGTCACTTCCCGATCCGACATCGTTTGGGTTGTTTTCCGTGTTATAGCTACCGGTAATTCGGGAATTGTATTGGAAGTTGAGATCTGACCGTTGGATCGACGATCCGATCGCATCAGATTATTGCTCTCGAAATTTCGAGCGTTTTGGATATATATATTCGCCGTAGAAAGTATTTGGTTGTGGGGTCCGCTTTTTGGTGGTGGGGCCCGATCTTGTTTGTGGGGCCCGCTTGCCTCGCTGAGCATTCTAATTAGTTCCAGAGCCGTTCGTTGCTGTTTTTCTTCTCAGCTTTGTTGTTTGGAATTTCGGGCTGATAATCGTTATTGACTTTTGCGTGAATAGAGGTAAGTACACTCTGTGGTGATTCTCTTAACATATTGTTTGATGTTTGATGATGTTGTGAGAGTCGGTATATATAAATATAATGGTATATTATATATATATTGTGGAGATATAATATTGAGATATTGAAAGTATGATAATATGAGATCATAATTATGAGATGAGACTTGTGGATTTGATGTGAGATGTGATTGTGTGGATGATGTGTGTTGTTGTGATATGCTGCCGGGTTTGGTATAATAGTGGTCGGATTTGAGATGAGATGTGATGATACATCAGATGAGATGAGATGTGATGATGGAAACCTTGGAAGTTGTCATTGAGGACTCTTCCATTGGTTTTGATATGGGGGAGTACATGGGCTTCCTCATTGAGTACATTTTACTCACATTTTACGAGTTGATATGGTTGGAAACCTTGGAAGTTGTCATTGAGGACTCTTCCATTGGTTTTGATATGGGGGAGTACGGGGGCTTCCTCATTGAGTATATTTCAATCCTCTGTTATACTAGACCCGGAGTAGCAGCCATGTTTGATGGATGTTTTTACTGTTGAGGTTGGATGTTTGTTGTAATGATATTATAACATATGTTATTTATGATATATATATATATATATATATATTATATATATATATATATATATATATATATATATATATATTATATACATATATATATATAACTCTATTTTGTTGGTGAGGTCATGTTGAGAGAATGAGTGTTTACTTACTGAGCTTTATAAGCTCACCCCCATTTCCCCTAACATTTCAGGTAGTCCGTCTGTTCAGTAGTAGCAGTACCAGAATTGGATCCACGTGCCACAGTTGTATATTCGGGTTGGACCAGACATTTGTGTCATCTATTGTATTTATTTCTTTAATATTGTGTTGTAAACCACAACAGTCGTGTATACTGTTTGGATTGTAATAAGTGATGTAATATTTGTGTGCATTTGAGTGGTTGATTGTCATATAGAATGCTCGAGCTAAAGAAGTCTTCGAACCTCTTTCTAGGGTTGGGCCCGCTCTAGGGAGGGGGTCGTGACATGTTTGAATTCAGATTCGAGTACATAATTTCACTAGTCAGGTCCGAATTGTTTTGTAGACTCGATATTTCCGGACACGTGGGATCCGAGTTCGGAATTTCTGGACCCATTTGAATTCGGATCTGGGCAGGTTTGGAATTTTACTTCATTTTTTTTTATAGAATTGAGTATTTCCGGACACGGGTCTTCCGCGGGTCTATGCAAATCCGAGCAAGACCTACACCTTTTTTCCACCCCTACTTCTAACCACCATAAAATATTTTCCAGGAACAATTAAACACTTCAATAATTTGAAAACACTTTTCAAAAAATATTTTTCAAGCGATAGACAAATACTTTGATTTAAATACTCAAAATCAAAAATCTAGATATCATTAAATGTTATTTTGACTTTAAATATCTCATTGAATTGACTTAAATTAATGACTAGATTTGTGTTTAAACATCTTCACACTATATGTGTGTTTGTTTGTATATTCTTCACGTAAGAATGTTAGGATGTTATTAAGATATGGATGAAACTAAAAAAATAAGAAAAATATAGATTTTAATGCATTGTTATTTGTTATTAGAGCTCATATTTTCTTAATCTTTTAGATCCATCTGGATGTTAATAAAATGTGAACCTCTATATAAAAACAATCATATACATTTGTTTGTATTCATTTATTCTAAATTTGTTTTCCGTTATATCTGCTTATTAAAGCATTATCAAGAATCTGTCCATGAGAGATTGCTTGATAAACTAGAAGAGGGGAAGAAGTTTTCAATCAATTAAAAATATAACGATTTTTTTTTAATCGAGATATTCAAGTCAGCTTACGCATACTTCGATTAATATTCAGGACATGTTCTCCATTTTCAGAAGTTTCCCAACATAAATAAGGGTAAGTCACTTGCTTTTTACACCAGCCAGCATAGATCGGGATAACTCGTTAGCTTTTTACATCAGGGGTATGCCCCAGACAAATACATCTAGTAGGATTCGGACTTTAAACATGAAATGAAACAAATCACTCAAAAGCAAGACCCTGACCACTAAACATGAAATGAAGCAAATCACTCAAACGCAAGACCCTGACCACTGAGGCAACTCTCGGAGGTTAGAATATAAGAACTTGATGGACAATTAATTAAACGCAACATCAATGAAATACAAACATTTAAACGGATCAATGTTTAACAAAGGAAAATAGTTAGTAACGGTCGTAGGAATTCCACGTCAGCGTACATTTTTGGCGGGAGGGCAGTGTTTTGAAGGACTTGAGACTTCAACATGGAATTGAGTACACACTCAAACTTGATAAATTGTTATTGGATTCGAATACGTACTTCAATTTCATTTGGAAGTCCAAACGAACATATGATTATCATTCCTAACACTCATTATGTGATTTGTTTTGGACAACAGAAAATGATATGGGAGGAAAAAAATTGACTCTAGCACAATAATATGAAAGGTTTAAAATATGGTTGATGAATGAGCCGATATTTGAAAAATCTAATCATATTTTAAGTATTTTTTATTTAAGTTCGGGTATGAAAAAATATATTAAGAGTATAAATTCAAAGTTCAATAAACTTGACTTTTCAAAGACTGGTCCATTTGCCAAACCTAGTTTAAGAAGGGAGAGAATTATTTTTTTTTATTTTTTTAAAACTTTCCTAATTAAAATCGGTATGAATGTTTTTTTTTTCTAAAAAAAAAAACAATTGAGATTGATTCCCCCTGAAATTCAGGTAACTGAGGACAGTCCCTTATTTAATTCAAAACTCTCCAAAATTATCGGAAGCCGTATCCCACTTTAAAAGAAAAAACTTTCCCTGAAAATTGAAAAATGAAAACCCTAAACCCTGCGACGACAAATTAAATCCTAATTCGATCCTCTTCGATGGCAATCACTTCACTGTTAAATTCAAATTCAAATCCATCGCTGATGTCACAGCGGAGACAATTTTTACACGACAATGGCAATCTCTGCTGCATCAGATCCGCTAATTTTAATTAAAGTTCCAAAATCTCTGGCGTAAAAATTACAAAATTTATGGACTCAGTTTTAAGCAGAAACAATATTACAAACAGAGAAATGGTGATTAGCAGCGCAACTTCAAAGAGGCACTACAAGAATTAGACCATTTAACGTTGAATTATTTCGACGCCATAAGTGAAGATTTCGACGCAAATGACATTTAGCGTCGAATAAATTAGATGCAAAAAATGGACGATAAAATGTCGACGAAAATCACTTTTAGCGTCGAAATAATTAAATGCGACGCTAAAAAACAGTATTCTGCGTCCAATTTGTTTCGACGCTAAAGTAAATTTTTTGACGCTATATTGTATATTAAAAAAGTATTATATGTAATCTTACAGCGACCATTTTTGTTACTATTAGCGTCGAAATATTCGACGCTAAAAGTGACTTTTAGCGTCGAAACTTGTCGACGCTAACGTATATTAAAAAGAATTATATGCACGCTTACAGCGGCCATTTTGTATACTATTAGCGTCGAAATATTCGACGCTAAAAGTAAAAAATTTATTTTTTTAAAAATTAGCAATTTACTTATTTTTTGGTCTAAAATATTTAATTTAGTTGAAAAAAAATGTAATTAATGACGAAATATTATATTGAAATTTGTTTTAGAAAAAAGAAATATTATATTAAATCTATTTGTTCAAAATGTTTATACAAAACCAAATATAAAATTAATTGCTACTGTGATGGGGGACGCTCGAGCCCGATGCACCATGACTCATTGAGGCCTCGAACATCTGACGGAAAGCCAGCAGTTGCTGTTCCAACTGCTCCATCTTCTTCTCGTGGTCCATCATCTTCTTCTCGTGGTCCACCGTGACCTGTTGTAGCTTCTCCTTAGTCTGCTGCAGCTCATCTTTGGTGGTGACTAACTCGTCTCGAAGAGAGACATTGTCTGAATTACCACTATTGCGTGCAGATGACGTTGGCTTCTTACGAGTGCCAAGACCAACGTTGTAAGCTGTCTGATTCTTGAAAACCAATTGCGACAGCTGCTCATCTGGTATGAGGTCAGACTCTGTCTCCTGAGTTTGATGTTGGAGTTCCATCATTTCGTTCTGTTTCAAAAAATAAGTTAATGTTAGAATTTGAGAAAAAAATTAACATATATAATATTAATTATTTTATTTTAAAAACTGAAACTTACATAGCAGCGTTCAGCTTCTTTATTTATCCATTTGTTTCTCTCATTGTAATGCGTCACACGAAAAAAATCTGGAAATGATTGCACCTCACCTGTGCTACTCTGTTATAAACATAAATAAATTCAATATTATTCCAGATTAGTAAAAACAATTAACTGTTAAATTTTACGTTATGATATATTTACCTCAGAATGTTCGGCACGATGTTGGATAAATGGCTTCGAACCTCCATGGTGGTTAAAACGCAAGTGACTTCGATTTTCCGCATTTGCGTGACATTTATCCTGTATTCACCAACACTGTAAGTACCGAAAACAAAGACAATTATAAATTTCCGTTTATTTCAAAATTTACCTCGTGTTTTTTGCTAGACCAAAGCTCACATAAGAATGTCCAATCTTGTTCCTCTATAAAATCAGGCTTGTGGTTTGGAGCATTTGAAGGTCCATGTTCGTCGAATATTGGTTTCAGGACTTTTGTCCTATAATCTTTATAACTTTTCCCCATGTGGTAGTCAATATATTGTTGGACATTCACTTGGGTCAGATTGAAGTCGAACCATTCCTACATGAAAATTCGAGTAAAAATAAGTATAAAATAAAAATGTTAAATAACAAACAATATCGAAAACTTACAAGTAGCGAAGGGAATAGCTGGTTCATTTTCGTCTCCTATGGTATCTTTCTCCAAGATACGTAGTTTTGGGGAGCTTCATATCGAGCTGTAGCTCCTATAGCTGTATTAAACGCTGAATTATGTTGTCCGACTTGAGTGTGTCCATCATCTGATATCTCTATCCGGATACGGCCGTGAGCCTTAACGTACTTAGCCAACCCCAGGCCACGGGTGCGTCCTCGACCCTTCACTGTATTGGACTCACCCGTGCTAGCAGAGAAGTCACCAGGGCCAGTTGCCTTTGCTGATGTAGATGGAGTCTCGGTAGCCCGTTTGCGATGCCCGGTGCCATCTGCAAAAACTCATCGCATTAGCGTCATCAAATTCCAAAGTTCTTATACATATACATACATATCCATACAAGTCAATACAACTTAACAAAAGCGCTTATAACATCGAATGCTCACTTTCGTTTTCAAATTCATTCATTCATTTATTCATTTCACATATGCATTCATTATCCATATAATCTACGAGTTCCATCATACACGTACATACACACAGTCACACACACAATCATCATACAACCAACCACGAAGCACATTAAAAACCAATACACACGACTTCTCATGCACACACATAACCATAACAAACATTCCAAAACACATACTATACTATATGAACTTTCGAATTCCAAAACACATACAAACATTCCAAATTTGGACAACGATTGAGGACGACGAACAGCAGCTGTTCTGGGCAGAACAATGTCTGTAATTTTGACGGAACACTGTGATCTCTTGGTTATTACTTGCATCTCCATCATAGTTTCGTGACCGACGATTGAAATAAGTTTCAATATTATGCATATACATCGAACAAAATGTTATTGCTTCATTTATTATAACAGCTTCAGCTATTGAACCTTCAGGGCGTGCCTTGTTTTTCACATATTTTTTATAATCTCCCAAAGCTCTGCAGATATGACAACAAGTTTGCATTAAGACTAAATTCTATGCACATAAAAACGGTTAAAAATTTTCTTATATAAAACTGTATATATATATATATAGTACCTCTCAATAGGATACATCCATCTGTAATGGACAGGACCTCCCTTTCTAGCTTCAGCCGGTAAATGCACAGCCAGATGTACCATGACATCAAAGAAAGCGGGTGGCAAAATTCGCTCCAGCTTGCATAGGATTATCACGATTCCTCGCTCAAGGTCGTCAATAACAGATGTGCTTAATGTCCTCTGACACAATTGTTTGAAGAAGCCACATAGATCAAGTACGACGTCGCATACATTCGGGGGGAGATAAGGTCGAATGCCAACAGGAAGGAGAATCTCGAGCAGCACATGACAATCGTGACTCTTTAATCCCGTTATTGTATCATCTATGACCCAACGCCCAATATTGGATGCATAATTATCAGGGAATTTAACCATTTTCAGCCAATCACAGAATGATTTTCTCTCCGATTGATTGAGCACATAACTAGCAGGAGGCTTAATAAAACCTCGAGAGGAGTCTTGTAAATGCAATTCACTGCGAATTCTAAGATCTTGTAGGTCCAATCTAGCATTTACAGTGTCTTTTGTCTTACCCGGAATATTGAATAGTGTACCCACTAAACTCTCACAAATATTTTTCTCTATATGCATTACATCCAAATTATGTCGCAAACTCAGAGTCCCCAATATTCTAACTCAAAGAAATACTCTTTTCATGTCCAATTCAACTATTCAGGTAACCGTTTTCGATTTTTATCTCTATTATTAGGATGTTTACCTGGTGTGCTGTCTTTGAGATGTTGATGTTGGCAAAGTATGTCAAATGCAGACAATCGACTGGGCTTACTCTGAGGTTCATGTTGCCCGTTAAATAATTTCCTCCGCCAAGGATGACTCGACTCAAGAAATCTCATGTGCCCCGTGTATCCGATTTTATTCCGTAATCGTTGCGAATGTGTATGATCCGCACAAACTGGACATGCCATGTATCCCTTAGTGCTCCATCCAGATAATGAACCATAGGCTGGAAAATCATTAATGGTCCATAATAATGCGGCATGCATATGAAAATACTGCTCTGAAGCTGCATCATAGGTATGCACACCCACATTCCATAATGTTTGTAACTCCTCGATCAATGGTCTCAAGTAAATATTTTATCTTTACCAGGTGAACGTGGACCAGAGATAAGCAATGACATAAACATTGAACGGATCCTTCATACATTTCCATGGAGGTAAGTTATATGGAATGACAATAACGGGCCAGATGCTATAAGAGTTGTACATATTTCCCAAATGGGTTAAAACCATCAGAGGCAAGACCTAACCTGACATTATGGGGGTCCTCAGCGAAACGGGGGTACATGTCATCAAATTCCTTCCATTCGGTTCCGTCCGCAGGATGTCTAAGTATGCCCTCTGCACCGATCCTCTTTTCATGATGCCACATCATATCAGTCGCTGTGTGTCGTGACATGAACAATCTCTGCAGCCTGGGCGTTAAGGGAAATATCGCAATATCTTTTGAGGCACTTTCTTCCCCATACCACGGACTTTGTACCGATTTTCACCACATATCGGACAATGTTCAAGTGATTCATACTCGGCACGAAATAATACACAATCAAACTTACAAGCATGAATGAATTCATACCCCATTCCCAGATCACGCAACATTTTCTTTGCCTCGTAGTAACGACTTAGGCAATCGCTTCCAACCGGTAACATTTGGGCCAGTAACTCTAACATCATATCGATACTTTTGTTGGTCATTCTGTTGATCACTTTAATGTGTAATAATTTCACAACGAAATTCAAGAATCGACACATTCCAGCACCTTCGAATGGAATTTTTTTTGCCTCATCAAGTAGTTCACTAAATAAATTTTGATCATTTCCACTTAACACTGGCATGTCACCACTAACACTATGACCAAGTTGTGGACCTTGTAAGTCATGCAAAATATCGGTGATCTCATCGTTTGCAGGTTGATTGTAACTACTGCTCCCTTCGCCGACATCAAAAAACCGTGACTGAGAATGATACTGCTCACCGTGATAAATCCACGTACGGTAAGTTGGTGATATTCTGGCATGTATAAATGATTATGAACTTCATCTAACCGCTTCATTTTCCTATTCAAACAATTTACCACATGGACAACGAACACGACCTTCTGCATCAATGTGTTGCTTTGCGACTTCCATAAACTCAGACACTCCATTACGATATTCAACACTCAATCTATCCAGAGAGCTCATCCAATTTCTATCCATTTCAGCAGAATACCTAAATATAATAATATAATTATTAGATATCATTTTACAGTAATCAACATTACTAATTTAGTAATACTTTATTTAAGCATATATATATATATATATATATATTTGGTTGATAAATTAAATAGTTTACAAAAAAATTATATTTTATTAATTAATATACTTACTCTACATATATGAATCATAAATCACTAACAAACAACATATAAACAACATATATAATCATAAAAATTGAAAAATAATAAAGAAATATGAAAGAAGAATTACCTTATCGGAAATTGATTACAATTTTATTGAAAATTTTTAGGAGAGATGTGAGGCTGTAGAGGTAGAGGAGAATTCTCAGATTTCAGAGGATAAAAATGAGAGAATGAGGAGAGAAAAAACAGAGGGGGAGAAGGGTTGGTGACCATCTGCATTTTAATCTATCTTTAGCGTCGAATATTCAAATTCGACGCTAATTGTTACCGTTTTTAGCGTCGAAAAACCGTTTTTTTTCGACGCTAAATATCAAAAAATTAGCATCGAATTTAATTTAGACGCGAAAGAATCAAGGATCTGTCGGTGGAAACTTCATAAACCTTTAGCGACGAGATATTTTCGACGCTAAAATTATATTTTTGGCGTCGAATATTCAAATTCGACGCTAATTGTTGACGTTTTAGCGTCGAAATCGTAAACCGTTTTTTTCGACGCTAAATATAAAAATTAGCGTCGAATTAATTTAGACGCTAAAGAATCAAGGATTTGTCGGTGGAAACTTCATAAATCTTTAGCGACGATATATGTTTCGACGCTAAAAGTATATTTGTGGCGTCGACTCCGTTTTTTGACGCTAAAAGTGTAATATTGGGCGCCAAAAATTATTGCAATAATATATTATTCAGCGTCGAATATTATTCGACGCTAAAGTCATGTTTTTAGCGTCGAAAAAGTTTTCGACGCTAAAACATTAATATTCTGCGTCGAATATTTTATTCCGTCGCTAAAAATATGACATATAGCGTCGTTATATCATTTCGACGCTAAAACTCACTTTTAGCGTCGAAAACCGTTTCGACGCTAAATAGTTGGACGCTAAAAGCCATAATTCTTGTAGTGAGGAAACCTTTAACAAAAGTTGCTGTTACGACTTCTGGGCAACGTGAACATGAGAGTAAGAAATAGTGTGTTAGTGGGCTGAGAGGGAGAGTCATGAAATTCCTTGCAATTGCCGGTTTACTGATTCGCAAGAATGCTGATGCAATTTTCAGACCAGGACTCAAACTAGTCGTAGTCAAGCTCCAGCTACAAATTTTCCTATAATTTAATTTATTTATTTTTCCTTAGTGTGTGTTAGCATGGTTTTCTGCCCTAATCACGAGTTCGAATTCCGGAAATAGTACTATATCAAGATCATCACGGACCTGTTTTACTAAAGCTGGGTCATCAGCTGTCGGCTCGTTGGTAGACGAGAGTAAAGGGGGACGAGGAAAATGTCAAACCTAAAACCTTCTTTGATCGTCGTAAATTTGAAATTATTATTTTAATCCGGTCGAATTTTACACCTAACCTTAATAATAAACCCTCTATCTATTCAATTTCAAAAAACTCAATTACCAACATAAACCCTAATTTCAAAAAAAACCCATATAAATCTTAATCATCACTCAAATAATATTTTTCTAATATTAATTTGTCCAAAATACACCAAAATACTTACCCTAATATACAAATCATAATTTCCAATTATTTATCAGGCTCTGCCTAATTGTCTAGAAATTAGGCGCTAAGGCGCCCGACCAACACCTAACGCATTTTAGAACAATGTATGTGTGATGTTAATGACCAAGGATTTACAATTAATTTCTCGCAGGTTTTTTTTGTTGTGGGTGAACGAGAACTCAAACGACATCTTAAAGAACTTGAAAGAATGTCCAAAATGTCAATCTTAGATAGTTTGTCCCATGAAGAACGTCTTCAAAGGCGCGTTGATCAAGCGATGAAGTTTGGCGTTGCTTCTAAAGATTTGGCCGATAAATTGGAGGGTAACTCAAACTACGCTTCAAATTAATGCTTTTGGGAAAAGAAAAAAAAAAAGGGTGAGATCTGGGAATTGCAAATATATTTCGAAGATTTGAATCCTTGACGCTAGGTCATAATGGCACAACCTTTATGATTGTGAAGGCCCGCCCTTAAATTAATTAGCTTATTCATGTATATTAATTTACTTTTTGTTTTGGTAGCCATAACAAATTTCTTGCGGGGCCTTTCCTACTATTCCATCTCGTAAGTTGAATATATTCTCTTAGAGTAATGATACACTCACACACACTTTTACTTAAGTTTTACCAACTCTCTCACTGTAGCTACATTGATTTACCGTAGATCATTGTAGCTACAGTGAGAGAGTTGGTAAAACTTTAAGTAAAAGTGTAGATGAGTGTATCATTTTTGCTTCTCTTATACATTTTGATATATTTGCTACACTTGCACACTGACACATGTATAGTCCAATCCTTTGAAAAATTCCAACAAGATTTATGTATTTTCACATCAACTAAGTCAAAGCATAATATATATATATATATATATATATAGCATTTTGATAGTATTGGTCATGTGCACATAAATATATTAATGCTTTTGGTATATATGGTGAGTTGGTGGGCATGACTTGGTGTGTAGGGTTTCTGATTTAACCTTGAGGTTTTGGGTTTGAATTCAGAGAGTGCGTTTCAAATTTTACCTACTCCGCTTAAGCCCGGAAGGGGTGGTTTGGCGGCGGAGTTTCCAACCATTCCAAAAAATGAAAATTGATTTTTAGAATTTTGAATCTAAAATTTTGAGAAAATCCATTGAAATAATGGGTTACATTTAAGTCTTTGATTAGAGTCATAGGACAACTGAATTTTTTTTAAATCTTTCTACACTATATATAAGAAATTAAAATTATATTTGAATAACCATCACTCCTGAAAATATTGCAGGTGGAAGTGAAGAAAACATAGAAGATGTAGAGAATTGCTGCAGCAACTTTCTATTGAAGAAGTGAAGAAATGTTGATGAGATGGGACAGTTGCTCAGTTTGAGGAAACTTATATGGTGGTAAGATCAAGATCAAGATCAAGATTCTATAGCTTAGCTATTGAATGCAATTTCAGTTATGTATGTATGTATATGTATGTTGTAATTGATTCAGGTGACACTCTTAGTGGCTGCCCGAAGTTGAGGGACTTTCCCGTTTGCCCCCCATTTACGACGCTCCAGATTTGCGGTGGACTTTAAACAGGCTTCAGAATATAACTAAAGATGACAAAATTCATGTAATTGATATACAAGAATCATCTTTCTCAATCTAATTTTGTTGATTTTGTGTCTCGTTTTTACTTGAGCTTATTGCTGCTATTCATGCAGGCTGTTCAGTTATTTTGGGCTCCAGAGGATGAAAAGCACATCATGTCACCCAAGGATTATCATTCAGCTTATCCATTCTTAAAGCCTCTGAGCAAAAAGATTTTGAATCTAATTGTTGACTTAATGTGCATGAAGACAACTTTCCACCGAAAGCAAGCTTAGCTTGCATGCACACACAAAGCAAATGTGTGTTGTGAAGCTGGCAGTGAAGAAACAACTTATGGCAAGCTGTAAACGTGTGCCAAACCGCGTGGCACTGTTCACACGGTTTGGGCACTATAAAAGGAGCCCCTAGCCTCAGTAATCATTATCCCAGAATCCCAAACGTGAGAGTATTAGAGAGTAAAGTGGTGTGAGAGTTTTTTTGTTAAGCTTAAGGTTGTAAGCTTTGTAATTCTTTGTTTGTGAATATAAGAAGAATTTTCTCTCATTTCATCTCTATTTTGTGTGTATAATCACAACAAGTGGTATCAGGAGCTACATTCCACGGTGGGATCCCGAAACTCGGTAACGGAGATTCGGTTCGGAAAGTCGGTTCCGATGAAAGTTGTCGAAAATCGATTTTGAGCATACCATCAGACTTTTCACGGCGAGAAGAGCACAATGGTATTTTCCGGCGATCAAACGGAGCTCCGGTTAACCCTCACGCGCCGCACGCGCCAACCAGTGAGCATCCCACGCGCCCGACGCGCTACACGCTCCTCCACGCGCCAGCCGAAGGTTGAAGACACTGAGTCAGTGCCACGTCAGCGTCTAGTCAGCGCATAGTCATCGCCACGTCAGCGCAACATGCACAGTCATCAGCCCAGTCAGCAGGACACGTCAGCAACACAGTCAGCAGACCTGTGGCATCCAGTCAGCAGCCACGTCATCTGCCACGTCAGCCGTGCCTGGTAAATTTCAGATAGGTCCCTGAACTTTCTGGAAATTATAGTTTATGCCCTATACTTTCGAAAATTTACAATATAGTCCCTGAATTTTTTGTAAATTGCAATTTAGTCCCTGAACTTTTCCATAATTACACTTTGGCCCCTGAACTTTCGGAAATTGCACTTTGATCTCTGTAATTTCTGAAATTTGCAAATTGGTCCCTGTGTCGGATTTTGACAAACGAAGTGTCACTTCCACCATTTTCGACCATTTCGGACGCAACGGTGAGGTCTGTTTTTTGAAATTCTGCTTAGAATTTTTGTGATGGAAGGGGGCAACGGAAAAATGATTTTGTTAACCAGTACCAATTAATTCACATGGAGAAGAATGATGAAAAACCTTCTGTATGTGAAGGACTATGATGGATCGGTATTTCTGGAGCATAAACCAGAAGGAATGACCGATGGAAAGTGAACTAATCTTCACCAGAAAACATGCAGTACTATTCGTTAGTGGATCGACGATAGTATCGTCAATCATGTCAGTGAAGAAACAAATGCACGTGTCTTATGGGGAAAACTGGAGGAGCTTTTCCGAGCAAAGACTGGAAACAACAAGTTGTACTACATCAAGAAGATGATGGGTTTGAAATACCAAGAAAGTACAGTTGTGGCAGACCATATCAACGATTTCCTCGGAACAATGAAAGAACTGTCTGGATTGGGCATAGACTTCGGTGATGAGGTAAATGGCCTAATACTCCTTAATACGTTACCAGAATCTTGGGAAACGTTCAGATCTACGGTGATCAATTCAGCCGCAGATGGGAAATTCAAATGGAGATGGCAAGACCAGGATCTTCGAGGAAGAAAAGAGGACGAGAATGCAGGAGTCAGCATCAACCTCAACCTCAGAAGCTCTAGTGACGGAGAAGAATACCAGAAGGGGGAGGAGTAAAAGCCGAGGCCCAGGGAGATCAGACAAGAACCGAGGTAAGTCAAGAACTAGAGATATTGAGTGCTATCACTGCAAGAAGAAAGACCATATGAAGCGGGATTGATACAAACTGAAAAACGAGCAGTCCATGAGAGATGGTGACTCTAACCAAGAAAGAGTTGCTACTACCACCGAGAAAACCTCCAAAGAATTCCATATATATATGAAAAAATGTTGTGAATCTTGCTAGCCACGAGACCAGTTGGGTGATAGATAGTGGCGCATCCATACACGCCACATCTCACAGAGACTTCTTTTCATCTTACACACAAGGGGACTACGTGCTGTAAGGATGGGGAATGACAGACAGTCCAAAGCCGTCGGTATTGGAGACATCTGCCTTGAAACAGACAACGGGACAAGGTTAGTATTGAAGGGAGTCAAGCACATCCCAGATATCCGGTTAAACCTGATCTCAAAGGCAAGCTGGATGATGAAGGTTTCTGCAGTACCTTTAGTGACGGCACCTGGAAACTCACTAAAGGATCAATGGTGGTGGCACGAGGTAAGAAAGACTCAACTCTGTATTTGATGCATGCTAAGATTTCCAATAGTAGCATAAATACAGTTAACAGTAATGAGGCGGCGAGCTATGGCATAAAAGCTCGGTCATATGAGCCAAACATGGATGGAGATACTACGCAGGCGGAATGTTCTTCCGGAACTGAAGAACTCACACTTACGGAAGTGTGAAACTGCATGGCTGGAAAGCAAAACAGAGTATCCTTCCAGAGCTCCCCGCCTCAACGGAAAACAACGGAGGTACTAGATCTCATACATTCAGATGTATGCGGTCCGATGCAGATACGAACACTCGAAGGGTCACTGTATTTTGTGACATTCATTGATGATCATTCAAGGAAGACCTGAGCATACACCTTGAAGAGAAAAGATCAAGTGTTTGTGAGTGCTCAAGGAGTTTCACGCCCTGGTGGAGAGAGAAACCGTAAGAAACTCAAATGCATCAGAACAGACAATGGTGGAGAATACAGAGGTCCGTTTGATCAGTACTGCAAGATGCAAGGAATCCGACATCAAACGACACCTCCAAAGACACCTCAGCTGAATGGCCTAGCTGAGAGGATGAACAGAACCTTGTGCGAAAGGGTCAGAAGCTTGCTGTCACAAGCCAAACTGCCAAAGACATTTTGGGGGGAGGCACTCAACACAACAGTACATGTTTTGAACATGTCCCCAGCGGTCACACTGAAAGGTAATGTTTCTAACCAAGCCTGGACAAGTAAAGAAATGTCATACCAACACTTGCACGTCTTTGGGTGCAAAGCTTTTGTACACATCTCAAAGGACGAGAGATTCAAGCTTGATGCAAAGACGCGGCAGTGTGTCTTTATTGGCTATGGTCAGGATGATTTCGGCTACAAAATGTATGATCCTGTGGAGAAGAAGATTGTTAGAAGTCGAGATGTTGTCTTTGTTGAAGACCAGACCACAGAAGATATCAGAAAGGAGATAAAGACAATTCCCCAGCAATACAGAAATGTGAATCCAGAACCCATACACACCGGTGCCAGTACGAGTTGAAGATGAGGTTCCCAGACATGAGGGTACATGTGATGAAGCTCCCAGAGATGATGATCATGATCAACCACCAGTACCAGAAGCTACACCAACATTTCCACAGAGAAGGTCTGACAGAGAGAGGCGACCTTCAACCAAATACTCTGCATATGAGTATGTGCTGCTTACTGACGGGGAGAACCCGAGAGCTACCAGGAGGCTGTGGAAACAGAAGACAAAGAAAAGTGGGAGGAAGCCATGCAAGATGGGATGAAATCTTTGCATGACAATCACACTTTTGAGTTGGTGAAATGCCAAGAGGCAAACGGGCTTTGAAGAACAAATGAGTGTACACGAAGGTGAAGCAACATGAGCACACTTCACAACCCCGGTACAAAGCCAGACTAGTTGTCAAGGGATTCAATCAGAGGAAAAGGATTGACTTCGATGAAATCTTCTCTCCAGTTGTGAAGATGTCATCCATCAGAGTGGTACTCAGCTTAGCAGCAAGCCTCGACCTGGAAGTTGAGCAGATGGATGTCAAGACCGTATTTTTTCAAGGAGATCTGGAAGAAGAAATTTTACATGGAGCAACCAGAAGGCTTCAGAGTCAGAGGGAAAAGGACTATGTGTGCAGACTCAGGAAAAGCCTCTACAGTTTGAAACAGGCACCGAGACAGTGGTACATGAAGTTTGAGTCAGTTATGGGGAGCAGGGATACAAGAAGACTACTTCAGACCGTTGTGTATTCGTTCAGAAGTTTTCTGACGATGAATTTATCATCTTACTGTTATATGTAGATGATATGTTGATAGTTGGCCGGAATCAATCGAGGATTGATAATTTGAAGCAGCAACTGAGTAAGTCTTTTGAGATGAAAGACTTGGGGCCAGCTAAACAGATTCTTGGCATCAGGATCGGCCGTGATCGGAAAGCCAGGAGGTTATACTTGTCACAGGAGGAGTACATCGAAGAGGTACTTCAGAGATTCCAGATGGACAAGGCTAAAGCGGTTAGCACTCCTCTTGCTACCCACTTTAGATTGAGTACACAACAGAGTCCCTCTACTGAGACAGGGAAAGAGGAAATGAAACACGTTCCATACATCTCAGCAGTGGGAAGTCTAATGTATGCCATGGTGTGCACGAGGCTAGACTTAGCACGCGCAGTTGGATTGGTCAACCGGTTCATGTCAAACCCAAGACGGGAACACTGGAATGATGTCAAATAGATTATGCGGTATCTTCGAGGCACATCCAAGATGAGGTTATGTTTTGGAAGCAGCGACAAGCCAGTGTTGATGGGCTACACCGATTCAGATATGGCAGGAGATGTGGATACCCAAAAGTCTACTTCGGGGTATCTGATTACTCTCTCAGGAGGAGCTGTGGCATGGCAGTCGAGGTTGCAGAGGTGTGTTGCACTCTGTACAACAGAGGCATAATTCATTGCAGTTACAGAAGCTTGCAAGGAATTGCTGTGGATGAAGACATTCGTCCAAGAATTGGGTTTCAAGCAGGAAAAGTACATTTTGTACTGCGATAGCCAGAGTGCTATCTATCTCGGTAAAAATTCGACATTTCACTCGAGGTCAAAACATATCGATGTAAGGTATCACTGGATACGGGACGTTCTGAGCTCAAGGCTGATAGAACTCAGGAAAATTCACACCGACGAAAACAGTGTCGATATGTTCACAAAGGTTTTACCGAATGAGAAGCTTGAAATCTGTCGTGCCATAGCCGGGATGACAAAACTCTCCACATAGTCAAAGTGAGGAGATTTAAAGAACTACGATTGGCTTGATCCCAACTCAGGGTACGTAGGCAGTCATACAGATGCAGCCAAGGGAGGATCCCTTGGAGGATCCGGTTTGGATGATTGATGGTCGGCTCAGATTTCGGGAAAATCTTCACCGAGGGGGAGATTTGTTGACTTAATATGCATGAAGACAACTTTCCACCGAAAGAAAGCTTAGCTTGCATGCACACACAAAGCAAATATGTGTTGTGAAGCTGGCAGTGAAGAAACAACTTATGGCAAGCTGTAAACGTGTGCCAAACCGCGTGGCACTGTTCACGCGGTTTGGGCACTATAAAAGGAGCCCCTAGCCTCAGTAATCATCATCCCAGAATCCCAAACGTGAGAGTATTAGAGAGTAAAGTGGTGTGAGAGTTTTTTGTTAAGCTTAACGTTGTAAGCTTTGTAATTCTTTGTTTGTGAATATAGAAGAATTTTCTCTCATTTCATCTCTATTTTTGTGTGTTTAATCACAACACTAATTACTGTTCTATGAAGGAATACATATAGGAAATAGTTACTTTATTTAATTTTTACATTTAATGAATGATTCATGTTTGCTTTCAGAGTCGGCGGGTGATTTCAAAATGTACCCATACTTTCAATTGATTTTGGGAATTAGAAATCTTAAAGAGTAATTGGAGTTTTCTTGATCTGAATTTTTCAGTTAGGGATTTATGATGATTTTTCGTCTCGAATAAAAAAAAAGACAGAAATCATCTCAAATCCTTTATCTAAATTATCATAAATAATTATCATAATTTAAGATCTCAACGGTTCAGTTTCGGATTTGAAACGATTTTTCGTCTCGAATTCATAATCAAGACAGGATTGAAATTGATGAATCCTAACAATCTCGACCGATTGTTAAAATGTTAAATGGTTTGTGAAAATAGACAAGGCCGTTCTATTTCCACAGCAGAAATCCCAAGGTATGCTTCTAGAAATGATAATTCGTGCTTCAATTCAGTTCAATGCTACTAATACAAAACCAATGTAACATTGAACTATATAAATATTCCTACATCTTAAGAGAGATCAATCCATAAATCATGGCCATTTACAATAGAAAATTTGTAGTACCACTCCAAGATCTCCCTAAAGTTCAAACTGTTCACTGTAGAAACTCGAAGGCACGACCAAAAGCTGCAACCTCCCCGTCCACTCCTCGCCAGGCTTCAATGTGATAGGTTTCGTATATGTCTGGATTCGAATTCCAGTACAAAATTTCACTAGTCGAGTCCGGATTTTTTTTTTGTGGACTCGATATTTCCGAATACGTGGGATCCAGGTCAGCTTGAAGAGGGTAGAGATTGCTTGATAAACTAGAAGAGGGGAAGAAGTTTTCAATCAATTAAAAACATACGGACTTTTTTTTTGATAATCGAGGTGTCCGGATCAGCTTACGCGTACCTTGATTAATAATTAGGACTTGTATTTCGTGTCCTCAGAAGTTTTTCATGGGGCATGACTCCGAGAAAATATATTTGGTAGGATTCGAATATTGAATCTGAAAATGAGCAAACTACTCAAATCCAATACATTTATCACGGAAGCAACTCCTGGAGGTGAGAATATAAGAACTTGATGGACAGTTAATTAAATGCAACATCAATGAAATACTAACATTTAAACGGATCAATGTTTCACAAAGGAAATCAGTTTGTAACGGTCGTAGGAATTCCACGTCAGCGTACATTTTTGGCGGGAGGGCAGTGTTTTGAAGGACTTGAGACTTCAACATGGAATTGAGTACACACAAACTTGGTAAATTGTTATTGGATTCGAATACGTACTTCAATTTCATTTGGAAGTCCCAATTGACATAAGGCTCAAAATCAAGGACACTCTTGAATTTTTGAGGCTCTTGACAAGTTCTTAAAAAAGAAAATGGTATTATAAAAAAGGACAAATAATTTTTTACGATCCATATGATTATCATTCCTAACACTCATTATGTGATTTGTTTTGGACAACAGAAAATTATATGGGAGGAAAAAAAATGACTCTAGCACAATAATATGAATGGTTTAAAATAGGGTTGGTGAATGAGCCGATATTTGAAAAGTCCAATCATATTTTAAGTATTTTTTACTTAAGTTCGGATATGAAAAATATATTAAGAATATAAATTCAAAGTTAAATAAACTCGATTTTTCAAAGTCAGGCCCATTTGACAAATCTAGTTTCAAAAGAGAGAGAATCTTTTTTTTTGATTTCCTAATTAAAATCGGTATTAATGTTTTTTTTTTTTTTTTAAAAAAAAAAAAAATTGAGATTCTTAATTTTGATTATCCCTGAAATTCAGGTAAAGGGGACAGTCCCTTATTTGACTCAAAACTCTCCAAAATTATCGGACGCCGTATCCCACTTTAAAAGAAAAAAATTTCCCTGAAATTGAAAATAAAACCCTAAACCCTGCGACGAACAAATTAAAACCTAATTCGATCCTCTTCGATGGCAACCACTTCATTGTTAAATTCAAATTCAAATCCATCGCTGATCTCACAGCGGAGAGAAATTTTTTCGCGACAATGGCAATCTCGCTGCATCAGATCCGCTAATTTTAATTCAAGTTCCAAAATCTCTGGCGTAAAAATCACAAGTTCGAATTCCGGAAAGTATCATCCCCAGACCTGTTTTACTAAAGCTTTTGCCATATACCAAAGAAAAGATAAGCGAAAATCCATTGATCTCTGGGTCATCGGCTGTCGTCTCGTTGGTAAGACGAAAGTTTCAAACCCGATTTCTTATGGAACGCCAGATAAAGGGGATGAGGAAAACGTCAAATCCAAAACCTTCTTTGATCGTCGTAGAATTTGAAATTATATTTTAATCTGGTCGAATTTTACACCTAACCTTAATTCTAAAAAATAAATTCTCTATCTCTTTAATTTCAAAAAACTCAATTACCAACATAAACCCTAATTTCAAAAAACTTAATTTATTAAATATTTATTAGTTTCTCATCAAATTAACCCATATAAATCTTAATCATCACTCAATAATATTTTTCTAATATTAATTTGTCCAAATTACACCCAAATATTTACCCTAATATACAAATCACAATTTCCAATTAATTTCTTAGGCTCTGCCCAGAAATTAGGCGCTAAGTGACCTCCTTACCAACACCTAACGCATTTAGAAAACTGTATGTGTGTGTAATGATCAAAGATTTACAATTAATTTCTCGCAGGTTAGTTTTGTTGTGGGTGAACGAGAACTCAAACGACGTCTTAAAGAACTTGAAAGAATGTCCAAAATGTCAATCTTAGATAGTTTGTCGCATGAAGAACGTCTTCAAAGGCGCGTTGATCAAGCGATGAAGTTTGGCGTTGCTACTAAAGATTTGGCCGAAGAGAAAGTGGAGGTAACTCAAACTACGCTTCAAATTAATGCTTTTGGAAAAAAAAATGGGTGGGATCTGGGAATTGCAAATATATTTCGAAGATTTGAATTCTCGACGCTAGGTCACAATGGTACAATCTTTATGATTGTGTCAAGGCCACCCTTCAATTAATTAATGCTTATGCTTGCTTATTCATGTATCAAAAATGATACACTCACACACACTTTTACTTAAAGTTTTACAAACTCTCTCACTGTAGCTACAGTGATCTACAGTAAATCACTGTAGCACTATAACTACAGTGATCTACAGTAAATCACTGTAACTACAGTGAGAGAGTTAGTAAAACTTTAAGTAAAAGTGTGTGTGAGTGTGTCATTACTCTTCATGTATATTAATTTACTTTTTATTTTTTAGCCATAATAAATGTCTTGCAAGGCCTTTCCTACTATTCCTTCTCCAGTGACGCATCTGTAAGTTGAATATCTTCTCTTATATATTTTGATATATTTCCTACACTTGCACACTGATACATGTACAGTTCAATCATTTGACAAATTCCAGCAAGATAACCCCCCCTTCTTATTCATGTTACATGAATATGCCCTGAGGAAGTGGGGGTGATTACATAACTCAAGAACACCCCATTAAATTCTTGAATAGGGGATTAGATATTTGATTACAAATAATAACATTTATGTATTTTCACATCAACTAAGTCAAAACATAATATATATATTTAGCATTTTGATAGTATTGGGTCCCCAAGGGACGTGGCTTAGTGGTTTAAGGTTCAGGATATCTTCCTGAGTTCGAATCCAAATAGTGTGTTTCCTGTAAGAGCCTGGGACAATTAGAGATTTTACCTGCTCCGCTTAAATATATATATATAATATATGGTGAATTGAGTGAATGCTCAATTTGTTCCTTGCATAAATTTATTAATGAAAACTGATTTTTAGAATTTTGAACCTAAAATTTTGAGAAAATCCATTGAAATATTGGGTTACATTTAAAGTTTTTGGTTAGAGTCATAGGACAACTGAATTTTTTTTTAAATCTTTCTACACTACAACATGTAGCATGTTGGAAGTCTCCAGCTTCTATCAAGCTGACAAAACCGTTACGCGTTTTGCCAACTGTCAAAACGTGTGACACTGTAAAACACATTTTTGGCCCTATAAAAGAGATTCTCATAGTCATTTATAAATCATCCCAGAAATTTCAGTGAGTTAATATAGTGAGTAAAAAGTGTTTAAGAGGTTTTTTGTAAAGCTTTTGAAATAAGATTTGCAATTCTTTTGTTGAGTAATAAAGAAGAGTTTTCCTCTCATTTCTTCTCTATTGTGATTGTTTATATCACAACAAGTGATTTCAGAGCTAACGTTACACAGAGGGATCTCGAAACTCATAAACAAAGCTTCGATTGGGAAAATCGGTTCCGACGAAAGTTGTCAAAAATCAGTTTTGAGTATACCATCGGTTTTTTCACGACGAGACGAGCACGGTGGTATTTTCCGACGATCGAACAGAGGTCCAGAGACGCCGTACGCACCAACCTTAGGACTACCCATGCGCACCACGCGCCTTACGCAACTGCTGTTGGTTGAAGACGCTGAGTCAGCTGCCACATCATCGTTTAGTCAGCGCCACATTAGCTGTCACACATAGTCAGCAGCACAAGCCAGCAGCCTAGTCATCCGCCACGTGTCATACAGTTCAGCACCATGTCAGCGCCACGTGTTCTGCCATGTCATCATCAGTGTCATGTCAGCAAAATTTTGATAAATTTCAGAAAGGTCCATGTACTTTCTAGAAATTATATTTTGATCTCTGAACTTTCAGAAATTGTACTTTGACCTCTGTAACTTCTGAAATTTTATATTTGGTCCATTTGTCGGGATTTGACAAACGAATTGTCATGTCAACCATTTGCGAGCATTCCAAACGCAACGGTGAAATTCGTTTTTTTGAATTTTATTTTGAATTTTTATGATGGACGAGGGTAACAGAAAAATGATTTTGTTAACAAGCACTAATTATATCACATTGAGAGGAATGATGAAAGACCTATATGTGAAGGACTATGATGGATCGATCTTTCTGGAACAAAAATCAGAAGCAATGTCCGATGAAAAGTGGAATAATCTTTACCAGAAGACATGCAGTACTATTCGTCAGTGGATCGACGGTAGTATAGTGAACAATGTTAGTGAATATACTAATGCACGTGTCTAATGGAGAAAGCTGGAGGAGATTTTTCGAGCAAAAACAGGAAACAACAAGCTGTACTGCATCAAGAAAATGATGGGGTTGAAATATCAAGAAGGTACAGCTGTGACGGACCATATCAATGATTTCCTCGGCACAATGAAAGAATTGTCTGGATTGGGCATAGACTTCGGTGATAAAGTAAATGACTTAATACTTTCAACTACGTTACCAGAATCTTGGGAAACGTTTAGTTTCACGGTGATAAATTCAGCATCAGATGGGAAAGTCACACTGAAGATGGCAAAAATCAGAATCTTCGAGGAAGAAAAGAGGACGATAATGTAAGGGTTGGCATCAACCTCAACCTCAGAAGCTTTAGTGACTGAGAAAACTAACAGAAATGGGATGAGTAAAAGCCGAGGCCCAATTAGATCAGACAAGTACTTGGGTAAATCAAAAACAAGAGAAATAGAATGCTTCCATTGTAAAAAGAAAGGTCATATGAAGAGGGATTGCTACAAATTGAAGAACGAGTAGTCCAGAGACAACAACAGAAGGGATAGTGACTCTAACCAAGAAAGAGTTGCTACTGCCACCACTGATAAAACCTCCAAAGAATTCCTCATTATCTACGAGGAAAATATTGTGAATCTTGCCAGCCACGAGATCACTTGGGTGATAGATAGTGGCGCCTCTATACATGCCACATCTCGCAAAGATTTTTTTCATCTTACACACCAGGTGACTACGGTGCTATAAAAATGGGGAATGACGACCAGTCCAAAGCCGTCGGTATTGGAGACATTTGTCTTGAAACAGACAACGGGACAAGGCTAGTGTTGAAGGGAGTCAGGCACATCCCAGATATCCGGTTAAACCTGATCTCAACAGGCAAACTGGATGATGAAGGCTTCTACAGCACCTTTAGTGACGACATATGGAAGCTCACTAAAGGATCAATGGTGATGGCATGAGGCAAGAAAGACTCAACACTGTATTTGATGCATGTTAAACTTTCCAATGGAAGCATAAATACAGTTAACAGTGATGAGCTAGCCGAGCTATGACATAAAAAGCTCGGTCATATGAGTCAAACGGGGATGTAAGCACTGCACCGATGAAATGTTCTTCCCGGGTTGAAGAACTCACACTTACAGAAGTGTGAACACTGCATGGCTGGTGTCATTCCATAACTCCTCGCCTCAACAAAAATCAGAGGTACTTGATCTCATACATTCAGATGTATGTGGTCTAATGCAGACAAGAACACTTGGTGGGTAACTTTATTTTGTGACATTTATAGATGATCATAAAGGAAGATATGAGTTTACACCTTGAAGACAAAAGATCAAGTGTTGAGAGTGTTCAAGGAATTTCATGCCATGGTAGAGAGAGAAACCGACAAGAAATTGAAATGCATCAGAACAGACAATGGTGGAGAGTACAAAGGTTCGTTTGATCAGTACTGCAAGATGCAAGGAATCCGACATCAAACGACATATCCCAAGACACCTCAGCTGAATGGCCTAGCTGAGAGGATGAACAGAACCTTGTGCGAAAGGGTCAGAAGTTTGCTCTCACAAGGCAAGCTACCGAAGACATTTTGGGGGGAGGCATTGAGCACAACCGTACATATTTTGAACATGTCCCCAGTAGTCGCAAGTCTGGACAAGAAAAGAAGTGTCATATGAACACTTGCATGTTTTTGGGTGCAAAGCATTTGTACACATCCTAAAGGACGAGAGATCCAAACTTGATGCAAAGACGCGACAATGTGTCTTTATTGGCTATGGTTTGGATGATTTCTGCTACAAACTGTATGATCATGTTAAGAAGAAGATTCTCAGAAGCCTAGATGTTGTCTTCGTTGAAAATCAGATTATAGAGGATATCATAAAAGAACTAAATACAATGCCCCAGAAGTACAGAAATGTTGATGTGAATCCAGAACCTCATACATCGGTGCCAGTACATGTTGAAGATGAGGTTCCCAATCATGAGGGTACATGTGTTGAAGCTCCCAGAGATGATGATCATGATCAACCACCAGTACCAGAAATTACACTAACAGTTCCACAGAGAAGGTCTGACAGAGAAAAGCGACATTCAACGAAATACTATGCATATGAGTATGTGATGCTTACTGACGGGGGAGAACCCGAGAGCTACAAGGAGGCTGTGGAAATGGAGAATAAGGAAGAGTGTGAGGAAGTCATGCAATATGAGATGAAGTCTTTGCATGAAAATCACGCTTTCGAGTTAGTGAAATTACCAAAAGGCAAACGAGTTTTGAAGAACAAATGGGCATACAGAGTAAAGCAACAAGAACACATTTCACAACCCCGGTACAAAGCCAGACCAGTTGTCAATAGATTTAATCAGAGGAAAGGCATTGACTTGGATGAAATCTTCTCTCCAGATGTGAAGACGTCATCCATCAGAGTGGTACTCAGCTTAGCAGCAAGCCTTGACTTGGAAATTGAGCAGATGGATGTCAATACTGAATTTCTTCATAGGGATCTGGAAGAAGAAATTTATATAGAGCAGCCAGAAGGCTTCAAAGTCAAAGGAAAAGAGGACCATGTGTGTAGACTCAGGAAAAACCTCTATGGTTTGAAACAGATACCGAGACGGTGGTACGTGAAGTTTGAGTTAGTTATGGGGGAGTAAGGTTACAAGAAGACTACTTCAGACCAATGTATTTTCGTTCAGAAAATTTATGACGATGACTTTATCATCTTACTGTTGTATGTAGATGATATGTTGATAGTTGGTCGAAATTAATCGAGGATTGATGATTTGAAGCATCAATTGAGTAACTCTTTTGAGATGAAAGAATTGGGGCCAGCAAAATAGATTCTTGGCATCAGGATCGGTCGTGATCGAAAAGCCAAGAAATTATATTTGTCACAGGAGGAGTACATCGAAAAGGTACTTCAGCGATTTCAGATGGACAAGGCTAAAGCGGTTAGCACTCCTCTTGCTACCCATTTTAGATTGAGTACGAAATAGAGTCCCTCTACTGAGAAAGAGAATGAGGAAATGAAACAGGTTCCATACATCTCAGCAGTGGGAAATCTCATGTATGCCATGGTGTGCACAATGCCAGACCTAGCACATGCAGTTAAATTGGTCAGCCGGGTTATGTCAAATCCAGGAAAAGAACACTGGAATGCTATCAAATGGATAATGCGGTATCTTCGAGGCACATTCAAAATGAGACTATGTTTTGGAAGCAACAAGCCAGTGTTAATACGCTACACCGATTTAGAAATGGCAGGTGATGTACATACCCATAAGTCTACTTCGGGGTATCTAATTACTCTCTCATGGGGAGCTGTGGCATGACAGTCAAGGTTGCAGAGATGTGTTGTACTTTCTACAACAGAGGCATAATTCATTGCAGTAACGAAAGCTTGTAAGGAATTACTGTGGATGAAGATATTTATCCATGAATCGAGTTTCAAGCAGGAGAAGTACACTTTGTCCTGTGATAGCCAGTGTGCTATCTACCTTGGTAAAAATTCTACTTTTTGCTCGAGGTCTAAACATATCGATGTGAGGTATCACTGGATACAGGACATCCTGGGTTCAAAGCTGTTAGAACTCAGAAAGATTCACACTGATGATAATGGTGCTAATATGTTTACAAAAATTTTACTGAATGAGAAGCTTGAAATCTGTCATGCCATAACTGGGATGACAAAACTCTCCACACAATCAATGTAGGGAGATATATAGAACTACGATTGGCTTGATCCCAACTCATGGTACGTAAGCAGTCATACAAATGCAGCCAGGGGTGGATCATTTTGAGGATCCGGTTTGGGTGATTGATGGTCGGCTCAAATTTTAGGGTAAATCTTCACCGAGGGAGAGATTTGTTGGACTCCAGCATGCAGCATGCTGGAAGTCTCCAGCTTGACAGAAGTTGGCAAAATGCGTTACGCGTTTTACCAACTGCCAAAACGTGTGGCATTGTAGCACACGTTTTTAGCCCTATAAAAGGGAGTCCTAGAGTCATTTGTAAATCATGACATTGAGTACCCCCAAAACAAAACAAGCAAAAGGGGAATATTTTCATCTATTTTGGATAGTTTTGGCGGCATGGCACATACATATAGATACATTGACTTTCATTGCAGACATGAGTTCGGATCACAGCCTATTGTTGACCATTGAACCTTTTACCTCAGCCTTTCCCTTAGCTCCGAAGATAAAAGAGTAGAGGCGGTCCCAAAGTGCTGTTTACAGCCGGGTTCTTACCGATCTAGAAATCTCAGTGAGTTAATATAGAGAGTAAATAGTGTTTGAGAGGTTTTTTGTAAAGTTTTTGAAATAAGTTTTGTAATTCTTTTATTAAGTAATAAAGAAGAATTTTCCTCTCATTTCTTCTCTATTATGATTGTTTATATCACAACAATATAATAATTAAAATTATATTTGAATAACCATCACATCCCTGAAAATATTGCAGGTGGAAGTGAAGAAAAGCATAGAAGATGCAGAGGATTGCTGCAAGCAACTTTTTATTGAAGAAGTGAAGAAAATTGATGATGGGACACTTGCTCAGTTTGAGGAAACTTATAAGGTGATAAGATCAAGATCAAGATTCTATAGCTTAGCTGTGGTGAATGCAATTTCAGTTATGTATGTATGTATGTATGTTGTAATTGATTCAGGTGACACTCTTAGTGGCTGCCGAAGTTGAGGGACTTTCCCGTTTGCCCCCCATTTACGGCGCTCCAGACCTGCGGAGGTTTTTAAACAGGCTTCAGAATATAATTAAAGATGACAAAATTCATGTAATTGATATTCAAGAATCATCTTTCTCAATCTAATTTTGTTGATTTTGTGTCTCGTTTTTACTTGAGCTTATTGCTGCTATTCATGCAGGCTGTCGAGTTATTTTGGGCTCCAGAGGATGAAAAGTACATCATGTCACCCAAGGATTATCATTCAGCTTATCCACTCTTAAAGCCTCATTTGATGATGAATCCACTCTTTTATCCTCGAGAAAAATGATTTTGAATCTAATTACTGTTCTATGAAGGAATACATTTAGGAAATAGTTGCTTTATTTAATTTTTTACATTTAATGAATGATTCATGTTTGGTTTTAGAGTCGGCGGGTGATTTCAAAATGTACCCATAAATTCAATTGATTTTGGGAATTAGATATCTTATAGAGTAATTTGAGTTTTCTTGATCTGATTTTTTCAGTTACGGATTTGGGACGATTTTTCGTCCCGAATTAAAAAAAAAAAAATATTATCTCGAATCCTGATTTTTATCTAAAATATCCTAAATTCCGATCAGAATTTGATATCTCAAACTGTTCAGTTTAAGATTTGAAACGATTTTTCGTCTCGAATTCATAATCAAGACATGATTGAGATTGACAAATCCTAATAATCTCGACTGATTGTTAAAATGTTAAATGGTTTGTGAAAAAAGACCAGGCCGTTCTATTTCCAAGGCAGAAATTCCCAAGCCTTGCTCCGAGAAATGATAATTCGTGCTTCAATTCAGTTCAATGCTACTAATACAAAACCAAAGTAACATTGAACTATATAACTATTCCTACATCTTAAGAGAGAGAGATCAATTCATAAATCATGGCCATTTACAATAGAAAATTTGTAGTACCACTCCAAGATCTCCCTAAAGTTCAAACTGTTCACTGCAGAAACTCGAAGGCACGACCAAAAGCTGCAACCTCCCCGTCCACTCCTCGCCGGGCTTCAATGGGATAGGTTTATTGACTGCTGCTGCGTCAACGCATAGCATTTGTTTGTATTCCTCGTCACCAAAATCTACCATTGACTTAGATCTCTTCTCCCATGGATTCCAAACCACTGTAAATTTGCAAAAGAATGGCCAACCATTAAAATCATTAAAATATCAAAGACACGGAGAACATGTACATAGCAAATTGTTACGTACATACATCGATTGATTAACATTTCTCGTACAAACTTTAACAATGCTTGTCATGCAACTCGGTAATCGAATAAATATGACATGCATGTAAGAGTTTCCTTCTGAGAAACTGGAAAAACATTTTACAACTCTTCCTATATATTCAGAGCATTTGTCACAAAGACAAACGTACAGAACTTCTGAAATCGATAGTTTTTCCATATATTGATCCTTGAAAACGAAAAGCAAAACATCCAGTAGATTCGTCAGGGGTCGAAACATTCAGTGCGGCTTTTCGACTTGCAGATTGTTGTATCCTGGTGGCAGACGTTCAACGAATTACAAGCACATGAGTATGGACGAATTTCTGCTATAGGACATAGCCTCATAAACTAGCCTCAATCTTCACTAGTCAGTGTGTTTATTGATTTTATTTACTTGCACTATAAGTTTCTGTATTTGATTCTGTAAGTTTCTGTTGTTGATTCCGATTACTTGTTTTTAAGTTTTTTGGGTTGTATTTGATTTATAAGTTTCTGTTTCAATAAATTCTATTGCATTCGTTGATTGTTTTCCATCAATGCATACTAAAATATATGGTAACTCACCAACATCTGACAAGCCTTCCTTTCTTATAACAAATGTTCTCTTCCTTTCATGATCAAGTACTGCAATGACATTCGGACAACGAAGATAAACTCGATCCACCTGGCAAACAAAATAACAGATAAACAAGCTTGAGTGCCCTGAGGCCGTACAGGTAAAGAAGACAGTTTATTTCACTTTAAAAGCAACATAAAAAGCTCATGGGTTGTATATGTTCAGATCAGACAAAAGTATTGAAAGTAGTTTTATGATATGGAATTCCTCGAAGTTTAGTTCAGGACACTCAGGGACTCCAAATTAGTATCAAAGTGATCATATAATCTCCAAACAAATCCAAGTAAAAAAGAATAAGAGGTCCAACCAAGTAAAACGACAACTAGTTGGAATTACACTTGGCCGATCCAATGGTATCTTCCTAATTCATTTAATAGGTTTACCAAAAAAAACTCAAGACTCTACCTCAGATTCAAAGGTTACTGCATCTCCTTGTTCTGTAAATCTTTCTCTTTGACGAAGATTGTCAAGGTAGTCAAGTGTCTCCAAGCCTTCTATTCTCACTTCACTATGAATACATTTGCAAACAATTTTGTTTACAAGTTAGTCATACTGGTCATTGGATCGTATAAGTGAACACTCTTCGATTGTCTTCGATAATTATTTTGAGATATATCAAAAGGCAAATATTTTCCTCTTTCAAGTTCTGCATATTCGCGTACCTTATGTCAGAAACCAACAAGTATGTGTGATATGCAAAGGAGAAGTTAAATGGTTTTGCATTGATGTTCCTAACTCGTGATATCAATGTCAGACCGCCATCTGCTGCAAGTGACACCCTAAGACGAAACTCAAAACTGAGAAGGAAAAAAGTCCATGAGTAACACATCTTAACCAAAGATTTATTACAGGCAGCTATTCAAGTTATCTATTTACAATGGTAGCTCTGAATTAGGCGGTAGAACATAATATCAATTATCAACCTTTGACAGAACCAATAAACTAAATTAAGAAGAAACACGACACAGTGTAACTTTGAATATACCAGTCTTTGAAACGTTGGTTGTGAATTTATTTAAAAGCATCGGCAAAATCTGCAACATCCAAGTTCATACCTATGAGGCCAGCACTTCAGATCTTCTTCAGATGGTTTAAGCAAAAGATCAATGTAGGATTTTCCATTAGAATCATTTGGGTGCATAGGTGGAGGATCATCATCAATTATCCACAATTTGTTCCTTGCAAATCCATGTTGTTCTAGTGATCCACAATTTCCAAACTTCACAAAGCATTAAAAATAGTTACATGAGTGAAATACGTTCAGGACCGATATATACGCATTATACCAATAACTGAGTGAACGTACCTGTGGGAAACAAATAGGGATCCCCCCACGAATTGCTTTTGGCGGCTTAAAGATTGCCTGTTGTAGATGATAAAAGACAAAAGCACAAGTGAATTTCTCCATTGTCTCTAGCATGTAAATTATTTAATTTCTGTCATCTTAATCAATTTTGGAACTAGAAGCTAGATTCCAAGTCGGATGAGAGGCCACATCTATATGAATAGCCTGCTTATAAACAGGTCTTATAGCAATCATATGATTTTAAACAAGTTCTTGCAGTAGCAGTCAGATGCAGCACGATATCATGCTATAATCTCCCAAAATGCTTCAGTAAACAATGTAACTTGCCTCCAAATATAGCCACAATGAAGCCGATAAAACTAAATTTATTTTCCCATAAATTCAACATCAATTTCCTTTGAATAACAAGAACTTAGAAATGTAATCGCTACTGACAATAGAGGGCGACCATCATTTGGAAAAAAAAATAAAAAATTACCAAACCTCACCTTACTACTGGTGAATAAAGTTCTTCTCCTTTGTCATTCCTCCATGAAGTTACTTGTCCACCATACAAGCTAACCTATAGATACATTTAAAAGAACAAGTCTCCAGTTATAAATCTGTTACGACACTTATCAATACACCCATGATGAGTTTGATAATAAACAAAATTGTGGACACATGTCTACTCAGTCACCCTTAATGGTTTGGTGACTAGGAAATCAAGTTGATATTTGGATAATCATCCATTGTTGGTTGATTACTATTGACTAATGAAATATTAAGGTCACTTGTCCAGCCACCCTTGATTGTTTTTGATGACTAAAGGAATCTCTTTGATGCTATAAGTAGATGGCAAGTTCAAAGGGAAAGGCAGTAGAGTGAAAAGAGAGCAATTTATGAGAAATTAAAGCAAAACAAAATTCAGAGGGAATTTTCTAGCCAAGTGATTATTCTAACATATCATTGGTTTATCCAAATCCGGGTATGTGTTCGAATTTATAATATTAAGTGGATAAATGCTCTTTAAAAATGTAAGAAAATCAATTCAAATATTTTATCAAAAACAGAATATAAATTGAACCCATGAACAAAAAATAATTGTACCTTAGCAGAGGCTCCATTTGGGTTTCGGAGCACGACCTGATCAATACCATTCCAGTCTTTTGTAATCTCAATGGCTGCCCTGTAATCCCACACTGCTGCAGAATGTCCCATTTTACCGCAAAAAAAAAAAAAAAAAAAAAAAAAAAAAAAAGAAGTAAAAATTTCTAAAACTCCCTTCCCTCTTTATAATCAAAGAAGGAAAAAAAAAACATAAAGAGTCACTTTCAGTTCAAAATCAAAACACCATCTTTCTTGTGAAGTACAAAACAAAAGCTCAGTACTTTGCAAGAAGATTCTGTTATAATTCATCAGATAGATCTAGAGAACCCTTAAAAGTCTAAAACGCATTGAAACATCTGGCAACTGGGTAGCCCAAAAGAAAATCTCTGAAGCTGTCTTATTTTATAGAAAACTATAATAAGACAATTGAAATAAATTGAGATGAGTAAAATGTAGATTCAAAACATTTCCCCACTACAGAATTGGTCCCAGACCGTACCCTTACAATTTCAAACGAGGACCAACAATGACAGGACTTGCAAGTACTGACAAACTAAGATCCTTTAAATTTGGAAATGAAATGACTCCATAACTTGTTTTTAAAATTTAACATTGAAGCAATGCCAGCCGGAACCCATGACTCTCCAAGTAACTAAAACTGAGTACATGCATTGCCAATGTATTGGGACTCTCTCTCTCTCTTTCTTTTTTAATATTGTAGTCAAATTAATCGATTCAGGCTTAAATGCAAGTAAATTTTTGACTTTCTCAGGGTCTAATAAAAAAATACACTTTTTATATTCGAACTTATGACTTAAATAACTAAATCTTAACTTTTATATCTTCAAATCATACACCCATTTGGGACATTGGGAATGAACAAGTATTGAATTTGAGTATATTCTTAAATATTGAAGAAAACTGAAAAAGAAATTTTGTCATGTATAATGAATAATTTTTTATCTTTTAATATTATGTGTAATTTAGTTATACATATAATTACTGTTTTATGAACCTTTGACAAAGTCTAAGAAACACAAATACAAGTAAACTTATTTCGTATTACGTATGGATATATATAATTGGATACATTTGGACACTTTCTAATACATACACGATATGTGTTTTTAATTATTTTATATTTTTTAAATTTCGGATACATATGAATACGTTAGCACAATGGAAAAAAAAAAAGAGTTCTATTTATTTTAAACTATTTTAAAAAGAGTAATGATATACTCACCAACACTCTCACTCACAATAATCCCAACCCTCTCACTGTGGCTACAGTGAAGTAGTTCACTGTAGCCACAGTGAGAGGGTTGGGATTATTGTGAGTGAGAGTGTTGGTGAGTATATCATTTTTGTTTTAAAAATCATTATTATTGGTAATATATGGAAATCGGAAATGGATAATAATATAAATTTTTTTAAATACACGTATCCTCATATCTTGATTTTTTAAAAAAGTTTTGTCAGCATATTCATTATTCATATCGTATTGTTTTGTATTCGGAATCCGTTTTTCTTAGGTGAAGGTAGTAGAAAATGGATTTTTAAAAATAAAATAAGATTGGTTGGTTGGTTAGGAAAGCATGTGCTGAAGAAGTGAGGTTAAAAAAAAATCAGTTGCAAAGATCTAGGACATAGAAATACGAGAAGTCCATGTTCCCTGTACAAACGGTCAACAATTCAAATGAGTCCTTTCTTTAACGAGTTTTGAAATGGAAATTCTTTATATCATAAGTGCCACGACCCCTTCCCTAGAGCGGGCCCAATCTTAGAAATGGATCCGCAAACTTCCCTGTACAAACGGTCAACAATTCAAATGAGTCCTTTCTTTAACGAGTTTTGAAATGGAAATTCTTTATATCATAAGTGTCACGACCCCTTCCCTAAAGCGGGCTCAATCTTAGAAATGATCCGCAAACCACTTTAGCTCGAATATTTACATGTCATGCAATTGAACTAAATTTTGCAAAGAAAATAATGTTCCACAAAATACAATTCAATAAACCTCAAATAAATGTTTACAGCAAAAGTATGTGAAAACATGAAATTGTCTTAAATCTCTTATCTCAAAAGCCAAAAGAAATATCTTGACCAACCCGACTGACGGCTGTGGTAAACGAGTCAAATCCTGGTATGATACCTCTACAGTTGCGCCGGCGAACTACTTGAGATGTTTGGGAAATGGGGGATGAGCTTCAAGAGCTCAGTAAGTAAAAACATTATATTCTCAACATGACCTCACCAATAAAATATATATAATAATTAATATTTGAAACACAATTGTTATATAAAGACTATCTCAGACAAATATACTCAACAAAAAACATCTCAATCAAACAATGTTTGCTAGCCGGATTCGGTATAATAATGGATTGAAACTATTTGGAGAGTATCAACATCTTTCCTCCCAAGGTTCCCACCATATAATCCCGCATAAATGTGCAAGAGGAGGATTGAACCACACGCCTCTGCTAACCTCGCATAACCTCGCATCTCCGACCACTATTATACGAAATCCAGCAGCATGACAATAATATCACACAACATCCAATACAACACACATCATCATGTTCCATCCATCATCTCATCTTAAAGCCACATAGTACTCAAACACTTTGGTTCATAATACAAACATACAGTTATACCCAAAATTTATATTCATAATTTATGTTCTCATATTATCAATTACTCAACATAATTTTCAAACATATGTGTATAAATATATTTATGCTATATTACGTAAACTCATATATCAAACATCAATCAACAAACATTTACGTAAACTCATCTGACTTAAACCTCACTTATTTACTGCTACAATCAATAACGGCTCCCTGAGCTGTCAGCCAATCCATCCCTAAAATCAGACTGAAGTCTTCCATCACTAACGGGGTAAAGTCCAACCGGTAGCTGTCTCCTCTCAATTTCCACACTCAATCCTCTGTTTACTGTATCTATCATGATGTCTTTCCCCGAAGGAAGACTCACAATCAAAGGAATCATGTTGGACTCTGCTACACTACCCAAACAATGAATACAAGTAGTGGCAATAAAAGAATGTGTAGAACCCGTGTCAAAAAGAGCTCGGACAAGTATACATGATACTCAAATTATACTAGATACATCATCACCACTATCATGTATCTCCTTCTCTATCATGGAGAAAACTCATCCTCTGTCAGTATCGGGTGCAGTACATGTCTGAGATGTTTGTCCTCTACCACCATATGCCCCACTCGGAGTCCCTCTGCCTCTGCCTTGTGTGAAACCCGAGCCTCGCCCATGACTACCACCAGAACTTGTCCCTCTACCACGTCCTAGTATCACTGCTCCTCATGCTAGTTGCTCAACTCCTCGAGATCCATCACCAACGAAACAATCTCTGGCCAAATATCCAAACTGTTGACATTCGTAACATCTCTTTACTCTGTTGCATTATGTGCTGATATGACCCTCCTGACCATAATTATAGCATCGACGTGTGCTCGTCAGTCGAGATACTACACTCACTGCACTTTGATCAATAGATGGTATTGTTCCTCTACTATGGACTTGCTCAGTCGACCCTCACGGAACTGTCTTCTAGGAGGCGCACTCTGTGTGCCTCTGGGTGGTACCCCACTGTGTCTCAGCTGTGGAGAATATTGTCTACCATTTGATCTGCCTTGTTTCCCATTAGAAACCTCATCTCGCCTCTTTTCCTGCTCTCTCGAAAGTCTGTTTTGTTCTCTCTCTCGATATTGATGTCACTCTCAGCAATCATAGCCCTGTCAACTAGTACTGTATATGACAGCTTCCCTAAAATCGAGATCGTGACCTAATCTCTTGTTTTAGTCTGCCCTTGAAATTCTCACATTTGTCTTCCTCTCGTCGAATTAACTCTGGGTAATACCGGGATAGGGAAATCATCTGCCTCTCATACTCCATCACTGTCTCTGATGGTCCCTGAACCATATGCTCAAACTGACGACGATGTTCACTACGATAAGCATAAAGAAAGTACTTCTCATTGAAGACTTCCTCGAACATATCCCAGGTGATATATTGAGGTCTTCTAAGTCCATCATCTCTCCAATAATCCGGTGCTCTCAATCTATTTGTCAGTACAGTCTCAGTGTGCTTCCACCAGGTCTCCACCTCACCTCTCATCATAAAAGCAGCAAACTTAACATTCTCTTGAAAACACTGAATATATGTTCGATTTCATTCTTTCATTTCTCTACAGCAAATTAAGAAACTGGTCTATGTTGCTCGTACTACCACCGATGCTCGAAGGTACATTAGTTGTTGGCCCTCTGGAAACCATCTATGCAACTACATCAATAAACCTCCCCAAAACATCTTATAGATTAGTGGCTGTCGGGGGAACTGAAGGAAAAACATTGGTCATATTAGGTACAACCGGAGGAACTATGTCAGGTGCAGTTGCATGAATAGCGGTGGGGGCAACTGTCGAAACATACTTGAGGTATAGGTCTAGAACATTTACCAACCAACAATCGGCGGAACACCAGATGAAGCTACATCCGGTTCAGGATCTACAGGCTGAGTCTCAGGTCTCTCAATATTAAGCCCTGACACTCTTGTGTATCGCCGAGCTCTCCCTCTCCCACGTTGAGTACGAGTACCACGGCCACGTCCAAACATTTTCCTACAAACACAAAACTATTATTTAATATTTTCACCTAATGCAAAGTTTCTACAGAATTTATAAGCTTCGCTCTGATACCAAAATTTATCACGACCCCCTCCCTAGAGCAAGCCCAATCCTAGAAATGGGTCCGCGAACCACTTCAGCTCGAGCATTTACATGTCATGCAACTGAACTAAATTTTACAAAGAAAATAACATTCCACGAAATGCAATTCAATAAACCTCAAATAAATATTTACAGCAAATGTGAAAAATGAAATTGTCCTAAATCTATTATCTCAAAAGTCAAAAGAAATGTCTGGACCAACCCGACTGACGGCTGTGGTAAATGAGTCAAATCCTGGTACTGATACTGCTACAGTTGCGCTGGCGAACTACCTGCGATGTTTAAAAATTGGGGGTGAGCTTAAAGAGTTCAGTAAGTAAAAATATTTATACTCTCAACATGACCTCACCAACAAAATATATATAATAATTAATATTTGAAAACTGTAACATCCCCAATACGGGAATGTTACCGGAAAGCAACGAATCTCACTGTCGCCGAAGCCTCTAACTCATGCACTATGACACTTGCTTTTATCTTAATGTTATGCAATGCTTACTCAATCACACATGCAACTTAATAGCTTAAATAACTTAAATATGAGATCATGAACATATATATATATCTTCAATATATACAAAACGCCAAACACATGTCAATGATAGAACAAAATGACATCCAGAGAACTATATTCTACATGAACATAGATCTGGAAAGATGGACCCGATGACTAGTGACTGCAGCATAACCCTTGCCCTCGAACTGGGTCTCCAAAAGCAGCACATGGCTCACCAAAAGGAGAATCCTGCAAAAGAACTGGGAAGTGGTGGGGGTGAGTCATGAGGATCTCAGTGAGTGGAGCTACAAAATAAGAAATTGAATCAGTATATCTGAGAAAAAATCATTCATTCTTAAAATACTTTTGAACACTTTGTTTGAAAACTAGTTCTTTTATTTTTTGAAAACTTCATGTGAAGAATATCTCTGGTACTGTGGAAAACTTGACGCATGGGGACGTTACGTATCATCGTCCCCTCATACGTCTAACTAGAGCCAGAAGTGCAAATCCATGACTTTGGGGCGTTATGTATTGTCGTCCCCCAAAGCATGCCACTTTTATCCTTGAAACTAGTGGTCTTGGGGCGTTACGTATTGTCGTCCCCCAAGCATGTCACTCATATCCCTGAAACTAGTGGTCTTGGGGCGTTACGTATCGCCATCCCCCAAGCCACTGAACGAGCCGGTAGTGCTGATTCATGCTACTACCTGACCCTGAAACTAGGGTCTAGGGGTGTTACGTATCGCCGTCCCCCTAGCCCTGAACTACGTGTTCACACGATCTCTGTCCGTCAATTCCATAAGTAAAAGCTGAGGTGGGTTTTTCTCCCATGCCTCGCAAAACATAAAACTTATGCTTTTAAACTTTGAAACTTTCAAATCAACTTTACATAAAAGTAAATGATAATTTAATACAGCTAATGCCCTAAAGCTTTTTAAATAAATCTCGAAAAAATCTGATCAATGATAAGTACTGTAAATCAAATTAAAAGAAAGATCTCCACTCATAGATTTGAAGTCCGGTCAAGTTCTCTTCACGTCGCTGGAGGCGAACGCGGCTCCTGATGAGTATCTATATGGAATAAACTGAGTTAGAATCATAAGTTATAAAATACGATTCGAAATCAAATTAAGTTCTTTAACCTAGTTGGATTACTCCCTTAGAACATTTTTATCCCTTAAAAGAAATGTAAAAATAAAATTCAGACCTTTAGTTACGCGTCGCATCTACCGAAAAAAATTCTGGTTTTTGGGTTCGCGTCGCGACGTCGGTCCCATCTGCGTCGCGATGTGCCCATGTTAAACGAATGCACGCCTCTGCTTCGTTTGCGTCACGATGCGAGCTTGGCGCGTCGCGATGCCGATTCCAGGGCCAAATTTTCATTTCTTTTATACTTAACTCCATATCGCCTTACATATCAATACAACATCTTCAATACAAAAACCTAACCATCAACTTACATTCCAACACCTCATTACTACCAAGAACCCATCATTCTTACTTAATGCTTTAGTTTAAACAAGGCATGAAAAATTTCCCACACATCAATTTCTTCACACAAAACCACCCAAACTACATTATCATCAAACCAACAATACACCACAATCAACCAACTATCAAAATTCAAATCATCAAAATTTGGGTCAAGTAAGTAACCTTACCTATTTCAACTCTTTTCTTCCTTAACAATGCACCTTGATCTCATTTTTCTTATTTTAGGGTTTAATTTGATGGATTACCCTTAATAAGCTTTTATTTACTAAGGGAATGCAACTTTCTCTCTTTCTCTCCTCTCCCTCTATCTCATGTTCAAGCCAAAGAAAATGAAGAAATGATTTTGTTCTTGATTTATTTATTCTTTTACCAATTACTTAATCCATTTTCTAGAAAAGTGTAGGCAATTCATTAGTTGGGCATTGGGCTTCTTTCTTTTCTTTTCTAATTTGATGTTGGGCCTTAAAATAGCAAAGGAAAGTTGGGCTCAAAGTTAGGTAAATTCTCGTTGTTTCTAGTCGATTCCGAAAATTACTTACTAACTTGGGAAAGAAAATCCCAAGCGTCCTTAGCCGAGCAAAACTATTTGGGGTCGTTACAAATTCTCTCATCTTAAAATGATTTGTCCTCGAATCAGAATGTTTAAAGAATATAGCGTGTACCTTTATCCGTGAAAAGTTGGGGGTATTGCTCTCTTATGGTTTCTTCTGGTTCCCAAGTAGCCTCTTGTTCCTGGTGATGTTGCCAAACCACCTTGACTGGGAACCCATCGAGATCGTAGCTTCCTTGTCTCTTTACCTACAATAGCTACTGGTTGTTCCGAATAAGATAAGTCTTGATGGATATCAACTATCTGGGGCTCTAATACATGAGATTCGTCACGCAAATACTTCTGTAACATAGATACATTAAAAATGGATGTATCCTGTCTATGTTGGGTGGAAGCGCCAGTTCATAAGCTCTTCCTCCCACTCTCCGAAGTATCTGGAACGACCCAATAAATCTAGGACTGAGTTTACCTTTTTTGCCGAATCTCATGACTTCCTTGAAAGTAGATACCTTCAGAAACACAAAATCCCCCACCTGAAACTCCAACTCATTTCTCTGATGATCCGCATAACTTTTTTGGCGACTCTGAGCCGTACTCAACCTTTCTCTGATTAGCTTTACTTTTTCTACTGCATCTTATACTAAATCAGGTCCCAATAACTTCTGTTCCCCGACTTCAAACCAACAATTGTTATATAAAAACTATCTCAGACAAATATACTCACAACAAAACATCTCAATCAAACAATGTTTGCTAGCCGGATTCGGTATAATAATGGATTGAGACCATTGGGAGAGTATCAACATCTCACCTCCCAAGATTTCCCACCATATAATCTCGTATAAATATGCAAGAGGGGGTTGAACCACACGCCACTGCTAACCTCGCATAACCTCGCATCTCCGACCATTATTATACAAAATCCGACAGCATGACAATAATATCATACAATATCCAATACAACACACATCATCTCGTTCCATTCATCATCTCATCTCAAAGTCACATAGTAGTACTTAAACACTTCAGTTCATAATTCAAACATACAGTTATACCCAAAATTATATATTCATAATTTATGTTCTCATATTATCAATTACTCAACATAATTTCCAAACATATGTGTATAAATATATTTATGTTATATTACGTAAACTCATTTATCAAACATCAATCAACAAATATTTATGTTAAGGAAATCATCGTGCTTTGTACTTACCTCAATCCACACAAACTCTATATATCTATATGTCCTCGCTAAAATCTGAAAAAAGTATAAAATTACGATCAGGTCCATATATTTTACTAAAATTATGATTTTACCCCTAAACTTTCTAAATTTACAATTTAACCCCAATACTCTCCAATATTATCAATTTATTCCTATAACTCTCAGTTATCATCTATTACTCCCTAAAAGTCAGAATTTACATATTTGTGTCCCTAATCATGCCAATTACGAATAAGTCCAAAACTCTCAAAATGTTACATTTACACTCCTACAACTGTAAAATAGAACGTACAGAGCTCCAACAACTTCAGAATTCCACAATAAGATGATCAACAGACAGTACATGTCACCAAGATCACATCGACGGTGGCGATGGTGATGGCGGATGTTCGGCGTCACTAACGAACGATCGAATGGCATTAACTCTCATTTTTGGCTCGTTTCACAACAACTGAATGTGCGATTTAGGAAAATGAAGTGTTCAACCCGCGTATCTCGATGAGGGGAAGATTCTGGTCCGGGAGGTGTTCTGCACGCACGGCGGGCGTGTGGAGAGTAGCGATGCGGCGGCGCGTGGGTGGCGCGTGCAGCGGAGTTGGCTGTTGTTGGACCGGCGACACTGTCTTTGTCTGTCGAGGGATTCTCCTAGAGTGGTCACTCGCTGGAAAAGGTGGCCGAAAGATGACGAACAAGCTTTTCTCTCTCTCATGCCAACACTTTCTCTCTCTACGTATCTGTGTTTTCTCTCTCTACGGGTCTGTTTCTCTCTCTAATTGTTCACTAGTCTCTGGAAATAAATCCAACACACTGCTTACTTCCTATTTGATTCACACCAATCACACACTAAGGAACAACTTAGGGTTAGTTTGTTTTAAGTATGAAGGGTGGTTGAGTTTTATAAAGAACGTGTGTGTGTGTCTGGTTGCTGGTTTTGGGGGGGGGGGAAATAGAGAGAAGTGGGGATGAGAGAGTATGAGAGATAAAATAAATCAACAATTCAAAAAAAAAACATAAGAGAGACTTGGCCTCACAATAAGGATGTGTTTACTCGTCCATAAAGGATGTTGTTTGGTGGTAAAAAAATTAAATTTAATTGTCAGGTTTTGTATTTGAGTATATGAAGTGTATTTTTTATAAGAGTCTAAGGTAGTCGGAGATTGTCAGTTTTGACGACCCGTGCGAACTCGAGTTCACATAATTCTTAATCCGGAAATTCAGATTCGGTTAATTTTTTTAAAAAAAATAAAAATATTTTAGGATATTTTATGAAGTTAATGATAATTTTTACATTGATCCGATTAATTTTAATTATTTTAATGAATTTCAATTTTGTATATTTTAGTGAATTTCAATTTGTGATAATTTAGGATTTTTCATGATGTTAATTGATAAATTTAATTTTTTTATACGGGTCCCGGATCCGAATTCAGATATACCCGGACCCGCACAGGGTATACCCGAGTCTAGATCCGGATGATTTTTTCTGGGTTCGGATTTTACCATCCCTAGTCTTACTCTAATTCGAGAATGGTTAATGAGTTTTTTATTTCCACCACCCCATAAAAATCTCATTTGCATTTCTAATAGTAATGATAAAATTACAAATTTACGTATCATTTAATAATTTATTAATAAACAATTAGTAATTAATAAAATAATAAATTAGAATAGTAATTAATAAATAAATAATTATATTTAATAACATTATAAAAATTAAATAATAAATTAATAACTAATGATTAATGATCAAGTAATTAAAATTTAGTAAACTAATCATTTAAATATAATTAGCAATTAATACATTACAAATTAATAAATTAATTGATTAGTAATTAATATTAATATTAATTAATTAATATTAATAAATTAATATAAATTTTAACTAAGGATATTGTTGTTTATTATAACGATTCGTTCCGATTATTAGATAATGAACACATCAATATAAATATTATTTAATTCTAATTAATTCATTTTCATTTTATTTTTTGGTAATCGGGATGTTCGGGCCAGCTTACGCGTACATCGATTAATCCCCCGGGACCTATGCCCCGTGCCCTCAAAAGTTTCCTGATGAGCGGGAAAATATATCAATTTACCGCCCTTTTGACTAATATTTTATATGGTTCTCAGGTTTTATGAACGTTTTGATGTGTTTTTGTTTGTTTTGCAAATAAATAAAGTTTTGAGACTCAATGGAATCAACTTGGGGCTAAAACGACGAAAAACAGACAAAAAGGGCAAAATGGGAAATTTATTGTTCACGCGTAGCGACGCGCACACTTCTCTGCATCGCGACACGCCTCAATTATGCAGCCTACCGACACGCGTCATCACTTGCGTCATCACTATTCACGCGTCGCGACGCGCATGACCTTCTGCGTCACGATGCACCAACAAACGCGTGCCACGTGTCAACATCTCAGCAAGCCGCGTACACGTGTTGCGACGCCCAGATCAAAATTTTACCTATAAATTGAAGCTGATTTCATTTTCCATTTTCATATTTCCTTAGCTTTTTTAATAAAGAACTGAAGATTGTATCTTGTTTGTATATATTAATAAATAATGTATTTTTATTTTAGTAGTAATAGTAATAGTTTATTTATTTTATCTTTCTTTTATGTCTTGTAGTTAATTTCCGCTGGGGGAAAATGTGAAACTTTTATTATGATAATTTAGATTAATCTCCCTTAAATTATAATATATAAATTATTTTAAAACCTGACTTAATTGGATACCGTATTTATGGTCGGTTGGAATTAATTAAAATATGACTTAATCAGGATACCGCCTATATGGTCGGTTGGTAATATAATGCAAATTTATATATTATAATAAGAGAGATTTCTAGATTTGAAATATTAAAGGTGGATCCTCTAACCCCAGTATTTTATTTTTAATCTAGGGAAGTGATTAAGCACAATATTCACGAGTTTAATAATTGATTTCTTTATATATGTGTGATGTTTTGGCTTGTTTATTGAATCTTAACATTAATGCTTCTTATTGTCTGATCACCAATAAGATTGATGTGGAAAAAAAAAATGAACTTGACGAAGAGATTTTAGGTTTCAGTTTTAGATTCAATAGCTCACGATCTCACATCTTAGAGATTTCCTTCCAGGATAGGAATATACCTGTCGGGCGTGAGTAACCACAATTGGAACTTAAACTTAATGAATTCAGAGTTTATTGGTTAACATAGACATTTAGTTAATTGAGTTACTTTGGGTGTTTGCATCTGACCATCGATAGAGGCTTTTGCATATCTTCGTGTTCCAGGTTAACAACTGATTTATTACACATATATAGGAGAATTAATTCATCATTAGAGTAATATTGGGCGGATTCACAACCCTAAATGTTTTCTTTATTATTAATTTCCTTTTTATGTTTATTTATTTAATTAGTAAACCATCTTCAACCAACGAACTAACAATCCTTTCCAACCTCAATTAGATACCTGTAAACATTTAACATCAATAATCAATAACATTGTAAGGAATTAAGTCATTGTGAGATCGATATTTTTGTACTACTTGAACGATACGTGCGCTTGCGTTACGTTGTGATTTCACCCGATCAAGTCCCAGCACAGATCAGGTTAAGTCGCTGGCTTTTTACACCAGGAGACATGCCTCCAAAGAGATGCATCTAGTGAGATTTGAACTTTGAACTTGAGGGGAAACCAAACTACTCAGCTCAATGTTTACCACTGAAGCAACCCTTGAGGTTTCTAATTATAATTCATGCAGCTACTAAGTAAGCAAATTCTGATCTATCATTCTGATTCCATATTAACCAATGGGTATATAAAATTATACCCATACCTAGTCGGGATTTGAGATGATTTTTCGTCTATAATAAAAAAGAATGGTGGGATTTGGGATGAAAAGATCTTCACAAATCCCAAATTTTAACTTAAAGGTCTTGATTCCCTATTAAAATTCGGGATGATTTTTTATCATGATTCAAAAAATCGATCGGAACTCAAGAACCAAAGAAACGTCGAACAATCATCTTGATTAGGAGCGGGATGAGGAACTTTTACCGGTGCCGACGCTTGACGCAGCACTTTTGGAGCTGCCCCTTTCATAAGGATAGAGTTGGTTGGACAACAACCCAACCCCAGAAGTCGGCATGAAATTTTTCGTCATTTATCATAATCAGAAATAGATCAAGACGGAAACATCACAATTTCTCATAATCTAATCGCCTTAACACGATCTTTTTATTTTTAAAATTTTTAGTGGTACCATAGTGGACTTTCTTGTTTTGGATGTGATAGTCTCACAGGTCATGGATTGAACTATTTTGACGATTAAACTCAATTTCAAGTATCGTCAACATGTTGCACCTATTTGTTAAATAGAACTTCGTAGGCTGTGTAGATTTGGTCTTCGGAGGGCCTTCATTTTCACCACTTCCACCATTTGGGCCCATAAAACGAAGACGATTTGAATTCTACTTCGGCCCCACTCTATAATAACCGATAATTAAATAAAAAACACGTGGGTTGGTGAAAAGAAAGCGGGAGTCTAATTTATGTAGATGTAAGAATTAGAATTTTTCACCCTAGATCTAGCATCCCCTTCCTCTGGCCACCGATCACATCATGGATTGTGGTCGGCGATTAGCCCTTCTTGAGCCTTGAACAAGCATGAAAAAGTTAGGGTTAAAATTGGGTAAAACGAATTTGGGCATGTTTTGATGAAATTGTTTGTTATAGTATGCTTAAATGAGTTGGAATTAATGATTGATTAGATCAATTTGAAGAAATTGTGTTTGGAACAAATTTCCCCAATTTTTTGTGTAGGCCAAAGTTGACAAAATTGGGTAAACTCAATTTGAGCATCAATTGATTAAATTGTTTAGTATAGTATGCTTGAATGAGGTTGAATTGATGTTGTGCATGATCAATTTCATGAAATTTGGTTGGATCCATTTTTCCCCAAATTTTGGGCATGACAAATTTGGGTAAACTTGATTTTGAGCATGTTTGATGAAATTGGATGATTTAGAATGCTTAAAGTATGTTTAATTGAGGATTGATTGGATCAATTTGTTGAAAATGAGTTTGGAACAATTTTCCCCAAATTGCTTATGTTGGCCGAAAATTGAGACCCTAATATCTTGGTGAATTTTTGTTTGTTTGATCATTGGATGACTTGAAACAAGTGGGTAATGTTGAATTGAAATTTGATTGGATTGAATTTTGATTTGGAACAATTTTCCCAAATTAAAGTGGCTTGGCCGAATTCTTAAAAATTTGAAATTCATTGTGTTTTTATTTTATTTTAATTCATGGGATGAATTGAATTGATTTGGAAATGATGATTGTGGATTCAATTGGATTGAAACCAAATCGGATTAAAAAAAACCATAATTGCCAAGACTTTAAGCATGTAAATTGGGTTTGATTTTGATAAATTGTGTTAGACACTATTTGATATTAAAGTGCATGATTAATTAGGCTAATTGATGTTTTAGAAATATTAATTGGATAATTAATTGTGTATTACACTTAGGTTAATTAATTATGGAATTTGGAATTTCTATAAGTTAATTAATTTGGGCTTATTTTGGAAAGTGTCGTTTTAAAAAATCAATTAGGACTTGAGATTCAGAGAAGCGTTACATGATCCCCTTGATTAGGAGGAGGATGAGGAACTTTGACCGGTGTCTACGCTTGCGGCAGCATTTTTGGAGCTGCCCCTTTAATAAGGATAGGGTTGGTTGGACAACAACCCAACCCCATAAGTCGGTAGGAAATTTTTCATCATTTATCATAATCAGAATAGATCGAGACAAAACTCAATTGAGATAAAACACCACGATTTCTCATAATCTAATCGCCTTAACACGATCTTTTTATTTTTAAAGTTTTTAGTGGTACCAAGGTGGACTTTTTTGTTTTGGATGTATAGAGTTTTATGTTATCAAGCATATTATCTTGACTAGGCTAACTCTTACGTTTTTCTTAAGTATTGTATTCGAGCTGATATGACTGTGTATTAACATTCTCTGTGGTGTTTATTATGAATGAATTTTATATTTTAAAAAAATAGAATTTTTCTTTTGTTCTAACTTATCTTTTGGACGGAGACATTAAAAAGCTAACGAAATAATATAAAATTTGTTAACTATTAACATGGGTTTTTTTTTTTAATACACTACAACTCTACGGATATACAATTCGAAATTTACTGAGACACTAAATACATAAAATTATAACACACTTAAACATTTACGTGTACGAAGAGATGCACTAAATCTTCATATTTTATAATAATAAAAGAAAGGAATTTAATTATGAATTATATTTATATATTTTAAAATAAAAGAAAAATCTTATATGACAGTTTTATGAAAAGAACAAAAGGGCACTTTAGGAAGGAAAACATCGAACTTATATACATATTAGCGTGAACTCTGCTCTTAACACATGTTAGAATAAAATTTAAATGTTATTTTCTTTTCATAATAATAGAAAGTTTGAAGAGGAGCCCGATCTGATTGAACTCTAAAAATCGATGTGTAAAAAAGAATCAAAACGATGAACTTGTCCAACCGGTTCTCAACCAATTTTTTTAAAACCAAAAAATAAAATAAATTTTTTTAAAATTTTTAATTAATAAAAAAAAATATTTATAATATCATCTAGTTCTTTCACCGATCGAACCAATAACCCATTAAAATCTTTTAAATCACCGATTTGATTTTTAAAACATTGATGAATCTAATTATGAATAAGATTTGTATCTTTTAAATAAAAAAAAAAAAAAAAAATTTATATATGACACTTGAAAAAAATCACATGTTTTATATATATTAATGTGAAACCCGCTCTTTACGCGGATTAGAGTAAAATTTAAATATATATATTAAAATAATAAAAGATTTGAGAAGGAATGTTTATGAATAAAATTTATATCTTTTAAATAAAAGAAATAGAAAAATCTTATGTAGCATTATATATACTAGATATTGCCCGTGCCTCCGGCACGATATTACAGAATTTACAAAGAGATTAAGATTCTGTTATTTAATTTATTTGTTAATTTTCAGAGATATTCTATCATGAAATAATTTTATTTTTTAATTAAATGGTTTTATTCTTCAATTTATTTGGTAGTTTTCATTTTCCTTTAATAAATGATTTTATTCTTTAATTTATTTAGTAGTTTTCATTTTCCATTTTTATAGAGATTCTATAATGGAAGGATTCTTTATCAGCCATTAGATTATAATGAAATGATCCGAGCCGCCAATTAAGCCACATAAAGATAACTTTTTGATACATTATCTTCTTAATCCTAACCATCCGTTACACTCTATTTCCTCCCCCACCATTGTCTTTATAATATAGATATTTTATATATATATATATATATATATAAATAATATATATATATATATATATATATATATATATATAGGGTTATTTACGTTTTACTATTAAAGTTATGATAAAATAACAATTGGGTATTATGAATATTAATATATTCACTTTACTACTAACTTATATAAAATTTAACATTTTACTACTTATCCATCCAAACCGTTAGTTGAACTTTAAAAAGACTGTTTTATCCTCAAATAAAATAAGGGTTATTTACGTTGTACTACTAAAGTTATGATAAAATAACAAATGGGTACAATGAATATTATATATTACACTTTACTACTAAACTTATATAAAATTTAACATTTTATACTAATTTTCCATCCAAATCATTAGTTGACCATGACATCATGCTGACATCGCAAGGATAAAAGATCTTAACTCACAAATTATTATAAATTGTAATCCATTTAAAGTATTTTGGTTAATGAGAATTTAATTATTAAATTATTTTGGTAAATTAAATTCTTTATTTTGTTGGGTTATATGGACAGTTTAGAGACTGAAATATTTTATAAATGTGATTGTTGATTGCATCTCTTTTATTGTTATATATAAGATTTAAATATGTTTTTTTAAAGGGTATAATTGTAATTTTCACGTTTATTTTATTTTAAGGATAAATAGTCTTTTTAAAGGTCAACTTACGGTCAACAACTGTTTAGATAGAAAAAGTAGTAAAATGTTAATTTTTATATAAGTTTAGTAGTAAAGTGTAATATGTTAATATTCATAATACCCAATTGTTATTTTATCATAACTTTAGTAGTAAAACGTAAATACCCTATATATATATATATATATATATATATATATAATTAATGAAATATCTACTAGACTTGGATTAAAAAAAAAAAAAAAAATGACAATCAAGAATGATATGAAGAAGCACGCATTTGGAATTTGACCTTAATACAGCGAGTCTACATCAGTTGTTAATAAAAGTCCCTTTTCCCTAAAACTGAATCACTAGTAGTATTCTTCAATATACATCCATGCCCAGCTCTCTGATTTTTACTAAAACACATCAGCTTTGCCAACATTAACTAACTTACCAGACATATAACATAACAATACAAATCAGCTTATTTATTAATCCCTTTGCTGACCTGTTAGCAGTAGCCTCTCTGAAGAAGAGACTGCAAATAAGATGGTTCCTTCATCAGCCTGCAGCCACAGCATCTGTCCTCGGACTTGCATCCATCAGCTGATGTAGCTTCACACCAGTCTTTGAGTTTTTCTCCAACAGCCGAGGCTGTTCTTCTTCCAAATTTCTATCAACTGGACTGGAATTATGAACTCTTGACAACAAATTTTCTGTACTCACTGGTTGAACCCGCTTATCATTAATGTTGTTCAAAACTAGTTGTGCATTTTTCAGTTTTTCCTGCTTCGTATATCAATTAATTAGAGCAGAGCTTTTGAACTACAAAAACAAATAACTTGTAGGCTTTGGTGCGAACGAAACTGAAAAGTTCAGAAAATTGATCAGATTTATATTGCGTACCAGTAATGTGGCATTTTCTAGCCTCAGTTTCTCTCCGACTTCTCTGATAGTTGATTTACCTCAGACTTGAGTGAGACATTCTCAACAGTCAAGGAATCAACCTTACGAGCAAGTTCTTCAGTCTCGGCCTGTAAGGAGGTAAAAAGGCAGAGGCAAGACAATTAGCTCCTATTTTGACAAGCTACAGACTGATTCAAACAATTGACAGAAACTTTGAAGTAACCTAAAAGAATACTTTCACATCTTTTTACTGTACCTGCTTCCTCAACCTAGACCTTCTAGCAGATTCTCGGTTAGACTGTTTTTCCCTCCTCTCCAGTTTCATCAGCTCCCGTCATTCTGAGAAAAAGGTTAAAGACGAGACTCAAAACATAAACTTGTTGGAACACATCAAATCAAAACAGAGAAACAAGCTGCTGCATATCATGTTAAGGCAAACTGGTAACGAAGATCAGAAAACAATAGCAAACAATACCTGAATCCAGGTTTCAGAAGGTAAAACTCCGCAAGGTTGTGGAACACCAATTGGACTTGTCTTCGCATTCATGCCAGATGCATTCGTAAGATCCAAGGTTGTGGGCATGCCAGGAGAGGGCACACCAACAGATTTTCCTGAAACACCGCTGGGAACAACAGTTGTACCTAGCACCTTATCAGGAGTGGCATTCACCCCAGCAGGCACAGGACTTGACAGGATTTCATTTTTCCGGTCTCCACCTGGCACAGATATTAAACAATCCTTTAAGATATTGCAAACAGATCTAATGAATAGTGTCCCAAGGACTATTATTTTCTTTCATTTCCTCGCTTTTCTGTTCCCGCCATAGGTGGGATCATATTCCTATTGTAATCAAATTGATAAATCTGAGTCCAGCATGCTATACAGAGCATTCTACAACTCACAAACACAATGATAAATGTTTTCTAAATGTTAAACGATGGCTCAGCGCACGAGGCTTCCCAGACGGTGGACTCTAAGATATTGTTTTTTTGATCATGATATGAAGTGGATTTGTGAATTTTTTCGTCAAATGTAGTAGTAATAACTAATAATTTGTTACCATAACATTCAGAAAACATTTCAACGGTAAGGTTACTCCTTTCAGAAAACATTTGCAAATGTCATAATGGAATAATCTTACCATTAAAATGTTTTCTGAATGTTATGGGAACAAATTATTACTACTAGATTTGATAAAAAAAAAAATCACAAATCCACTCCATATCATGATCAAGCAAGCAAAACCCGATTCCAAGTTTAGGTAAAACTGCAAGAGATTGCGGAACACTAGTTGGATTGTCTACCAATTTTTTTGGTCCAACGTTGCATTAATTTTTTTTTTAAATCGCAATATTCATTCTATCTTCAATGAAATAAGTGACCCAGTTTAGTTTATCGCTGACTTACAGGAAAATGAGAATCACATCGACTCTCGTACACAAGGACTAACCAGAGAGTACTATGTAAAGCCACATAATACCATGCTATAAGCTATCAGACATGCCATACAAACAGTGGGAGAGAAATCTGTCACTAAAATTTCTTCATCCTGAAAAGAAACTTGGTGAAGAACATAATCATACCAGTAATTGGTGATCCCTCTCGGCTTCTTTTCCCCCCAGTTTGATCTGTCTGGAAATAAGATGGGCAGCAATGATAGATAACATTTAGAAAATGTACCACAATTATAGTATATCCGGTTCACATAGCATAAAATGCATAAGAATGAATTTGCAAGGAAAAAGAAGTCCTCACCCCAGCTGTATTTCCATCACTTCCATCAGTGGAACCTTCAGCCTCACTGTTCAAATTGTCATTGAATTAACATATATAGAATGTTTAACCTAGAAACCATTATCTGAATATGAATATTATTATAAAACAAACCTCTGTGATGGCCTCTGTTCATCCCCACCCACAACACTCTCAGCATTACCGTTGCCTAATCCTTTTAGCTTCTTCAATAAACCTTTATCGGTATTTCCTGATGACTTAGTAGGTGCCTCTGCATTTAAGGGGGTTACAGCCTGCATTATGCACTACAATTACATCCAAAATCAACTTGTGGGTGCTTAAACATAAACTGCAATCACAAATTACTTCTATCTCTCACCGATGATGCATTTCTTACTCATAATTATTTCAGCAAAAATAAAAACAGTATATAACTTTAAAAGAGTCTAGAAACAAGGCTCCACTTACAGTAGGCGATGTCGGAACACCATGAGTATGTGCATGTGATCCCTAGGTTTTTGGGGGAGAAAAAAGAAAAACAGACACATTAGAAACATCTATCGACAAAAAGGCAATCACCAAAATACATACAGTGAAGGAAGTATTGTTGTTATTAAGCAACCTCGATGAAATGGGCACCCACCAAGAAAAGTTTCCCAAACCCCTCATGAAGTCAAATTTTGCAGACTACAGACAAACAATTATCCTCTGATACACAAAGTAAAACTCCTATTGTAATAACTAATAGCATAGACTGTCCGAAAGATAGGGAGGACATCAACTTACAAGAGGAACAGCAGGATGTGCATAAACACCTCCGGGAGTATAGATGGCTGCATAAGGCGCTCCATATGGTGGCATCATAGGCTGCAAGAAATAAACAGATACCAAATTATCCCAGTCATCTACTTACGAAATTTACTCCTCAGGCTCAGAATAAGGAACGACAGAAAGTTGGTACATCCTTGGAGATTCGAGCAATACCTGAGGTGGACCCCACATGTAGGGATGAGGAGCATGACCAGATGCAACATGTGAATTATAATATGGTGGAATAGCAACTCTGGGGCCATAATATGCCTAAAGATTTAAAGAAAGAACATAATTCCGCATTAGCAACTTCACTTAAAAGGACACAAGAAACTAAGCGCAATGATCAAGTAAATAACCTGCATAGCAGCCCAGTCAGGATACACTTGAACATTGCCCTGATCCTGCCGATTAAACAATTTCACAAACACTCAGACGCAAACTCATGAGTTAACGCCAAAAGATATGAGGGAAATTGTTTCTTCCAATAAAATAATCCATCTTTGCTTAGTGAATTCAATAAAAGAATCATGTGTGATTTCTCAGCTCACCGTTGGTACAGGTGGAGATGGTTTTTCAGACTTGATGGATTTTCCATCATCACAGTTCCCCATGGCCAAGTACCAAACTTGAAATACTCAGTTGATTCAGCTGATGCAAGAATTTCCAAAGAGCAAGGAGCCTAAGAATAAAAAGGAACAGTAAAGATACAATTAAACAAAACATGTCAATTTCGTAAATCATCATTACAGAAGAAACATGAAGAAATCCTCCGTATCTTAATTACAAAAACAGAGGATAGAACTGTATCAACTTGTAAGAAAATAAAATTCATCAATACTTTGGAATGCTAGCAAAATTAAATTATTAAATTATTTAAAAATCATGATCCACGTTACCCCATACATGAAACATTCAATTAATTAAATAGTAAACAAACTTGCATAGATATAATCAGCTTAAAATTCATAATTAAGTTCAAGTAAACTCCACGAATCATAAAGAATTAAAATAATATAAAAACAACAATAATCAAGAAAATCTTCAGAAAATCCTGAAAGGTTGAGGGTATAACGGTCTTTACCGTACCCCACGATTAAAAACGAAGTGATCTATCGAAAGTATCGGAATATCAAAACATCCATCTCACAAGGATAATCAGAGACAAAGACGAAAATACCCTTGAAACTGCAGTTGATAACTCCTGCAGTTTTTTTTCCTTCATGATAACAAATAACGATCTGTAATTCTGGATTCTCTCCGTTAAACAGTGGTTTTAGTCACTTCAATTTTTCTTCTTCTTCTTTTTTTTTTTTTTTTTTTTTTTTTTTTCAAAATCTCTCTCCCTATCAAGATAATGAAGTTTCTGATTTGAAGAAACCATGAAGGAAATTTTGTAAGAATCTAAAAGTACATAAACAAATGTATTACAAAAAAGAAACTTGACCAATAGAGTTACGCAGATTCGAAGACAAAGTTGACGGAACCATATGAGTTTAATGAACCAAAGGTACTTTCGTTCGTACAGTTCAGACAAAAACTTTCATGTACCTTTCTCACAATAAAAATGAAAATCTATATTAAAACTTAATTATAAATCTGCTAACGTACACAACGAATATATAAATATATATTTTTTAAATTGAATTACCCGAAATTCTCGAACACCAAATCTCTTTCCTTTCCAATGTCCTGAAACTTGAATTCTTAAAAACGCAGTCGTTTTACTAGAACTCTAAAACGAAGTTGTGAGGCTTTAGCATTGTGTTTTCTACAGAGGGGGAGAGAGAGAGAGAAGGTGGTGAAAAAGGAGAAGGAGAAGCGCCAAGGCAACATCCACGTCACCAAACGCGTGTCGTATAAAAGTACAGCGTATATACGTGGGAAGAGTTAGTTGTTGAGTTGGCCCACGGATAGTCGCGCTGGCCATATTTATTTATTCCAACGTCACTGCTACCGTACACGTGTTGGCTTCTGACTCGATCTACGCGTCCTTTGTTTTATTTGGGTCCAACTTATTCCACCCGTCATGTGGCTTACGTGGTCTGTTTCATTTTAATTAAATAATAATAATTGATTTTTTTAATATGGTTTATAAATTAACTAGAATGAATATTAATTTGGAATCCATGACTGGCCATTGACGAGCAATAAGCGGGGGGCACAAGGCTTGTTTGATATTTTGATTATTTTCAAAAACTCGATTAACTAATTAATTAGATTTTTTTTTTTACTTTTTTAAACTTTACCCTTTACCAATGACTTGCCAATGTGCTTCTCCCCTCGTGGCATCTCTTTTTATGCCATAGTCAGCCACACTGTCACTAGCCTAAGAAACTATAACCTTCTTGAATTCCACAGTTTAATCGGAAATTAGGAAGATTCGTGATTAATTCAAAATTATCGGGATTGATTGAAAGTTAATAGGGAATGATAAAATTAATATTTTATGTGATTAAAAAAAAGAATATGTTGATGATAGTTTTTTACCCTGATGAAGATTCAAATACCGAGAATTGTGATACAAATGAGTTCTCCAAATGGTTGAACTTGTGGATGATGAAGCAGGTTGGTATACCGATCCGACCACACGAGAGTGATGAATTTGGAGTTTTCTGAAAGTTTGTTAAAACCAACCTGATGAGATCTATGCATGTCAACCAGACCTGGTTGAGAAAGTTAAGAGAGATTTGATTAGTATCATATGCCCCAGTATGTCGACCCGATGAACGAATATGGGATCACATGCCGACCAGTTTCGAAGTCATGTGACGTATGCCCGAATTGAGATGATAAGCTTTTAGAAGGTTAATAATGACTATGGGAAAGCAATGATTCTCATTGGAAGTAGCCTTTTCCGGTCATCATAGGCCGATACAGTGGCATGGAGGTGGCAGAGCAGAGCCGCCATACGTCAGCCCATGTCATCTTGCCATCATTGTTGCCACAACTTTCCTCAACTGCCCGTGCAGTGATAGTGAAATGGGTTAATCTGATTGGCCGATTTGTGGGCAGTTGAGGAAAGTTGTTGACCGGCGTAAACACACACGTATAACGCAAGCGCACGTATCGTTCAAGTAGTATAAATATCGATCCCACGAGGACTTAATATCTAATCTATTAATTTTATGAGGTCAAATGATTACTAGTATCTAACAGATTGTTTGATTGATTTGAAATGGTGACGATTCTAAATTTAAAAGCAAGTAAATAAATTTGTCGAAAATAGGTTTTAAGAAAATTCAATATTAAAAACTATCTAGGGTTGTGATTTCTTCCAATATCATTTTAAAGATGAAGTGGTTATCTTAAAGTTGGGTAATATATTGATTTATTAACCTGGAACACTAAATTATGTGTAAGCCTCTGTCGATGATCAGACACAAATACCCAGTTTAACCCAATTGAACCATATGTCTATGTCAACCAAATTATCTGGATTCATTAAGTTTAAGTTCCAATTATGGCTACCCCCGCCCGACAGGTATATTCCTATCCTGTAAGGAAATCTATTAAAGGGTTATCTATCCTCAAGGAAGATCGTGGGCTATTGAGTCTATGGCTGAACCTAAAATCCATATGTCTAGTTCATTTTAGATTTACCAGATCAATTTTATTAATGGCCAGTTAATGAAAAAGCATTAAGTTTAAGACTCAATAAATAAATCTTTATATTACCCAAGCTATAATCTAACCCTTATAAAACAGTGATATTGGATTTCATCACAACCCCAGATAACTAATTTAGTTACAACACATTACTAGAGCTAGTAAAAACTTGAAAATAAAAAACATAAAGTAAAAATGTGGTAAAATAAATACTGAAAAGTAAATTACAATAAAATAAAATGTTAAAGTAAAAGGAATTACTTTTACTACTACTAATTTAGATATCTCCCATAAAATAATATATAAACTCGTGATAATATTACCAACCGACCAATCTGGCGGTATCCTGATTAAGTCAAATTAAGTCCAACCAGCCATTAAGGCGGTAATATTTGTCCATAAACCAGCCATAAAGGCGGAACCAAAATTAAATTACCAACCGACCAATCTGGCAGTATCCTTGATTAGTCAGGTTTAAACCAGATTAAGATTAAATTACCAACCGACCAATATAACGGTATCATTTTTAAGTCAATATTTTAAATAGTGAATATATTATTTTTAAGGGAGATTAATCTAAATAGCAATAGTAAAAGAATTACCTTTCACCCTAGCTGGGGAAGTTACCTCCTCATGGTGAATAGTAAAAACTGTAAAAAGTAAAGAAAGTAAATTACTATTATTACAAAAAGTAATTAAAATTATTACAAAACTAAAAACTAAAAATTAAAACGAAACTTAGAGAGAGAAGAACTCTATATTTACATCAAATAAATGAGAGAGAATGGTGCACTTAATTCTGAAATCTCGAGCTTAATTTATAGGCGCGAATAAGCTTCCAGCGTCGCGATGCCAAGGCCTCTGGCGTCGCTACGCCAGATTTTATCGACGTGGCACGCTCTGGTTCGCTGGTTTGAAGATTCTGGATAAGCTGATAAGGTGACACGTGGCGCGGTGGTTGGGCTTCAATTATTGTGACACGTTGCGACTTATGATTGGTCGCTGAGATTCTTATCCGTCACGTGTCAGATAAGGATTAGATACTCAATTATTGATGCTGACGTGGCGATGACGTGGCGGTGACGTAGCGACGACGTGGCGACACGTGGGAAAGAGACTGTCGGCACCATAGAATTGCGACACGTGTCACTTCCTGATTGGCTGATGAGGATGTGGCACGACACGTGGCAATTTTGACTTGTTGACTTGCTGATGTGGCTGATGACATGGAATGACACGTGGAACACGTGGTGATGATGACTGTCGGCACCGTAGGATGCTGACACGTGGCACGGCGCATGTTACCAGATCGGCTGTGATGGTGACACGTGGCACGGCGCATTTTAGCAAAGTCAAACTTTTCTCAGATTCTGATTTGTAGACCCGGCGCACGTTAGCACTGTTCGGCGCATTTTAGACGTCGCGACGCGGAAGGCTTGGCGTCGCGACGCGCTAAAGACCAAAATATCCCTGTTGACGCATTTTTGTCCGTTTTTGCCCCAAATTGCCTCCAATGCTTTCCAAACTTTATTTATCTGCAAAATAACACAAAATACATCAAAACGTTCACAAAACTCGAGAAACTATACAAAATATTATGTTAAATGAGTTGGAAATAGTGATAGATTTACCACTCATAACCCCCCAAACCTAACATTTTGCTAGTTCTCGAGCAAAACATAGAGTAAAATAACATAAATAAATTAACTAAGCCACTTTCGTAGGGATCACGGTTCCATTTAGCATATGCAACAAGCCTCCCTAGGTGTCCCTAGTGGACGAGTTGTAGTCTCGTGAGGGTTTACAGCAATGATACCCACAAACATTTTACAAAAGTAAAAAGGTAATAAAACTAAAGCACACAAAAGCAAAAAGACAAGCGAAAAGAGAATAAAGATGTTAGTGACTAATCAGGTGAAACTTCTACTCCAAGTTACTAGTTGTTTTGTTTTATTCTAAATTACTGAATAAGTAAATTCTCCGATTATATTTACCATTCTCCATATACACAGCCAACAAAATATTAATCAACTCATTTTTGCCCACAACAGTCATAAGTGCAGTTGATAAGAGAGTAATATTTTGTCCTAAAGTTCTATCAGATTTCACACCTTTTTGCAGCAATTGAATAATTTTTCTCATTTTTCTGATTTTTTTCTCTATTTTTTATTTATATACAATATCTTCCATCTATGTAGCGAGTGTTGGGTCGGTGACTCCCAAACCAGTTGGCTTTAGGGCACCAGGTGTTAAGACACCCCTACGGACTTAATTACCCAGACTTCAGATATATATATTTTTTTTGCAGCATCTTTGATCCATGTAACGAGCTTTGGGCCAGTGACTCCCAAACCAGTTGGTTTTAGGGCACTAGGTGTTAAAACAACCCTTACAAAGACTTAATAACTCGGATCTCAAAAGTTTTTTTTTTTTTTTTTACTTCATTGCTTTTTGAGATGCTTCCTCTAATTAAACTAGAGCACTGAATATTACAAACTTTCAATTTTAGCTCATGTCCGTATGTTACTATATATGTTGATAATATTTGCTAACTGAACATATGAAGATCCATTTTAGTCCGTTTTAGGAGAATTCACAAATTAAATAATTCAAATAAAATAAACAAAAGTTAACTTGTTTCGAAAATAGGCTTGAGATACGTAACAGGAGTGGAAACTCCTTACTCAGCTATCTCTTACCAATTTCACCTTTTTAGTCAAATAAAAACACAAAAACATAAAATATTTTTGTAATTTTTGAAAATTTTCCAATTTTTTGGTATTTTTCGAAACATTTTGGACTAAAAATAAAAACAACATACAAACTAAAAACAAGGAACTAATCAACTAATTCACTCCCCCAAACCTAAATGAGACATTGTCCCCAATGTCTTAAACAGTAAAATGAGACTTAAGAAGGTCGTACCTGGTTAGCTGAAAATCTACAGGAAATTAAAGGTTAAGATCCAGATTAATTCGACGCTCTTACCATGATCGTCCTCGGACCAATTTATCTTTGAAAGGATAGGGTCAACTCGTGGTTCATAGGCTATGAGTTGGTCTATTAGATCCAGAGCAGTTCTGGCAGTAAAGAGGAGTTCTTTCAAAGGTTTTGACACGAACCCATTTCTCCGGGCATCATCAAGAAACACACAAAGAAAATCATAAAATCCATCAATGTTGTACAGCCCAATTGGTTGCTGGTGTATGTTCAGGTTCGCCCAAGATAGCACAATAAAAATTTCGTCCAATGTACCCAAGCCACTTGGCAAAGCAATAAAAGCATCAGCACGGTTAATCATTTCTACCAGTCGTTCAGACATACCTGGCACGATCAGTTCCTCTCCGTTTGATAATCCAATAAGATTTGCCTCTGCCAAGGGTTTTGGGATGATTCCCAAAACATGACTGCCTCCTTCCTGTACAGCCTTTGAAACGATCCACATAAGTCCGAGATTGTCTCCGCCATATATTAAGTGCATATTCCTTGCAGCTAAGACTCGACCCAATTCCTGTGCTGCTTCTACGTATTGTGGTTTAGTACCAACACTACTACCGCAAAACACACAGATGTTCTCAACTCGTCTTCTTGAAGTGGCTTCCATTTTTTATGTATTTCTTTCTCAACTCGGGATGCCTTCAAAAGTGCAATGACGGGCTGAATTTATAGTACCTGAAAAGGGTGAGTAAAAATAGCACAAGTATCTTCCAGAGGACGATTATTAGCGAATTAATATCGTGATAGTTAAAAAGGTCTGGATCCTGTCGGAGAAAATAAAAGAAAACAACAAAACAAATCACAATTATTAAGAAAAGACAAAGAGATATAATATTTACAAGAAAAGTAATGGCTTGATTAACGTATATGCGTCAGGGACAAGTTTCCCATCCAATTTTCTTATAAATTGGCAAACAGGGTCTTTTTGAGTCAGATTCCCGAGACTTAACAGTTGTCTTTCCTTTTGGAATTGTGTATGTAATTTGCGAATGGCTATATGAACATATCCACTGGGATGCGTCTCAAGAGTTAAAGATATATCATCTAAAGACTCATACTCAAGCCATCCCTAATGAATTTAATTTTGTCTTCGCGATTATCAGACACCATTCCTAAAGAACGACAACGAGTGTTGCAATTAAATCGTGCACATTTGAAACAAACACCCATTTGCTTAGCTCTACGTTTCTTTGCATAGGTGCTTCTTCCAAAACCAGGCAGATGTGAAATAAAAGAGTCAGAAGACTCACCTGCCAATCGGACTCGTGCTTCAATTACCCAACGAATGTCATTGGGCACACCATGGATCGTCAGTAGTCTCATTCGTTCCAAGCGAGCTTTGTAAACTTTCATTAGAGATTTTTGAGGGAGAGAAGGAAATTGCTTGTGAAGATTTGCGAGAGCTTCTTCCATCTTGAAATGACTAAACCTGCAAAAATTAAACACACAAAAATAAAATACATACACCAAATCACAATATATACACAAATTGCATGGGTTGCCTCCCTGCGAGCGCTAAGTTTAAAGTCGTCAGCTAGACGTGACTGCTCGATCGTTTATGCTGGATCTGAAAGTGTGACACTTTCTTTTTGTCGCTCAAATGATTCTCCCCAGTAGTGCTTGACACGCTGACTGTTAACTTGAATGTGTTGTTGGTATTGGGATCCAGTAACTCAACAGCTCCATATGGTAAAACCTGAGTGATCACAAATGGTCCAGACCATCTAGATTTCAACTTTCCAGGGAAAAGTTTCAGCCTCGAGTTGTACAACAACAACTGCTGCCTTGGTTCCAATTGTCTGTGCACTATTTTTCGGTCATGCCATTTTTTGGTCTTTTCCTTGTACAATTTGGCATTCTCATAAGCCTGTAGGCGAAATTCCTCTAATTCATTGAGTTGGTGAAGTCTTTTCTCTCCTGCAGCTTGTGAATCAAGATTCAACTTCTTCAGTGCCCAGTACGCCTTGTGTTCAAGCTCAACTGGCAGATGACATGCTTTCCCGAACACCAATCGATATGGGGACATACAATGGGTGTCTTGTAAGCTGTTCGGTAGGACCATAATGCATCATCTAGTTTTGTTGACCAGTCCCTCCTTGTTGATCCAACGGTTCTTTCTAGGATTCTCTTGATCTCCCTGTTTGAAACCTCAACCTGTCCATTTGACTGTGGATGGTAAGCAGTGGCAACCTTGTGAGTAACTCTGTATTTGGATAGGAGTGCATCGAAGTATTTGTTGCAGAAATGAGAGCCACCATCGCTGATGATTGCTCGAGGTGTTCCGAACCGAGTGAAAATTTTCTTTTTCAGGAATTTGATCACCACTTTTGAATCATTGGAAGGTAGTGCAATTGCTTCAACCCATTTGGAGACGTAGTCTACAGCAACCAGGATGTACAGATTTCCGAATGATGGAACAAAGGGTCCAATGAAATCAATACCCCATACATCGAATATTTCCACTTCTAGAATGTTTTGCAACGGTCCTTCGTTTCTCCTCGAAATATTTCCCGTTCTCTGGCACCTGTCACATTGAAAAGCAAAAAGATAAGCATCTTTAAAAAGAGTGGGCCAGAACAAACCTGATTGAAGGACTTTGGCTGTAGTTTTATTTCCGCTGAAGTGTCTGCTGTATGGTGATGAATGCAGTGTTGCAGAACACTGTTGACCTCCTCCTGTGGAACACACCGTCTCAGTAGTTGATCAGCATACCGTTTGAACAGGTACGGCTCATCCCAGACATAGTGCTTGACTTCTTTGAAGAATTTCTTCCGTTGCTGAGTTGTCCATTCCAACGGCCATTTTCCTGACACAATATAGTTGACATAGTCAGCATACCAAGGGATTACCTGTTGTTTCATGGCAAACAGCTGTTCATCTGGAAAAGTTTCTTTGATTGATAATTCTTTGCCAGCTGTTTCTCCATTCTCGAGCCTCGATAGATGATCTGCCACCTGATTTTCTGTTCCTTTCCTGTCTCAAATCTCTACGTCGAATTCTTGCAGAAGAAGTATCCAACGGATCAATCTGGGTTTGTCATCTTTCTTTGTGATCAGATATTTGATTGCTGAATGATCTGTGTAGACCACCACTTTGGAACCCAACAGATAGAAGCGGAATTTGTCAAAAGCGTACACAACTGCTAGCAACTCCTTTTCAGTGGTTGTGTAGTTAAGTTGAGCTTCATTTAAAGTTCTACTGGAATAGTAAATGGTGTGGAAAATCTTTACTTTGCGTTGTCCCAAAACTGTACCTACAGCAAAATCACTAGCATCACACATTACCTCAAATGGAAGGGTCCAGTCTGGTGCTACTATGATGGGGGCAGAGACCAGCTTCTGTTTTAAGATTTCAAAGGCTTGATGGAATTCTTTGGTGAAGTTGAAAGGCACATCATTTTCCAAAAGATTGCAAAGAGGTTTTGCAATTTTGGAAAAGTCTTTGATAAATCTCCTGTAAAATCCTGCATGTCCAAGAAAACTCTGAATCCCTTTGACTGATGTTGGTGGAGGTAGTTTCTCAATTGTCTCGATCTTTGCTTTGTCTACCTCGATTCCCTTTTGTGAGATCCGATGTCCAAGAACAATGCCTTCTTGCACCATGAAGTGGCATTTCTCCCAGTTGAGTACCAGGTTTGTATATTCGCACCTTTGTAACACCTGTTCCAAATTTTGCAAACAATGGTCAAAAGAATCTCCAAACACAGAAAAATCATCCATAAAAACCTCCATACTCTGCTCCAGCATGTCTGAGAAGATGGCCATCATGCAACGCTGAAATGTAGCAGGAGCATTACATAATCCAAATGGCATCCTGCGGAAAGCAAAAGTACCATAGGGACATGTAAAGGTAGTTTTCTCCTGGTCTTCTGGTGCGATGGCAATCTGATTGTATCCTGAATATCCGTCCAGAAAGAAATAGAACTCATGTCCTGCAAGTCTGTCTAACATCTGATCAATAAATAGTAGCGGAAAATGGTCATTTCTCGTGGCTTTGTTAAGTTTCCTGTAGTCCATGCATACTTTCCATCCAGTCACCGTTCTTGTTGGGATCAGCTCGTTCTTTTCATTGGTGACCACAGTAATTCCTCCTTTCTTTGGTACACACTGCATATGACTCACCCAACTACTGTCTGAGATGGGGGGTAAATGATGCCAGCATCCAACCATTTGATGATTTCTTTCTTCACAACTTCCTTCATGATTGGATTGAGTCTCTGTTGATGCCTCCACTGTGGGTTTGTATTCATCATTCATCAGAATCTTGTGCATGCAAAATGATGGACTAATGCCTCGAATGTCTGCTATAGTCCAGCCAATGGCTCTTTGTGCTCTCATAATACTCTCAGTAGCTTTTCTTCCTGATCCATGGTTAGTGAAGAAGAAATAATAACAGGTAATTCAGAAGAGTTTCCAAGAAATGCATACCTGAGATGGCTCAGAAGTGACTTCAGCTCCAGCTGTGGTGGTTCTTCAATCGAAGGTTTGATTCGATCTTTCTTTGGAAATTCCAAGCTTTCAACTGATGGTGTTGCTTTGAATCGGAATGGTTTGTCAAGGTAGTTGATACATTCCAAGATTTCAGCATCTAGCTCACTGTCAGTCATGTTGGTGATGCAAGCTTCAAGTGTATCTGTGGGATTTGGCTCAGTATTTTGAACGATACTTTCAACAACATCAACTCTGAAGCATTCTTCTTCCTTTTCATCACTCGGAAATTTCATGGCTTTGAAAACATTAAAGGTCACTTCTTGGTCCTGCACTTTCATGGTCAGTTCTCCTTTTTGCACATCAATCACAGTTTTACCTGTAGCCAAGAATGGTCTCCCAAGAATGATAGGTATTTCTTTGTCTTCTTCCATGTCAAGGATGATGAAATATGCTGGAAGAATTAGTTTGTTCTACTTTCACCAGCACATCTTCAACAACACCTCTTGGAAATGCAAGTGTTCGGTCAGCAAGTTGCAATGAAACTGAGGTAGGCATTGCTTCTCCAATCTGCAGTTTCCTGTAAATAGAAAAAGACATCAAGTTAACACTGGCTCCTAAATCACATAAAGCTTTACCGATATAATGTTCTCCAATGGTGCATGGAACTGTGAAACTGCCAGGATCTTTCAACTTCGGGGGAAGTTTCCTCTGAATAATGGCGCTGCATTCTTCCGTTAATGCTACTGTTTCGTAGTCTCCCAATCTCCGTTTTCGTGAAAGAATGTCTTTCATGAATTTGACATAACTGGGCATGCTCCTTTCAGTTGGCCACAAGGAATTGTTGTTGGCCATTTCTTCGATTAGTTCCCAGGCTTGATCTTCTCCTTTTCCATTAAAGCTCCTCCAGCAGCAGCATCAATTGTGGTTCTCATTATTTCAGAAAGTCCATTATAGAATGTTTGGACTTGAAGCCATTTTGGAATCTCATGGTGTGGACATTTCCGGAGTAAATCTTTGTACCTTTCCCAAGCTTCGTAGAGAGTTTCTGAGTCTTGTTGCACAAAGGATGTGATGTCATTCCTCAGCTTTTCGGTTCTGGCTGGTGGAAAGTACTTTGCAAGAAATTTGGTGGCTAAAGTGTTCCATGTTGTGATGGAACCTGCTAGTAGTGAATGTAGCCAAGCTTTAGCTCTGTCCTTCAAGGAGTATGGGAAAACACGCAGTCTCATTGCTTCTTCAGCTTCTCGATTGTAATTGAAAGTGTCGCAAACTTCCAGAAAGTTGCTGATGTGGGAATTAGGATCTTCAGTTGCATTTCCCCCGAACTGAACTGAGTGCTGAATCATCTGAATGCATATTTTGATGTCACACGCATTTGCTGGTAAGGGAGGAAGTACAATACAAGAAATGAGTCTGTCAACCACCGGAATGGTTCTGTCTCGAATGGGAATTGGTGGTGCAACGTTCAAAGGTTCAGGTTCCATGTTGACTAAAGCTTATTGGCCTTCTCGCCTTTCCCTTCTCAACTGTCTGATGGTTCTTTCAATTTCTGGGTCAAGCGGTCGGAGTTCAAAGCTTCTGGTTCGTCTCATGTAGTTTCTGAGAACCTGAAACACAAGAAAACAAAAACAATAAGTAAAAAGAAATTAGATACAAGTAACGTATCTAACCCCTAAAGTAATAGTAAAAGATAAATAAGTCCCCGGCAACGGCGCCAAAAACTTGACCGGCGTAAACACACATGTATAACGCAAGCGCACGTATTGTTCAAGTAGTATAAAAATATCGATCCCACGAGGACTTATTATCTAATCTATTAATTTTATGAGGTCAAATGATTACTAGTATCTAACAGATTGTTTGATTGATTTGAAATGGTGACGATTCTAAATTTAAAAGCAAGTAAATAAATTTGTCGAAAATAGGTTTTAAGAAAATTCAATATTAAAAACTATCTAGGGTTGTGATTTCTTCCAATATCATTTTAAAGATGAAGTGGTTATCTTAAAGTTGGGTAATATATTGATTTATTAACCTGGAACACTAAATTATGTGTAAGCCTCTGTCGATGATCAGACACAAATACCCAGTTTAACCCAGTTGAACCATATGTCTATGTCAACCAAATTATCTGGATTCATTAAGTTTAAGTTCCAATTATGGCTACCCCCGCCCGACATGTATATTCCTATCCTGTAAGGAAATCTATTAAAGGGTTATCTATCCTCAAGGAAGATCGTGGGCTATTGAGTCTAAGGCTGAAACCTAAAATCCCTATGTCTAGTTCTTTTAGATTTACCAGATCAATTTTATTAATGGCCAGTTAATGAAAAAGCATTAAGTTTAAGACTCAATAAATAAATCTTTATATTACCCAAGCTATAATCTAACCCTTATAAAACGGTGATATTGGATTTCATCACAACCTCAGATAACTAATTTAGTTACAACACATAACTAGAGCTAGTAAAAACTTGAAAATAAAAAACATAAAGTAAAAATACGGTAAAGTAAATACTGAAAAGTAAATTACAATAAAATAAAATGCTAAGGTAAAAGGAATTACTTTTACTACTACTAATTTAGATATCTCCCATAAAATAATATATAACTCGTGATAATATTACCAACCGACCAATCTGGCGGTATCCTGATTAAGTCAAATTAAGTCCAACCAGCCATTAAGGCGGTAATATTTGTCCATAAACCAGCCATAAAGGCGGAACCAAAATTAAATTACCAACCGACCAATCTGGCGGTATCCTTGATTAGTCAGGTTTAAACCAGATTAAGATTAAATTACCAACCGACCAATATAGCGGTATCCTTTTTAAGTCAATATTTAAATAGTGAATATATTATTTTTAAGGGAGATTAATCTAAATAGCAATAGTAAAAGAATTACCTTTCACCATAGCTGTGGAATTTACCTCCTCATGGTGAATAGTAAAAACTGTAAAAAGTAAAGAAGTAAATTACTATTATTACAAAAAGTAATTAAAATTATTACAATACTAAAAACTAAAAATTAAAACGAAACTTAGAGAGAGAATAACTCCATATTTACATCAAAGAAAGGGAGAGAATGGTGCACTGAATTCTGAAATCTCGAGCTCAATTTATAGGCGCGGATAAGCTTCCAGCGTCGCGACGCCAAGGCCTCTGGCGTCGCTACGCCAGATTTTGTCGACGTGGCACGCTCTGGTTCGCTGGTTTGAAGATTCTGGATAAGCTGATAAGGTGACACGTGGCGCGGTGTTTGGGCTTCAATTATTGTGACACGTGGCGGCTTCTGATTGGTCGCTGAGATTCTTATCCGCCATGTGTCAGATAAGGATTAGATACTCAATTATTGATGCTGACGTGGCGATGATGTGGCGGTGACGTGGCGACGACGTGGGACACGTGGGAAAGAGACTGTCAGCACCGTAGAATTGTGACACGTGTCACTTCCTGATTGGCTGATGATGATGTGGCACGACACATGGCAATTTTGACTTGTTGACTTGCTGACGTGGCTGATGACATGGAATGACACGTGGAACACGTGGCGATAATGACTGTCGGCACCGTAGAATGCTGACACATGGCACGGCGCATGTTAGCAGATCGGCTGTGATGGTGACACGTGGCACGGTGCATTTTAGCAATGTCAAACTTTTCTCAGATTCTAATTTGTGGACCCGGCGCACGTTAGCACTGTTCGGCGCATTTTAGAAGTCGCGACGCGGAAAGCTTGGCGTCGCGACGCGCTAAAGACCAGAATATCACTGTTGACGCATTTTTATCCGTTTTTGCCCCAAATTGCCTCCAATGCTTTCCAAACTTTATTTATCTGCAAAATAACACAAAATACATCAAAGCGTTCACAAAACTCTAGAAACTATACAAAATATTAGGTTAAATGAGTTGGAAATAGATGACATGGGCTGACGTCATTGGCGATGTAATAGTGAATTTGGAAGCCTATATAAAAGGGTTGATGCATATCACAACTTTTAAAGAGCTAAGAACTTAAAAACTAGTGTAAGACCCTAGATGTATTAACACAAAGATAGTTCATTTCCCCGTTGTAGCTCGAGTCAGTCTTAACTCCGAGCAGTAATAAAATATAACATCTTTCTCTCATGGACGTAGGTTAGAGACACTCTCCGTCGAATCACGTAAACTCTGTGTTTATCTTGGTTGCCTGCTAAGTTTTCTTTGGTTCCCTACTAACCAAACAAATTCATTGTTGCGGGAGGTTTGTTTGAGGGGTTAATTACACATATTGCCCTTGGAAAGAAAAACAGATGTCAACAATTGGCGCCGTCTGTGGGTATCAATTCAAAAGGCAGCAAACACACTAAGACAATGGCAGGAAACGAAAATCATAGAGTTCTAGAGGCCTCAACGGTGGAGTGGATGAAAAAAATGGAAGAGAACATGTGGTTGGAAATGGTGAATGCCCGGAAGGAAATGGAGACAACCTAGGACTTCACAAAAACCATGATGGTGAAGATTGAGAGGTTGTAGAGGAAGACATGAGAACGGAGACAATTGAGTCCCAGTAGAATGAGATAAGAGATTGACAGCGGGAAGAGATCAGCTGAAATAGAAGGGGATCGAGAAACATGGAGAAAGTACGTTCACAAGGTGATATCGGTGGTTGTGACCGGTGCTGCACCAATATAGGAGCCTCATGAGGGATATGATGACAGGCAAACTTTGGAGTCATCCAGTAATAGCCCATGTTTTAGGGAGAGTGACCAATGGTGTTATCAGGAACGATGGCGTAGAACTCCAAGTGGCAGGAGATATCACGCGCAGAGGAGTGAGTATGAGGAAGCCTTCAGTCGAGGGCATGAGAACACTGAGAGCCACTTGAGGGACTGGTTCCAAAAGAAGATGAAGAAGTGGGGGATGAGCACGTGACGAGGTGCTCAAGATGATCTAGATGGGAAGAGAGCGTCACCTTTCACCAAAGAGGTGTGTGATGGACGTGGAGTTCCTGAGAAGGTTCTTCATGCCCTCGATAGACATTTACAAGGGTAACATAGACCATAAGTCTTATGTTGAAACATTTATTTTACTTTTGGAGATTTAAGGCTTGGTCGGGGAGGCGGTCTATAAAGTATTTCCGCTAACCTTGGGAGGACTGACCAGTTTATGTTTAAGGAATTTGACCCCAATGAGTATTAGTAGCTTTTCACAGCTAAGGAATTCATTTGTGTGCCATTTCAAAGAGACGTGCGCACCAAGGAATATGACCAGGTCACTGGCGGATGATGAAGTAGCATAATCATGCGCCGATAGACACCATAACTTGGTACTGGAGGTCGGGGCGTATGAGTCCACTAAAGCATTGAAGAGTTTTAAATGGACTTTAAGCTTCAGGAGATTGTGGTTCATCCTTGGGATCTAATAAGTTCTAGATTATGCGACGACCTTAGAACAAGCTATGAGGTTTGTCTTGTTGGAGGAAGAGAATAAGATAGCCCGAAGGGGTTGCTCGGGTGAAGAAGGAACTGAGGCAGGAAAATCGTCGGAATAATGGCAACGAATGGAGAGGGCCAAACCCAAAGTGACATGATTTTAGGCCGAGGGCCCAGGGTAACTCAGCACCCGATGGGAGGCCACCAATCAAGGTCACCTATAGCACCGGGGGCACGACATATACTGCCCTCAACAAACCTTTATCACAGATAGATCGAGAGATACAAGAAAATAGTATGCTAACAAAGCCCGACCTGAGAAGGTTCCCAATGGAAAAGAGGAAAACCAGGGCTTATTGTGCGCATCAAAATACATAGGGGTATGACATCGAGAACTATAGAAATTTGCATGAGTAGGTAGAAAACCTAGTGAGGAATGGCTACCGCAATAAGTGCATAGATCACGAGTCCATGAGGGTAAGGCAACAAAGGGAGCAGAGGCATATGTTCACCAAAGCCGAAGAAAAAACATTGGCTGGGGACTCAAATAGAACAAGGAAGAATTATTATCGGATCAATAACCCCAAGATAATGACTACAGAGAGAGCCCAAAGGATTCGGAAAGTCAGGCTAGTGCCGATAATATTTACAGATGAGGATGCTTAAGGTGTGAGTTACCCTCACAATGATGTGTTGATAATCAAGGCCAACATTGGTGGGTCAGAGGTGGACATGATATCGGTAGATCTTGGGAGTGCAGTGGGCATCATATCTAATTAGACATTGAATGAGCTGGGAGTGGAGTTCACTACATTGATTAACGACGCAACGGATTTGGGGGATCAATTGTCATCCCACTTAGTCGGGTACAGTTGACAATGACTATTGGAATGAACCCCCATACTCGTATAATTATGATGGACTTCAACTTGGTAAATTATTTAAGTAGCTACCAGGTGATTTTGGGAATTCCATTATGATGAAATCAAAGGCAACCATGTCGAGCTACTACATGAAGTTTAAATTTCCCACCAATGATGGGGTCGAGGTGGTATGCGGCACTCAGAAGATGGATAGGAGTTGGTTTGCTGCCACATCCAATGAGACCATGTGCATTGATGATGTCATGGGGCATAAGATGAATGAAAGAGAAGATGACTTAATCGAGGTTGAATCCACTGATCCCTGACCCGAGGACCCCACTCAGTATGGGGGAATATGAGAGGACCTAGAGTCGGTACAACTCTTTGGCATGGAGAAGATAGTCAAGGTTGGGGTCGGGCAGGAGCAGAATCTGAAGAGGAAGCTCATAAACTCCCTACTTTTTTTCTACAAGTCGGCATTCCAATCTGCGCTGTTTCTCATGCCCTTCTTCCGGCATATTCATCCTTATATATGAGATATGTGTCGGTCCCCTAATACCTTCTGAGGTGTTGTTTGGTATTGCCTCAGATCCATATTGGGTGCTTCTCTGGTGTTGTGCTGCTGGTAGTTGACTTCCCATGGTATAGCTCTGGCTTCCAACTAGCTCTTCCCTTTCAAATATTCCAACAACTTGCACTTTTTCATAATTGTTTTCAACTCCCGATACAGGTTCTTACATCTGGTAGTGATGTGTCCTACTTCCCTATGAAACTCACAGTACAGCTCTTTCTCTCGGTACTCTTCTGGCACTCTTATCGGTTGTGGCTCATTCAGTAGACCTTGGTTTTTCACTTTATAGAATATTTGTTCCTCTGGTATGGTGAATTCAAACAACATATCATGATTTTCCCACTTAGACCACTCGGGCTCGAACTTGTATCTTCCCCTTCCATCAGTATCTTCTGAGGTTCTGACTCCATTATTGTCTCTCTCTGACTTTCTTTTCCTCAAGTCTTGACTCTGTTCGTTTCTGGTTCTGTTGTTGTGACCTTGATCTGCCACCGCAATCGTAGCGACTTGAGACATCATGTTCATGTTTTCCATTACCTACAACAGACCATCAACTCTGGTCCGTACTTCTGACATATCATATCATATGGAGGTGTCTTCAAGAACTCTTCATGAATGTAGGGCCTATTGACTAATCCTCTAACGAAGAATGTTGCTGCTAACTTTGAGTTTATGTTGTTGACGATGTTCATCTTGTCAACAAATCGTTGTAAGTACTGCCTAAGGAGCTCATCGTACCTCTGCTCCAGCTGTAAATCTGCCATAATAACTTTAGTGGGATGGTTTTCGTGGTACTGCTCGATGAACCTTCGCCTCATGTCTTCGAAACTCCCTATAGACATTTCTAGTAATTGCAAGAACCAAGAAAAGATCATTGTCAGCAAGGGTGGTGATGAACATCTTGCATATTAGAGCCTCGTTGGTGGTTTCCAGCGAGAGCCTCTATCAAATTTGGACCGGGTGAGTGATTGGGTCTGACTTCCCAATGTATTTATCGAAGCTGGGTGGGGTGAAGTCTCGAGACTTCAACTCTTCTTCGATCCATTCTTGGAATGAGGAGGTGAACATCCCTCTAATTGTCAAGTCTGTTAGATCCATTGAGGTCTGCATCCGAATGCCCACAATCATTTTCGTTATTGCCACCATCAGTTTCTCATCGAAAAATTCTTCCTTCCAGCAAATGTCCTTCTTATGACGACTCACATCCAGGTTTTTGCTTCTCCCTTTTAAGCTCCACTTATCTCCACGTCCAGCCCTGATTCTCAAAACCATCTGCACCAAAATCTGCGTCATCAATCCTGATAGGGCTCTTTCCCCAGGGCCTTTCATCGTGGCGCTCTTCCAGCCGCCCCTCCTCGTGGAGGTTCTCGACGACAGCTCATTCATTTTCCTTCCCCATATCTATACTAAGGACAACCCCATGGATCTGGTATTTAAGTACATGGTTCTCTTGTTGTATAACTTGCAATTATTCCTGAAACTGCTTCCTCATGGCCTGCATCTGGTCCTCCATTTGCTTCATCATCTCGTTCCCGATTACTGAGATGTTCATCGTAGGTATCAGGTGGTTGGATACTTATTCCTTTTGGTGAGCAGCAAATGTAGAGATTCTAGACTCTTTGTTCCTTGGGGTCATTCTTACTTGTTTGGTTGGGCTAATTTTCTTGTATTTAATGATTGCAGGTGTAGGAGCGAAGCGGGGTTTACCGCTATGCCTATGATGCTCAGCGAACACGACACTATTGGGCTCGCAGCCCGTAGAGAGTACATAGTAGCCCGTGGGGACTAAACTGGAGAATAAAGAAGTCGCCACCCAGTGTGAACTGGGAAATGATTTGGGTTCGGAATGGTCCCTTACTTATGCCAGTATAATGGACGAGTTCATACAATGGTATAAACTCGTCTATGGTATAAACTGGAGAATAAATAAGTCGCCACCCAGTGTGAACTGGGAAATGATTTGGGTTCAGAATGGTCTCTTACTTATGCCAGTATAATGGACGAGTTCATACAATGGTATAACCAAGTCTTATGCAGCATATGCAAGATACTTCAAATAAACACACAAATTTGCACACCCATAAACATGAATATAAATAAAAGTAAATACATAGTTCTAAAAGCATATTAAATAAAGAAGTATGATAATGTAAATTATAAGAACAGTAAAAAATGTTAATAATAAATGTAAATAATTAAGCGCATAATGCAAAATAAATAACTAAAGAGACGAAAATGCATAAATAGTGTGTGCGTTCGAACGAAGTATTCCAGAGAGTTCATGTTCATGTAGCATTCTAAAACACGTTCGAACGGAGTGAGGTAGAATGCTTGTGTTCGAGTTGCGTTCGAAAACGTGTTCGAACGTTCTTACAAAAATAGCATCAATAATGACATAAAAACGCATATATGAATATTTCCTGAGCGATACGTGAAGTTGTATCCCAAGTACAGACCGCACTACCATCCATTCAGATTCGGCTACGAAATTTATGTCTGGGTTTCCATCCGATATACCGCAAGGGATAACACAAACAATCATTAACACAATGTAAACAGACATGAAAGTAAATGTGAAATAATGCAGCAAAACATAAACAAAAGTAAAAGCGAAACGATAAAATAAAGATAAAGAGACAAAAAGATAAATAACGAAACTAAATGTGGAATAATAAATAAAGATAAACAAATAAATGCAAAATAATAAATAAAAATAAACATTAAATAAAAATAAATAATAAAATAAACGCGAAATAACAAATAACGGTGAATAAATAAATAAAATGATAAATAACATTAAATATATAAAATAATTATAACAAAATGCCGAAGAAAGAAAATGTGACCAAAGAATTTGGCCGTTTTTAATGTAGGACTTCGCATGCCCGGCTGGACGTAATATCACGTTCAGCCAAGCTTGCCGTGTCCAGAACTATAAAAATAAATAGAGTAAGGGTGCCCTCAGGTCTTACCTTTTAAGTTGCTTCTCGGAAGTGCGTTATGCCGTCGCCGGAAGGATTAAAGCTTGTTGTTTTTCTGGTTTGCTGGTTCGCTATTCCTGCTCGCTGTTTCGCTATTTCTGCTCGCTGTTTTGCTGTTTTTGAGCTGCTATTTTTACTGTTTTGGGCTGCTGTTTTTTTTTACGGTTTTCTTCACTTTTTTTGCAGGCTATTTTCTTCACTGTTTTTGCGATTTTAGGGATTATTTTGGGGGCTGTTTTCTTCACTGTTTTTTTTTTGCGATTTTAAGGACTGGTTTGATGCTTTGGTTTCGGTTGTTTGGGGCTGGTTTTGTGTCTTGGTTCACGCAGGTTGGTTATTTTGCCTCACGTTGGTTTGTTTCTCATTTCGTTTCGGTGGCAGGTTTCTTGTGATGGTGGCTTTATTCGGTTGCTTGTATGTGTCAGTTTGTGGGGTTATTTTTTGGGTGTTGTGGTTTTCGTTTGGTTTGTTATTTCGGCTATTTGTTATTCGGTTGTCGGTGTTTTTTGTTTGTTGTGTTTTTTATTTGCTTGCGTCTAAGGGTTGCTTGGTTTGTTGGTCTTGGCCATTTGTTATTCGGCTGGCTTGGTTGGCTTTATTGTTGTCAGTGAAGGGCTACTTGGTTTTTGTGTTTACATGAAAGAAGACAAGAGGAAGCAGGGTTCTTGGCTTGTGTGTTTCTCATTTTCTTTTGATGTCGTGTGAGTGTGTATTAGGTTGAGAGAAGAGAGTTGAGAGCCTTAGGGTTTTTTTGGTTTATTTTGTCTTTGCCGTGTCAAGCTCCCCCTAGGGTTTTTGGTTTAGTCTCCTTTTTATAATGTTAAGAGATCTCCAAATTATGGAAATAAATCAAATAAATATGAGAGATATTTTCCTAATTTATTTAGGGAACAAAATCTTTAAATTTGGTGAGGATGGGATTTCATATCTTGTTAATTTGGAAGGTAATTTGAGGGGATTTTAGCATGTGTTTACATGGGGTTTTATTTATTTGGGAAGGCTTGGGCGTGTATAGCATGGGTCCATGAGCTTGATGGGCGTGTATGGCATGGTAATGGGCCGTGTGGATGGGTTGTATGGGTTTTGGGCCGAGGCTAAGGTTTGAAACAGAAAACTGACTGAGCAAATCCGAGGCAGGCTAGCGAGTTCGAATCTGATGTGGTGCTAATTCTTGGAGGCTTTCTTTCCTTCCGGCATTTGTTTCCTGCGACTTCCGTAATTTTTCAGGTAGTGCCTCCATACAAGGCTCATCATTGGGCTTATGCAAAAATGCAGTGTCTACAGCAGGAAACCGTAAACACATTGTTTCGTCTCAGTTTTCCCACAGACGGTGCCAATTATTTATGCATTAGAACTTTACAAACAATAGAATTAAAATAAGAATACATAACTTGGTTGAGAATGCTATGTTATTACTTGAATCTCAAAAGATCGATCTATTGTTCTGAGGTTTCTTGCATTATTTATAATATCTCATTATAAGAAAAATCAAATGACAACGGTTACATTTCGTTCACGTTTTCCACTAACTAGCACAATCATTAGAATCTCGAAACTTTCATATTCTAGATGATTGTCTAGCTCAAGGAAACGGAAAGTAATCAATTGGTTGTCTGATTCTTTATTTAGAAGATTTATATTATCAATGAGCTGATATCTCGGGCTTAATCCTCGCATTATCTTTGTTTGCCTTTCCGGAGAAGGGTCTCAAGTGGAGACCCTGCCAAAGGGTCCTAAATTCAAGTTCTGAACGGAGGTCTTGTCTTCAGGCCCTTAAAGAAGCTTTTGGATTAGACCCTGGAGACGGGCCTTCGAAACTAGACTCTGGTAGGAGATCCTGTAATCAGACTCTGATGAGATACTAAGATCAGACTCTGACGATAGCTCTGGATCCCCTATGGAGTGTGTTTGGCCATGTTTCATGGGCCTAATTTATCCCCAAACAGTTCCTCTTTTGTTTGCATCATTTTGAAGAAATTGTGAGAATAAATAAATTCAAAGTTGGGCCTCCAATGGGATTTTTGGTGCCATGGGCTTCTCCCTTACCTCTTTCGGAACTTAAAAGTCGTATCACATAAATATCATTTTGACAGTCTTTGTCAACTCCATCGATTCAAAGATTTCAAATTCCAAACCCTTGCGCTCCATTCTCTTGCGAAGACGTTTCCATCTAGTACCCTCTCTTTCAAATCCTTCTTCTACCATGGCCTCTTCATCTTCTTTTGACGATAAGATTTTACGCTTGAGAGGGGATATTGACGTTCCTCGGGACGTCCATTTACAGCCCCTCCCTGGGAGTGCATCCCTCTGGGAAACTAACCATGTGATGTCCCTCGCGGTAGTGTTGTTTTAGGGGAGTGTCACATTCGGATTCTTTTGTTTCCATTTCACCCTCTATTCCACTACATTTGTGTGCTCTGTAACTTATATCTGATGCAGCTAACTCTGATCGGCCTTAGGTGTGTCGTGGATTTCCTTGTATCTGATGCAGCTAACCTCTAATGATAGTTCTGGATATGGGTGTTTATAGGGTCGGGTCGACCCGCGACCCGACCCGACCCGGTCGGGTTTATAAATTTTAAATTTCAATTTCGGGTCAATTTGGACCCGACCCGAAATGTCGGGTCGGGTCGCGGGTTTTGGACAGAAAATTCGGGTCTGACCCGACCCGATCCGATGTAAATGATATTATAATTATAATATATATTTTTAATGATTTAACTTTTGACGAGAAAGACTTGTGGCTGAAGTGGCAAAATTCTTCTTTGGTCTTGAAGTAGACCCAAGTTCGATTCCCACCATTGACAATATGAAAATTTTATTTTTTCCTTCTTTTCAAAAAAAAAAGAAAAATGTTATGCTGCTGGTGGGATTCGATCATGAGATTAGGTATTAATCAATCTCATATTTTGCCACTTCAACTACACATATATATTGTAAAATTTGCATCAAAAAAATATATATTATTTTCAATGCAGATTATGTGACCCGACCCGACCCGTTGCGACCTGACCCGTGCGGGTCACTTCCTTAAATTTCGGGTTTCGGGTCAAATGACCCGTTTGACCCGACCTGATCGGTTCATAAAAAAATTGAAAAACCCCACCCGACCCGACCCGTGAACACTCATAGTTCTGGATCCCCTATAGAGTATGTTTAGTCATGTGTCATGCGCCTAATTTCTCCCCGAACAATATATATTACCTTAAAACACGTGAATTTAAAGCAATATAAAAAAAAACCTTAATAAAAACATAAATACAAAAATCATTTTGTAATCCAAGAGATCATTTTCGAATTCTCCGATGTTGTTGAAATAATCTTGAAAATGACGAGAGGTGTTTTGAATTATTCACCTCGTAAGAAGTCGTGTAAGATTAAATCTTACTCAAATTTTTATGTAAGATTTCACCATCCTTCTTGTACTAACTTATCTCCATTTTCTTTCATTTGCATGTAATAACATTTTTATCTATCCTCACTGCCTTTTGTAGAAATTCAAAGATTTTTTTTTATTATTTATGTTGATAATGAGATTTAATATTGATGATGATTAAAAAAAGAAATCCAAGTCGAGATGCCTCTGTTTTTAAGAACTTATTAGCCTCTATCTCGATGCTCTACAGATGCAATGTGGCTAACGTTCTCCTAGGATTCCTTGGATGCTTCTTGTTGAAGGGGAACTCATTTAACAATATCCTGAACTAGGACAATGGTGGAAACTCTCTTTTACTTAAAAATGACTCTCTTAGACAAATGCATGATACTTACTTCTGGATGCAATGAACTCAATAGGCCCCTTAATTTATAGGCATAGAAGGGTGCCTTTGAGGGCACCATTTGGTGTGGGGTGTAACCCTCCCAAGGGTTATATCTCTCTCCTTATACACTTTGAGGCCTAGAGTCTCATCTTTCCAAAATAGAGGACATGTCCATACATGTTTGTGTCTTTCCCATAAGGCACAACCCAATAGACATGACCCTCCTACACACATACTTTATATTTAGAGAATTTACAACAATCCCTCACAATTCTCTAAATATTAATGCAGACACTTCAGAGAGTTTCTGTGAAATAAAACTGCATTGAAATAGGTAGCTTTCGCCTTGAATCTTTCCTAGTGAATGACAATCGGATTTACTTGGCAAACCAGTGACCCATAGTCTTGAACTATTCTGTCGTTGGTGTGAACCAAGACAATTGCCAACACACAGCTTTACTTTGACCATTTTCCCATTCTACGGTTGTGTTCATTTCGGCCATGAACATTGATCTTGGATTCATCAAGCACTTTAGGGAATTCAGCCTGTATAAATCCCATGGAAGCGACCTCAATTCTTACTTGAAATAGGTGATCTAGTATGAAGAAGTAATATGTCTTTACCCTCATTAGGACTCTTCTCCTAATATAGTGATCATTAAAAGCTTTAGCTTATCCTAGCCTTTACAGACAGCACTCTGCGTCATTATCGGAATGGGAAAGAGTATAAAACTCTACAATGCTTGTTTTGAATTGCACATAGTTTCCGTTGTCCCTTTTGAACCTAGATCTTGGGATCTCCAGTCAGCTAGGTTGGGTTTCCACAGTGACATTTCTTAATTTATAGGCTTCAAGCTCATTCCCCTCGATGACTTCTCAACTTGCTCTCTAGGTAAACCTTTAGTAAGTGGATCCGCTAGGTTTTCCTTTGATTTCACATAATCGATCGATATTATGCCACTTGAGAGCAGTTTGTTGGGTTTCTAAGGTCAAACCAAGATCAATTAAGCATATGAAATGTGTGAATACGCAAAGTAAAGTAGCGGAAATACTCACTTTGATCGGCTTGGATGTTGGCGGAGAGTTCAAAACTTTTGCCTTTGAGAAGTTGCTCCAAGCTTCTTCTTTGATGTGTGTTGAGCTTCCAAGCATGTCCTTGAATTCCAAACTCATGGATTAGTGTCCCTAACACCTTTGTATGACTCATTTGTGTGCCAGCAATGGAGAAAATTGCAACAAAATTCACCATGTTCCTCCTTGTAACTCTCGGCATTTGAGATAATAAAGAGAGAGAGAGGGTTTTCGGTTTTTGGAGAGAGAGGAAGAGAATGAGTGAGTTAAATTTAATTTTCAAAAAATAAATGTCATATACCAAAATCCATATTTGGTATAATGTCACTCAAGTCAATCAAGTTGGAGTGTTTAGTAAGCCACCACCAACTCACCAAATCCCATCACCAAAAAGGTAAGTTAAATGACAAGTGATGTGACTTGTGGGCCCCACTTAAAATAAAAATCTGAGTGAGCCCGCAAACACGTTTCGGGCTCGGGTTCGTTAATTCCGAATTAATGGATTTTCCGTTGCGACTTAATTAAATAATTATGCCTAGCAAAATTACTATTCATGTCGCTTGCGAATTAATTCTAAATTAATTCGTTCGCCCAAATTAAAATCCAATTTTAATTCCGTTATGAAATCTAATTTCATTTAATATATCGAATATATTATTTTATCAATTAATTCCAAATTAATCGTTATCTCTCTATTAATTGAATTTTATCCCATATAAAATTCTCTATAATTAATCCTAGATTAATTTTCTCTCTTCCAATTAATCCCAGATTAATTATGTGCGAGTCATATGTCATCGGTGAATCTTCGGGAAGCGACCCATGAGATCTCTGGATATGTTGGCAGTAAATCTGGTCATCGGAGTATCCGAATACGTGCGTACCTAGTACCACGTTCTTACCGATTTACAAGACATGGTTGGCTTCTAGCAAAGCACCGTGCCTACCCAATTCTCCAGAAATATATTCAACATGGAATATACATAATCTATATCAGGCGTAGTTAAGGGTGACAATGGGCCGGGCCGGGCTTTTCGAAGCCCGGCCCGAGCCCACCCTAAAAAAATTTAGCCCGGGCCCGGGCCAAAATCCATAGGCGTAATATACGTAGTATCGCGTATTACGATCCAGTATCGGATGTCACATGCTTGGCCTGGGGCTGGAATTGTGTATGCCCCGTACGAAGCATATATCGGATTAACAGCAACTAGTCTCTTTAATCGGATAATCATGACCTTGTCATATTATCCCGATAACTGCAGCATTTAAGAAAGTACCAGTTCTCTATCCCTGCGTGATCATCATCTCCATATTACTGAAGTGATACTTCCATCTTGACATCACACCCAATACATTACGATTCTCAGTATACCCAGAAGAGGCGTACACATAACCTGTTAAAGCCCCGGACGACCAAAACCAAAGTATACTGATTGTCGCAAGTGTTAGCGATGCAAGTCTCAGGTTAAGACCAAATACACCTACCCTGATTCGGACTCCCATAGACACATAGTAATACTACCAATGAGATTCCGATGGGTCTATCCAGAGTGAAGCTGTTTCCGTACCATCGGTAAACAGAACCTCCTATTACACTTGCATAAGTATCCAATACTTAAATATATGAGAACTATGCTGTTACGCTTTCATAACACGCACAAGTGTAATACTAGTCTATTCTGCATTATCGATGTCCAGTCTCGATAATACTACGACTAGGGATATTTTAATGATTAAACCTTAGTGGATTAATATTGTCTCATATCTTATTAATCTGGAACTAATCATATGGACTTCTATCATTTATATATCCTAGTAATCTAATTACAAATGATAAAAGAGCAATTTCCTTTATTACATAGTTAATTTGTACAACAACATTATGTTCTGTACAAATAGTGATGTTATGGGTCATAATTGTCCAACAAAGTTGTCGTATGGTATTATATCTGCGATGTATGTGTCGAGACTTACCATTATACATTGTATTTTGGGCTCTCCCAATAGCCGATTGACTATCACAATGTATGCTTATCGCTGGCACTGGTTTGGGCCAATTTGGAATATCCCCCAGGAAATTTCGAAGACATTCCGCTTCTTCTGTTGTTTTGTCTAATGCTATGAATTCTGATTCTATAGTAGACCGAGCAATACATGTTTGCCTCGAGGATTTCCATGACACGGCTGCACCATCAAGTGTGAAAATAAATCCACTTGTAGATTTGGAATCCACTGTATCAGATATCCAGATAGCATCGATGTATCCCTCTAGAACAACAGATTATCTCGTATAATGCATATCATATTTTGAAGTTTCTCTCAGATACCTCAAAACTCTTACTATGGCTTTCCCGTGGTTATGTCATGGATTGCTCGTATATCTCCTAAGCCTGTTTACAGCTTGAGCGATATCAGGTCGTGTGCAATTTGTGAGATACATCAGGCTTCCAATGATTCTCGAATACTCTAGTTGCGATACGTTTGAGCCAGTATTCATTGATAAATGAAGAGTTAGGTCTACCGGAGTTCTAGCCACATTTAGATCTCATTTATTATATTTCTCAAATATCTTCTCAACACAGTGAGTCTGAGATAATATATATCCTTCTGATGTTCTTGAGATCTTAATTCCTAAGATCACATCAGTTATTCCTAAATCTTTCATATCAAATTTGCTGGTCAATACTTTCTTGGTAGACCAAATCATCTCATGATTACTAACAATGATCAGCATATCGTCTACATAGAGATACACAATGACATATCCTTTTTGATTTGATTTGGTGTATACAAACTTATCACACTCATTGATTTTGAATTCACTTGACAACATCTCTTTGTCAAATTTTCCATGCCATTGCTTAGGTGCTTGTTTTAATCCGTATAAGGATTTTACAAGTTTGCACACCTTTTGTACTTGTCCAGGAACATTGAAACCTTCTGACTGTTCCATGTAAATCTTTTCATCCAGTTCACTATTTAAGAATGACGTCTTTACATCCATTTGATGTATTTCAAGACCAAATATAGCTGATATGGCTATGAGCATTCTTATTGACGTGATACGAGTCACTGATGAATATGTGTCAAAGTAATCAAGGCCTTCTTTTTGTCTATAACATTTTATGACACGTCTTGCCTTGTGCTTATCTATTGATCCATCTGGTTTCATCTTCCATTTGTATATCTATTTGTAGCCCAGTGGCTTACAACCTGGAGGAAGATCAACCAACTCTCAAGTATGGTTTTGTAGGATGGAATCAATCTCACTATTGATAGCCTATTTCCACAAAGGTGCCTCTGATGAAGACATTGCTTCTTTGTAGCTTTGAGGCTCATTTTCTAATAAGTATGTCAGAAAATCGGGTCCAAATGACTTAGACGTTCTAGCTCATTTGCTACGTCTAAGTTCAATTGCCTCAACATTTTTATGTTGATCTGACTATTGGTCAATCTGATCACTGTCTTTAACAGTATCAATAGTTCTTTTGAGAAACTTTGTTCTTTGTCTTTCCTTACAAGGAAATGTCTCTTTAAAAAATATCACATTCCTTGACTCAATTATCATATTCGGATTGATGTCAGGAATCTCAGACTTATGTACCAAGAATTGATACGCACTACTGTTGCGAGTAGGGATGGCAATTTTACCCACAAACCCGCAAAAACCCGCCCGCAATGGGTAGGATTTGGTAAATATATTAGTGGGTGCGGTGCGGGTTTGGTAATTTAAAGCAGAACCCGCTGCGGGTGCGGTGCGGGTTTGGTATTTAAGGAAAAAATGCGGGTATCCGCTGCGAGTATCCGCATACCCGCAATATTATTTTTTATTAATTAATATTTTTAGGACAATATAAAAAAAACTTCATATAAAACAACTAACAAAACCTAAACCTAAAACACTAATTCACAGTTCCACACTCTCACTCAGCCGCAGCCCGCAATCTGCCCAACTGAAGATTTTTTGCATGACTATTATTTTTTTTCTAATCACACTTGTTAATAAAATTATAATGCAAAAATTGGATTAAGTTCACATAATCAGAAACGGGAGAAGAGCAAAATAAGCTAGTGTTTGCTGCAACTTCAGTAGTTTTCCTGCTTCTTCATTACACTTACACCACTTGAGCCTTGTAAGCATCACTTTCATTACACTTAGCATAAAAAAATATGACCAAAGGTTTGTGATTACTTTTTAGCTTATTGTCAATTGAGTTGGTTAATTTAGATCATTATAATTATGAAGGGAATAACTCGTTTTAATTATGTTTATATGAAAAAATAAACATATAATACTGAGTCTTTCATACATTATGTTATTATGTACTGTATATACATACATTGCATGTTGTATATGTCAAATGAAAAACAAATGTGAAAACTACAACTAGCAATTAAAAATAAATTATTTAATTAAAAAAATTATATTATTAAGAACACAAAGTAATTCAATATTTTAAAAACCCGCAAAAAATCCGTTGGGTACCAATGCGGGTTGGTAATTTATTTTTATATGCGGTGCGGGTTTGGTAATGAAAATTAAAACCCGCAACGGGTATGGTGCGGGTTTGGTAATTTATTTACATATGCGGGTGTGGGTTTGGTAATGGAAAACCCGCACCATACCCTACCCACTGCCATCCCTAGTTGCGAGCATATGCAATGAATATACAATCAACAGTTTTGGGTCATATTCTAACCTTCTTAGGTTTAGGAACCATCACTTTGGCAAGACATCACCACACTTTTATATATTTGTAGGAAGAAACGTGACATTTCCACAATTGATATGGTGTCTTGTCCAATCTTCTGTGAGGTAGCTTGTTCAGAACGTAGTTGGCGAAAAGTAAGGCTTTCCTCCACAAGTTCTGGAGTAAACCAGAACTTGTCAACATGGCGTTCACCATTTCCTTCAACATTCGGTTTTTGCGCTCAGCAATCCCATTTTGTTGAGGCGAATAAGGAGCAATAGTTTCGTGAATAATTCCATGATTGGAACAATATTCACCAAATAGTGACACATATTCACCACCTCTATCAATCCTGATTCTTTTAATTTTCTTGCCAAGTTGATTTTCAACTTCATTCTTATAGTGTATAAAACTCTCAATAGCTTCATCTTTGCTCCTCAGCAAATACACATAACAAAATCTTGTGTTATCATCGATAAAAGTGACAAAATACTTTTTACCGTCTCTTGTTTGCACAATATTCATATCACACACATCAGAGTGTACAAGTTCCAAGGGTTCAGAACTTCGTTTTATGGAATGAAATGATGTTCTATGCATTTTTTCTTATACACTTGCCTCACATTTATATTGGTTATCAATTGCAAATTTAGGTATAAGGTCCATGTTAATTAGTTTACGCATTGTATCATAATTAACATGTCCTAAACTTCCATGTCATACATTTTGTGACTCAATAATATAAGCGGAAGTTGTAGCTTTATTATTAGCACTGTGTCGATTGACAGTCATTACATTGAATTTGAAAAGGCCCTCAGTGAGGTATCATTTTCCTACATAAACATCATTTTTGGTCAAAAAAACTTGTCAGAAACAAATACAAGCTTAAAGTCATTCTTGCTAAGGAGAGATCCCGAGACCAAGTTCTTCTGAATATCAGGAACATGCAAAACATTCTTCAATGTAAGCTCCTTTCCAGATGTCATCTTCAGAATCAATGTGCATTGTCCAACCACTCTAGAGGTAGAAGAGTTTCCCATTGTCAGATGATCTCCACCATCGACATTCTGATACGAGGAAAATATCTTGCTATCAGCACAGATATAGCGAGTAGCCCCAGTGTCTACCCATCATTCTCTCGGATTCCCAACCAAGTTGGCTTCTGTTACAACTGCTGAGAGGTTCAAATCTGAGATCTCATCAGTTAGCTGCTCATCTTCAGTGACATGGGCCTCATTTTTCTTTTTCTTGCCTTTGTCCTGAAACTTCTTGTTTCTGTAGTCCTCTGCCATATGACCATTTTTTCCATAGTTGTAGCACTTCCCCTTGAACTTCTTGTTAGCTTGGGAAGAATCAGCTTCACTGTTCTTTCTCTTTTTGCTACCCTTTCCACCCTCGACGATGTTGGCCTTAGACTTCATAGTCTTGTAGCTGGTCTTCTCAGACTTATTGTTGTCCTCTTCGATCCTCAATTGAACTCCAAGGTCTTCAAGGATCATATATTTCTTTTTGTTTTTCAGATAGCTTCTGAAGTCCTTCCATGATGGAGGCAAATTTTCTATGATTGTGGCAACTTGAAACATCTCACAGAGTTTCATTCATTCATCCAATATTTCATGAATGATCAATTGTAGTTCACCCAACTGAGACATTACCATTCTTAAATCTACCATTTTGTAGTCCAGGAACCTACCCACGACAAATTTATTTTGCCTGGCATCTTTAATTTTGTATTTCTTCTCGAGAGATTCCCAGAGAATCTTCGCAGAAATCATGTCTTGGTACACATTGTACAGGGTATTGTCAAATCCTCCCAAGAGGTAGTTCTTGCACAAGAAGTCGTCTGACGACTATGTCTCTTCTCGCAGTTGCTTGGTTGTTTCCGTTTCTCCCTCCACATGACCCGGAGGATCTTTGAGGTACTTAACCAACTGCAAAATTGTCAGGTAGAACAACATCTTGCTCTGCCATTGTTTAAAGTTTTCTCCACCAAAATTTTCCGATTTTTCTCCATGAGCGACCGATACTGCGATATTTCCACTAGCCATGTGTAACTGGAAAAACCAACAGCAATCAATAAGTCTACAGAAGACAAATTGCACAGCGATCAAACGAATGATCTTGTTTAAGTGATATACTAAGTATACACTCGTTGTTATATTGGACATTAGTACGAAATAACATAAGTCCTTGAATTTGCGACTAAGATTTCTTATGAAAAGTAAATAAATGAATATTCCCAGAGGACGAGGGGGGTCCGGAGTAACCACTTAAATCTCTGACCATTTAGGCTCTTATCGCCTTTTTGACAGAATATCATTTAAACATTTTCTCAATAGAATCTCTTAGGCATTCAAACTTAGTATTACACTTCAATTCAATATGTGTAGAATTATATGTGTATATGTGTATTAATCAATCAAGCTTGGACGGAATTACTTGTGTAAGATTACACTTTTAATTCTCAACCAAGTATGCAACACACAATTAAATTTCAACTTTATCACTATGTGTATGCTTGTGATAATTAAACACCCTAATATTAACTTAAATCTATACTACCAAGTTTATTGTAATACAGTATATGATTTTACTACGTTAATATTATGATCATATAAATTAATCTAAGTCTATTTCAATTTAGAAGTAATTCCAGGAAAAATTCGTTAGTGTCACGTTCGTCTTTTCGTTCGAACGAAAATATCCAGTGAGTTCACGTTCGTGTAGCGTTCGAGAACGTGTTCGAATGAAATGTTCCAGAGAGTTTACGTTTGTGTTGCGTTTGAAGACGCGTTTGAACGTTCTTTGGCAGAAGACTTGCGTTCGAGTTGCGTTAGAATACGTGTTCGAACGTTCTTACAAAAAATCAACATTTTGCCTACGCGTTCGTCGGGCGTTCGAATGCCCTTGCGTATTTTTCATGCACATAATATATTTTTTTCCAGAAAATTGACTATTAACACATGCAAATTCTCATCTAACAACGTCGGAGGCTAATAAGTTCTTAAGATTGTTGTATATTAGGTGTTATCAAACGAAATTTAACATGCGAATTCAATCACAATCATTCTAAAACTAGAACACAACAATGGAATCATGCCATATTGAACATATACCCTAAAATTTAGAAAAGTAAGAAAAACCTGGAAAAATGTTGATGATGATTAAAAAACGAAATCCAAGTCGAGATGCCTCTGTCCTTAAGAACTTATTAGCCTCCGTCTCGGTGCTCTATGGATGCAATGTGGCTAACGTTCTCTCAGGATTCCTTGGATGCTTCTTGTTGAATGGGCACTCCTTTAACAAGATCCTGAACTAGGACAATGGTGGAAACTCTCTTTTACTTAAAAATGACTCTCTTAGACAAATGTATGAGACTTACTTCTGGATGCAATGAACTCAATAGGCCCCTTAATTTATAGGCATGGAATGGTGTCTTTGAGGGCACCCTTTGGTGTGGGGTGTAACCCTCCCAAGAATTATACCCCTCTCCTTATACCCTTTGAGGCCTAGAGTCTTATCTTTCCAAAATAGAGGACATGTCCCTACATGTTTGTGTCTTTCCCATAAGACACAACCCAATGGACATGACCCTCCTACATACATACTCTATATTTAGAGAATTTACAACAGTTGCATGGTTAGCGGTATCGGTAAATTTTCCAGCATATTTAAGGATAGGCCACACATATTGAAATTTGAATCCCTTCTCGCGGTAACTACAAAATAATGCAAATATATTATGAATTAAAATATTTAATAAAAATTTTATATTGCAACTCTAATAATACTCTCAATATCGTATTCTAAAATACCATTACAATTTATAATTTCTATTTGACGTATGCATCCCCTCAAATTTGCAACTGCAATATAAATATTTCTCATTTGATACTGCAAAGATCTTTTATATCGAATTTGCATATCCGATGGTTTAGAGCTATTGTACTCATTCTCAACTTGAAACCCGGACATATCTGATGATTGATAAATAAAAAATGATCGGGCTTCGAGAAATATCAAAATATTCTTTATAAAGATGTGATTCATCCATTTTATGGAAAATTAAATGAGTATGTTTAATGAGTATTTAGAGAAATATGGTATATATTTACTTATTATAAACTGTCTTTAATAGTAATTAATGTAGTAAGCATTTTAATAATAAATAATTTTATTTAAAAAATGTGTTTACAAAGAAATTTTTAGAGTCTTAATAATCTTACATATTATTAAATTTATGTAAATTGTTTTGGAGTTGTAGCATGCCTAATGGATAGTACGTAATTCTTTTCCTTTATGCACATGTTAATTTCCGTAATTTGTGAATTGTTTTTAAATTTTTTATGACAAAATTTGTGTAAATATTTGATCCATTAAGTAATATATTTTTACCTTAAATTCAAATATTGAAAACAAAAAATATTTTGTCAACAACATTAATAAGTATGGCTATTAAGGTAATTTCAATTCGCATAAACGATAATATATAGAAGTCGGTGGCTATTAAGGTAATTCTGTTCTGGCATATTTCCCCCTCTCCTATGCGGAGTATACCCGGCCATGGTTGCAGTTCGAAATTGAACTAAAATGAACCGGTTGGTTCCGGATCTGAAATTGGAATCGGATTTTTTTGGTGAACCAAAAAGAATCGGACAGTTTCAACGGTTCAAACCGGAACCGTTGGAACCATATGATTCCACAGTTCCAATCGGAATCGTTTGTGCCCAACGGCTACTAGCCGTTGGGCAGCATGCATGCAGGCCCAATGGCTAGCAGCAGGGAGCCGTTGAACAACTCTCTGCTACTTTTTATTTTTTATTTTTTTTATTTAATAAAATTACTAAATTACCCTCAATAATCTTAATAAAACAGTTAATTTTAAGGGTAATTTAGGTATCACAAAATAATCTAAAAATATGTAAATAGGGATCATTACTTCATTTTTCCACCATATCAATTTTCTCATTCTCAATTTCTTTAATTTTCTCTCTCTCAATTCTCTCATCTTCAATTTCTCCAACTGATTTAATTTTACAATTCTTCAATATTAAAAAAAAATCACAAGTTCATCTGAGAACACAATATTCAATGAGAACAGCCAAAGTATCGGTACACAAAGAAGAGAAGTTAAGTGTCGATCTTCCGATATTTTCAAAATTCATTTCATTTAGTTGAGATAGAAAATGACGGTCCAAGAGCAATATGCAACTACTATGGTGTATCTTACAAATTTACTAGTGGCTATGGAAATATGAACAATAACTTGGATAGACATCATGCCGCTGAAATTGAACTTGATACAACACAAACTCAAATGGACAGGTACACTTCATCTAGTAGAGGTATGAGTTCTTTAGATTTATTTAAATATTATGATGCTAAAAATATATAAGAATTTGCTAAATTTACTTGTATTAGACATGTTTTTTTTTTAAGTTTTGGTGAAAATATTTTTACTAATTATGTTCGAAATGTTTTAAGTCATGCAGCCTATAAAATGCCTAGAACAAAATGAAATATTTACAGATATTAAAAGCTGTTTTTTTATTTGTTCTAATATTTGGAGTGACCATTGACAAATACACTCATATATGAGTGTGACATGTTATTGGATTGATACATCATGGAACATGCAAAAATGACTTATTACATTTAGAATTTTTGATGAGCAACATACTGTAAAAAATATTTATAGAATGATTAAAGTAATTTTTGAGTTTCCTACTGAAAGTTTTATAGATAAAAATTTTCAAGTACTTGACTAGTGGAACCGACATCAAAATATATATCATGTTTTATCAATTATTGCTAAAGAGGTGTCAGCAACATCTACTTCCACTGTTGCGGTTGAACAAACCTTCAGCTTAAGAGACAATATTTTGTAAATAATATTGTCTTCATTACATCCAAGCACTTTAGAAGCAACAACATGTGGATGATTGAACCTGAGATGATCTGAGGCAATAAGAAGATGCCCCGATGACTTTGAAGACTTGTTCGATAATGTATCTGCAAGTGCAAGCGGAATGAGAGCTGGAGGATCACACCAGACACAAATAATGATAATGAGTAAATAATTGTAATGAGAAACTATATAAAAAATACAATGGAATTACGTGAGTTTTGATTACTCTTACCCCAAGAGGATACGTAGGCAATTTAAGTTTTTAAAAATTTAAGTTCAAGCTCTTTTATTTAATTTTTTAATTTAATATAATATAATATAAATTCAAATTAATAAATTTCAAATACCATTTTTATTTTTTAAAAAATTAAAATTAAAATTTATTAAAAAAATCGAAAATAAATTAGAACTGTCCAATCCATATTTGGTTCAATTTTGGTTTGGAACTAAACCAAACCGAACCGTTGGCATGGTGTAACGCGAGTAAGGATGGCATTGGGTAGGGTATGGTGCGGGTTTTCCATTACCAAACCCGCACCTGCATATGTAATAAATTACCAAACTCTCACCATACCCGTTGCAGGTTTTAATTTTCATTACCAAACCCGCACCGCATATAAAAATAAATTACCAAACTCGCATTGGTACCCAACAGATTTTTTGCGGGTTTTTAAAATATTGAATTACTTTGTGTTCTTAATAATATAATTTTTTTAATTAAATAATTTATTTTTAATTGCTAGCTGTAATTTTCACATTTGTTTTTCATTTGACATATACAATATGCAATGTATGTATATACAGTACATAGATAACATAATGTATGAAAGACTCAGTACCATATGTTTATTTTTTCATATAAACATAATTAAAACAAGTTATTCTCTTCATAATTATAATGATATAAGTTAGCCAACTCAATCGAAAATAAGCTAAAAAGTAATCACCAACTTTTGGTCATATTTTTTTTATGCTAAGTGTAATGAAAGTGATGCTTACAAGGCTCAAGTGGTGTAAGTGTAATGAAGAAGCTGGAAAGCTACTGAAGTTGCAGCAAATACTAGCTTATTTTGCTCCTCTCTCGTTTCTGATCATGTGAATTTAATCCAAATTTTTGTATTATAATTTTATTAACAAGTGTGATTAAAAAAAAAACAATAATAGTCATGCAAAAAATCTTCAGTTGGGCAGGTTGCGGGTTGCGGCTGAGTGGGAGTGTGGAACTGTGGATTAGTGTTTTAGGTTTAGGTTTTGTTAGTTGTTTTTATATGAATGTTTTTTTATATTGTCCTAAAAATATTAGTTAATAAAAAATAATATTGCTGGTATGCGGATACCCGCATTTTTTTCTTAAATATCAAACTCGCACCGCACCCGCAGCGGGTTCTGCTTTAAATTACCAAACCCGCACCGCACCCACTAATATATTTACCAAATCCTACCCATTGCGGGTGAATTTTTGCGGATTTGCAGATTTGCCGGTAAAATTGTCATTTCTAAACGCGGGGAGCACCCAATGTATGGCCCAATTTGTTTTTTAGTCGAATATCAAGCAAATCCAATCTTGGCCGTCCATTAAAGATGCTGATTCCAAATCACTTTTATACACAAAACAAAGAAACACCCAAAGAGGCCCACGTGTACACGCAGAATTCACCACCACCCTAATCTAAGCATTAATAAATCGAAAAGCATGAGAAAAGATATAGATAATCTAACCGGGACCCACAACTGACGATACAATATCGGACGGCCAACGAGGCATCGATTGGATTAAAAAAACACGTAATATAAGTGGCCCCCACAAATGTCGGTCGCTTACACTGAGGTGTCCGCGCAGATGGACTCAGAGTCTGGCGGGTCCCACAGCGCGTAGCCAGGTCATATATCACGTACCTCCTTATTAAGACTTTCTCTGAGATTTACATAATCCACTTGCCACTCCTAGATCTCCACGTGCCACCCATTATTGGAGATACTGCACACCGCTTCATCGTCTTAATGGGAAGGCAAAATAAAATAAAATAAAATAAATCATGGAATGAGTAAGTCGTTGGTGTCACTAATTTTAGAGTGCTTGGCAATAGATTTAAGTTATATTAAATATAATAGATTTAAGTTATATTAAATTGAATATTTGAGTGATATTAAATATTTGAATTTATTTTTTAATATTTATATATCATTTGATAGAATATATTGATTGTGATTATAAATTAACTTGTAAATATTGAACAGGCGGTGACTCAAGTCTAGTTGAACTCTAAAAATTAGAATGCTAAAAAATAGGTCAAGACCGGTTGATTCCTATTTTTTTTTTAAGAAAAATAATTAAATATTCTTTTTTATAGTTTTTAATTAATTAAAATTATTTATGATGTCATTCGGTTTTATCGGTTCAACCGTAACGGTTTAACCGGTAGAACCAGCAACCCATTAAACCTTTTAAATTACCGATTCAATCACTAATATGATTTTTAAAACATTGGAAAATATATATTAAAAGACTTCGGGGTAACTTGAAACAGAATTGAGAACTAATTTTATAGTGCATTTACGTACTCGTAATAAGAATAGACTGAAATCATAATGAGATGCAATCGTAATGAGCTGGAATGAGAATGATGAATCGGAATTGGAATAAGCTATTTATGTAACTGTAGGAATCATAATCTAAATCAAGTGATATTTCCATTGGTATGTTTACTTTGTCTAATAATCAGAATGAATTGTTAACAAGTTATAAAAATACTTATAGTTCAAAATTATTAGTTAATAATTTATTTATTTATTTATTAGTTAATAATTTATTAAATTAGTAATTAATTAGACCCGACCACCGGTTTGGTTTGGTTCCCGATTCCACGCTTATGGAACCGCAACCGAACCGGATAATTCCGGTTTGGTTCTAGAATGTTAATTTTTTTAAAAAAAAAAATTAAAATTAAAATTTTAATTATTTGAAAAAATAAAATTGAGATTTCAAAATTATTTAAAATTATTAATTTGAATTTAGATGACATTGAATTAAAAATAAAATAAAAAAGTTTGAGCTTAAATTTTTAAAAACTTAAGTTGCTTACGTATCATCTATGGTTGAGAGGAATCAAAGCTCACATAATTGCATTGTATTTTTTAGATAGTTCCCAATTATAATTATTTACTCATCTTCATTATCTGTGCATATTGTTGATCATTCAGCTCCCGTTCCGTTTGCACTTGCAGATGCATTGTCGAACAAGTCTTCAAAGTTATCAGGGGCATCTTCTTATTGCCTCATATCAGCTCGGGTTCAATTATCCACACATGTTGTTGCTTCTAAAGTGCTTGGATGTAATGAATACCGTCTCGCTTCTAAAATATTGTCTCCTAAGGTGAAGGTTTTTTTAACCGCAATGGTGGAAACATGTGTTCCATGATACATCAGTCACACCAATGTATGAGTGTGTTTATCAATGATCACTCCAAATATCAGAACAAATAGAAAGACAACCTTTAATATATTTAAATATTTCATTTAAAATAATTTTACCATCTTTGTATGATTTAAAATTTTGTCATTTTCTTATATTTCTAGGAATTTTATAGGCATCGGGATTTAAAGCATTTCAAATGTAATTAGTAAAAGTAATTTTTTCACCAAAATTTAAATAAATGTGTGTTATATAAGTAAATTTAGCAAATACTTCTCTATTTTTATCATCAGAATATTTAAATAAATCTAGAGAATTCGTACATCTACTAGATGAAACGTACTTGCCCATTTGAGTTTGTGTTGTATCAAGTCCAATTTCAGCAACATGATGTCTATCCAAGTGCTTGTTCATATTGTCATAGCCGCCGATAAAATTGTAAGATACACCATAATATTTGCATTTTGCTCTTGGACCTTCATTTTCAATCTCGACTAAATGAAAATGAATTTTGAAAGTATCGGAAGATCGAGACTTAACTTCTCCTCTCCGTGTACTGATATGATGTCCTCAGATGAGCTTGTAATTTTTTGTTAATATTGAAGAATTGTAAAATTAAATCAATATGAGAAATAGAAGATAAGAGAATTGAGAATGAGAGAATTAAGAATTTGTGTATTTAAAAAAATAAAAAATGACCAATATTTATACATTTTTGGATTATTTTGTAATACATAAATTGCCCATAAAACTGTATGTTTTATTAATGTTATTAATGATAATTTAGTAATTATATTTTACAATAAAAAATTTAAAAATAAATTTAAAATCAACATGGAGCAACTACTGTCAGCCCAACGGCTACTAACCGTTGGGCAAAACGGTTCCTGTTGGAGCCATAGAACCTTGGGAATGAGACAGTTCTAACGGTTCCGGTTCGAACCGTTGGAACCGTCCGATTCGGTTGGGGTAGAACCCTAACCGAACCGAACAAAATTGGTTCCTGAATCAGAACCGGTTGGAACCAAAACCGACCGGTTCCTATCGGAATCAGTCGGTTCCTACTGGAACCGTGGTCGGGTCTATAATTAATTATTATTTTTATAAATATATTAATTTATTATTGATTAATATATTAATTACTTAATTATTAATAAACTATTATTTTATTCATTTATTAAATTATTAACTACTTAATCATTATTCATTCATTAATTATTATTGTAAAATTTTGTTATTTTATTAAATATTAATTTAGGGCGAAAGGTACTTTTCCCTTTAGTTTGGGAATAGAGGATGGAAATGAGACTCCTATTCTCAACTCCTAAAAATGTAATTCCCACTTCATTCCCATTCTCAATATCATTTAGAGTATGGGTGTATATCGATCGGTTAATCTTTGATTTTTTAACCGAACCGAAATTATTTGGTTAAGTAAATGTTCAACCGATTTAACCATATGATAGCACATAACTATTAACCAACCTAATCATTATTTTTCGATCACTTTTGATTAATTCGGTTATTAACTAGTCTATAATCTCCACAAATAACAATCCACATTAACATATTAATACAAATTTAAATTCATCAAAAAGAAAAATATATATGTGTTTAACAACATAAGACAAATTTAAATTCATCAAAAAGTAGTATACAACTACACTCAGTAGAGGTAGAGGGTAAATTTTTTTATTTTATTTTAATTAAAAATATATATAAAGTCAAATTATGATTTGTAATCGGTTAATTGATCGGTTCGGTTATACAAATATCATAACCTTAACCGAATCTAAAAACCTAAAAAGTTAAAAATCTTAACTGCAAAAACCGATTTAATCACAGTAACCGAACCATTAAAAAAAATTGATCGGAATGATTCGGTTAATCGATTAAAACTGATTAATACACACTCCTAATCTGTGTTGAGCTTGAGTGGTTTGCTCCCTCTCAGGTTCAATGTTTGAATCCCACTAGATGCATTTCCTTGGGGCCATGCCCCCCGGTGTGAAAAGTCAGCGACTTACCCTGATCTGTGTTGGGAAACTTCTGAGGGCACGGGGCACAGGTCCCAGGGATTAGTCGAGGTGCGCGTAAGCTGGCCCGGACACCCGGTTATCCAAAAAAAAAATTTAGAGAAGTAAATATTGGTAATGCAGTTATTGATATTCATTAAACACAAATATAGGCTATATTCTATTGAATATAAAGGAAATAATGGAGAAAGAATTCAAATCCCATTTTCATTTTCGTTTTTTGATTGCACAAATGGAGAAAGAATTTAAATTCATATAGAATTCAATTTCCCTCAAATGTTAGAATTTTGATTCTAAACTCAAATTCCTCTCCTAGTAGGAAAATAAATTTCCAATATAACCCTTATTAAGTTTTATATTTATTTACATTTTATTTTCACTATATATTGATTAATTATTTAAATTTTTATAATGTTTAATATTTGTTTATAATTGGTTATAATAACTATTTTTTTATTAAAATTTGTTTATAATTTTTTTTGTCATATTTATTTCAAAAAAATTATAAATACTTTTTTGAAATAATTTTTTTATTTATATTAATTAAAGTTGTTTATAAGAATTATTTTTAATATATATATATTCATTCCTTTATTTCTTAAATATTTTTAATTGTACGAAATTGTATGACTTCCTTTATTTCTTTTTGTAAGTGTTTCTTTTACAATTATTATAATTATTTTAATATTTCATTTTTTACTTTATAATATTTATTAAAAAATTATTTATTTATTATTTTATTTTCAATTGTAAAATAATTAGTGTATTAGCTACTAAAAATATAAATTAAATATAAAGCATTTATAATATAATTTTTAATTGCATCATACCTAAAATTAAGTTATGCCTTATCCAAACCTATTCCATATGTGTCACTAAGGGTCCGTTTGGCATACTTTTTCAAATAAAGTTTATTCAAATAGAGCTTTTACTAGTAGAGCTTTTAGATGAGAGCTTTTGATAAAAAAAAAAAAAAAAAAAATTAAGTGTTTAGTTGTGAATGAAAACTTTTATTAAAAATTATAAAATTACTTTATTTGATAATTTTTTTTAAAGTTGTGTTATGAAAGAAATGAAATAATATTGCTAAATTAAATAAGGATAATATAGACAATTTAATCATTTATAAAAGTTATTTCGACTCTACTCCCAAAAACCCAAATTTTGACATTTTGCTGGTAGAGGTAAAATAACATCACTACAAGAAAACTGTCAAATAGCGACAGAAAAATCCGTAGCTAACTGACCACTAGCGACGGAAAAATTCCGTCTCTATTTTGTTGGTCGCAAAAAAATAGCGACGGAAATATTTCATCCGTCGCTAAAATTAGCGACGAAATTTTATTTCGTCTCTATATAGTGACAGAAATTCCGTCTCTAATTTCCGTCGCTAAATAGCGACGAAAATTCTGTTTCTATTTAGCGACGGAAGTATTTCCGTCTCTAAATAGAAACTGAATTTTTTGTCACTATTTAGTGACGGAATAAAGATTCATTGCTAATTAGAGACGAAATTTCCGTCGCTATTCCATAGCTATATATTTTAAAAAAAATTAAAAACGAAAATTTTTAAATTTTCAAAAGCGGGAAATTTTAAAATTTTAAAGATGCCTGAAACTTTTAAAATTTTAGAAAGGAACAAATTTTAAAATTTTATAGAGGTGTGAAATTTTAAAATTATATAGATGTGAGAAATTTATAAATTGTAAATAGAGTAATTTTTTAAATTTTAGATAAGGGAAAATTTTAAATTTTTGAATGGTAGAAAATTTTAAAAAATTGACTTTTTTAATGTTATATATAAATCTTCAATTCCACAAGACACCGTAATGTCCACCGCAAGCTTCGACACACCACAATCCATGGAAAATCCGTCTCTATAGTTTTTTAAAAAAAAGTGGCGCCGAAAGGATTAAATTTTTGGGGAGATTGAAAATTTTAAAATTAGCTACATAATTTTAATTCTGTTTCTAATTAGCTACGGATTTTTAATTATGTTTCTAATTAGCGACGGGAAAATTTTGTTTCTAATTACCAATAGTTTTGGAAATTAGAAATTAAATTAAAATAAAAATGAAAATTTTAAAATTAGCGATGGAATAAAGATTTTGTTTCTATTTAGCGACAGAATATTAATTCCGTTTATCATTAGCGACGAAAAAATTTCGTTTCTAGATGAAATTAGCGACGAAATAATAATCATTTTCTAATTAGCGACAATTTAGAAATGAAACTTTTTTTGTCGCTAAATTCCGTCCCTAATTTCATTATCCGTTTCAATTCCGTCGTTAAATTTTGAAACGGAATATTCCGTCGCTAAAACTGTAATTTCTTGTAGTGCATTTTTAATCATTAAAAGCTATACTTAAAATGTAACCAAACATCATAAAAAAAAAATTAAAAAGAACTTTTGGGATTAAAAAAGTTATTTGATCTCTATTAGAAGCAATACTAAACAAGCACCAAGCAATTTTATATAATGAAATAACTAAAACACTTAAAATAATCGACAAAAAAAAAAAAAAAAAGAATTACAAATGCATATTAATATGAAATAATATTTAACATTGAGACAGTGGCTCCATTAAAAGTGAATGTCAAGACTAATCTTATCAACAACAATAATACTTTAATTCATATTTTGGATTACATTATTTCAATTTAATGTTAAAGTATTGGATTTTATTTCTAATTTCATCTAAAAATTAATTTTACTATTATTATTGTATACATTATCATTCATACAAGGTAATACTAGCAATATAATAATATTTATTTTAGTTGTTTGTTTTCATATTTAAAATGAGTTATACTAAATATTGTAAACTTAATATTTTAAATAAATTACTTGTATTTAATAATATTTTTATTATAAATTTATTATAATTAATTAGATTATTTAATATTATATTGAATAAATAAATTACAATTTTAATTAAAGAAAATTAATTTATCAGTGGTTCAAATTTTAAATTATTGTTTAACTATTAGTTAATAAATATTGATATTTTGTTTAAAAAAGTAAATTTGTTTATAAAAATTATGCAATTTCATTTCCCTATTAAATTCCATACACAAACCAAATAATGGAATTGATTTCCATCATATTTTCTTCTCAATTTTTCTCCATTCAATTTCTTCCAACCAAACACTACCTTTGAGAAATGAATCATATCCACTTGATTAAGTAGTAAAAGAGACATATTTCGTAACAAATTATTTCTTTCGGGCTTAAACGGATCAAGTAAAACCTCCGGCTGTCCCAGACTCTTACAATAAATGCACTCCATGAATTCGAACCCAAAACCTCAAGGTAAGATCCTGAACTATACATCATCAAACCACGCTCTTTGAGGACTACTACAATCATCTTAGTTTAGAATAAATGCTTAACAACCTGTATTAAATAATCAACTCTCATTTTTTTTTCAAATCCGACAGTAAATAATCGGATGCACTCATTCATATCCGATCAATCCCAAATAACATTTTTGCTCCTATTTCATTTCAAAATTATCAGGACGGGTTTGAGAATTTCTGATGGATACATAAAATTTATCACCACTAATCAATAGAGTATTCATTTTATGGAAGATTTGTGTAACATCACGCTAAAAAATGGTATGAAAAATGGTACAATGGCATGCATGTGACCCGGCCGGCGGGTCGGTTCGGATTCGGAACCGAACCGAACCGGTCGGTTTCCGGTTCCACAAGTATGGAACCAGAACCGAACCGGTTATTTTGGTTCGGTTCCGGTTCCACACTAAGTGGAACCGGAACCTTGAACCGAACCGGAACCGACCGGTTCGGTTCCGAACCTTTTTTTTTAATTTTGAAAATAAATTAAAATAAATGAGATTAATTTTATAAATAAATAAAATTATTACATTGAAGAGCTTGAGCTTAAATTTTTAAAAATTTAAGTTGTCTACGTATCCTCCAAGGGTGAGAGGAATCAAAGCTCACGTAGTTCCATTACAATTTTAAGTCATATCCCCTTTGTAAATTTACAATTTTACAATTATCAATCATCATTATCAGTTGATCCTTCGGCTCCGGTTCCGCTTGCACTTGTTGTTGCACTTGCAGATGCATTATCGAACAAATCTTCAAAATCATCATGGGCATCTTCTTGTTGTCTCAGATCAGCTCGAGTCCAATCATCCACACAAACTGTTGCTTCTAGAGTGCTTGGATGTAATGAAGATCGCCTAGCTTCTAATATATTGCCTCCCAAGCTGAAGGCTTGCTCAACCGCAACGGTGGAAATAGGTGATGCCAATATCTCTTTAGCAATAATTGATAAAATATGATATATATTTTGATGTCGGTTCCACCATTCAAGGATTTTAAAATTTTTACTAACTAAACTTTCAGTAGAAAACTCGAAATTTGTAGATAAATAATTATCTAATTCAGGGTTATTAGTTGTCGTATCCCTAGATTTTTTATTTCGTTGCAATAACCAACGATCCCCTACGCTAAGTCTTGTTTGAATTACCGGTTCGCTACTACTAGATTCACTAATGTTCCTAAGTTATATCGTACAATATAATCATTAAATAAATCAATTAAATCATTTCTTAATTTCGTCATTATTCTTGTAATATCATTTCATCTAATATTCCTAAATAAACATAGTAAGCTTGTAAAGCACAATTCAAACCTTCTAATTTAAATTTAGGATAAAAAACAGAAGCAATAAGATAAAGTAAATGAATTTCTCTAAAATAATGCAACTATTTTACCTTCATAGCAGTAATGGCTTCGAACAAAACATGATCATTATGATCGCTACTTTCAACATGTTCATCCAAAGTACCAACAATATTCAAACTTTCAAGAAGAAATAATGTGCTGTAGGATAATAAACCGCTAAAAATTAAAGTAACATCATTAAAAACTTTTAAAATATCTATAAAAATTTCACAAATATCCCATTGACTGGGATAAAGTGTGATATTTTGAACACGTTGAGAAAAAAAAACTACATAATGCATTTTGTATTGAAATGCTTGACATAAAAGAAAATAAGTTGAATTCCAACGTGTTGGAACATCTATTGAAAATTTAATTGGTTTAATACCATTTATTTTACAAAACTTCGTCCATTCTCTCCTAACTTGAGAATATGACCAAATACAATTAAGTGCCGTTTTAATTGGATCAAGGAAAGGTGATAATAATTTTAGACCGTCTTGAACACATAAGTTAAGGACATGACATGTACAACGAATATGAAAAAATCGACCCCCTAAATTTGGTTCACATAAGGATTTTAAATCATTGATGGATGCAGTATTTGCAGATGCATTATCAAATCCAATTGTTAAAAATTTTTCTACTAAACATATTCATCAAAAATTACCTTCATTATTCTATAAATATTATGTGCAGTATGTTGGTCATCAAAAACTCTAAATGCAATAAGTCATTTTTGCATGTTAAATGATGCATCAATCCAATGACAAGTCACACCCATGTATGAGTGTGTTTGCCAATGGTCACTCCAAATATCAGAACATATAGAAATACAACCTTTCATCTCTTTAAATATTTCATTTAAAATAAATTTTCCATCTTTATATAATTTAAAAATATGACGTTTTGTTGTGTTTCGAGTCATTCTGCATGCAGAAGGGTTTAAAGCATTATGCACGTAATTAGTAAAATGAAGTTTTTCACCAAAGCTTAAAGAAAGATGTGCCATACAAGTTAATTTCGTAAATTCTTCTCTATTTTTTGCATCTGAATATTTAAATAAATCTACACCACTCGTACCTCTACTAGATGATGTGTACCTGACCATTTGAGTTTGCGTCCTATCAATTCAAAGTTCACCGAATGATGTCTTTCTAGGTGCTTGATCATATTGCCGTATCCAACAGAAAATTTATAGGTAACCCCACAATAGTTGCAAATTGCTCGTTGTGAATTATCTTCTAAGCGTTCTAAATGAAAATGAATTTTGAAAACATCCGAGGAACGAGCCTTAACTTCTCTTCTCCGTGATTCTGCACCGACACTAGGGCCGCTCTCTTGGGTTGGCATATTTGACATTATGTTCTCAGAGGAGCTTGCCATTTTTCGTTTGAGAAATTAGGAAGAAAAATAAGAAATTGACTAATTACGAATGATAATAATTAATTGAATTGAGATTGAGAATAAGATAATTGTATGAATTATTGAGAATAAGATAATTGTATGAATTGAGATTGAGAATAAAAGAATTATAGGAAATGAGAGAGTTGAGAATTTGGTGTGTTGAAATAATGAAAAATGAATCATATTTATAGAGTTTTAGAATTTTTTTGATACCAAAAATGCCCATAAATATAACCATTTTATTACCGTTATTAGGGATATATTAGTAATTTAGATTTTATTTTATAATTTTCTGCCCCTGCCGGTGCGAAATTATATTATGTGCCGGGCGTATATGTCATCTCTCTCATAGCAGGCGGGCCCCACAACTGTGTAGGGCCCACATGCTGTGAGAGAGATGATATACACCCGACACATGATATACCACCTCCTGCCGGTGGGGGCAGGTTTTTTATTTTTTATTTTATTTTTTATTTTAAACAGTTCCAACCGAACAAGTCGGCCACTCGGAACCGGGTCTACATGCATGTCCTACAATTACAATTTAAGCCGCGCATGTGAACTGGGACTAGTGGGGTGTGACGCAAGCGTCAGAAAGACACGTCAGAGGAAAACTAGGGCCGTTGATTAAGCGGCTATATTAACGGTGATGCGTGTTTCTCGGCGGGCTTTGAAAGAGACATGTGATTGGAGGGATCTGACGTGGTGGCCCTCTCTTTTTCTATTTTTTAATAGGAGGTTAAGCAGCCTAGGCATCGTTCCCGACAATGTGACGTGTCGTTTACTACGCAGCTCACGTGGGTCCCTGATGACGTGGATGTGAAACACGTGTTCAGATTGGATCCGATTATTGTCAATATAAAAAAACTGATCTTTTTGCTCAATAATATCCTCAGCGTATTTCCATATTTACAAAACTGCCCCTTCCTGCCGCAATTTTTGAATTCAGTGGCCATTGTCCTTGATTCCTTTCCACACGCATGGTAATCAACAAACAAGCAATTTTTGTTCTATCCAAAATTTGCAATGGAAATGCTAAAAATGTCAATTGAACAAAATTTATTTCATTGATTATCTAATTACCTAATTTTTAAGTTCAATATAACAAAATTTATTTTATTCTATCAACAATTTAAGGGAAATTTCGATGGGAAAAAAGAAAAAAATCATTAATATTTTGAAGGTTTTTTTTAATCCTCATAAAAATAATATCAAAACTTTCATTAAATCGATTCTTAATGAGTGTCATTAAATTATTAAAAAATCTTCATATGGGTACGTAAGCTGACATTGGGCTAATCAGGTAGGTTACTGCTCAATTTAGCTATGATAGTCCGGTCAAAATGTGGAGTTTATTTCATTGATTCACATTACTTACCCATCACTGGGGCCCTTGGATGAAATTAGCATGTGGCTGAGATCACTCCAATGAAAGTGATGGGTTTGCAATGATGGGCTTTGGGCTGCATTTGGGTCGGATTGCTTGCACTATTAGTAGAGTTAATTGATCTCTTTTATCTAATTAACTTCTTTTTTCAATTAATCACATTTATTTTTATTTAAAAAATATTTAAAAAAAAAACATTTTTTTTAAATGTATGGCACTATTCTCGATATCGATATACTGATTTTTATAAAGAGAATGACATGTTTATTTTCAGGTGGGTATAATTTCAGAAAGAAATCATTAGTAATATTGCTTCCTATTTCATTAATCTCTTTAGAAAAAACATTAATTCATAAAAGGACACGTGTTGGATCCGCATTAAATCTCATATTTATCTCATAACAGCTTTTAATCAAATAAATGCATCAATTCTTTCAATCAAAATTCAAAGTGGCACCATAATTAGTTCTTATCATTGATGTTGAAAGCATTCCACTTCTTCTATTTCCACGAAAATTATATCATACTCGCCTGCTGTGAGAGAGATGATATATACGCCCGGCACATGATATACCACCTCCTATTTCCATATTGTATCTATAGGCACTACTTTTTAAGACTCACTCACTCTCCATTTTTTCAAATTATAATTCTTCTCAATATATAGCTTAAAAATGGCCACCCCGACCAAAATCAACAAAACTAACCCAACAATTCCACTCACAAACTATCCATGAATTATCTTCTTCTACTTCTTCTTCAGTTGCTGCTGAATTGGAACGATTACTAAAAAATGTCCTGGACCTTTTGTGACACATTCATTAGGTACGGTCATGTTACTTAATTTAACTGACATGCCACCCCAAATTTGACATATTTTATTATCAGAAGTCATAGAGAGAGTCAACATAGGTGATTGGTTGTGACCCTCAAATTTGACCTAAAATTAGGACATCAAATTTAGATAAATTTCAATTTTTAAAATATAACATGATTTACATATATATATATATATATATTTTTTTTATCATTTATCGGTAGGATCATATTTTAAAAACTCGTCTAAATTTTATAAAATTCAAGGCAATTCAGGACATTAAATTATCATGAAGTAAAGCAATTCTCTTCACGCAAGGCACCGCAAAAACTCTTGGTGGGATCTAAGGAGGGCTATTTACTAATAACATAAGCTTGCATACCGGAAGAGATAGAAGAAAGGGTCAGATTGTGAAAATGATTTTATAGTGTTTCATTTGCATAGCTATGAAATAGTTCTTGTAAAGATTCAGGATCATAGATGTTTGAGCCATTGCCATGGACAATAACAATAAAGAAAAGATTAAAAAGATGATTAGCCATCCTTTGTAGAACCTTGTCTTTTTCATTTTTAAGTAACTTTAAGAAAGTTCTAAATTTATGTAAAACCTCATTTTTTTTAAGGATTTTATTGTAAATTAATAGAATTTTGGGGTCAAAAGTCAAATTTTGACTTGGTCAAAATTAGGGGTGTCAAAACGAATCAACGAATCGAATTTGTGTCGAATCCTAAACGAATCGAATCAAAATATGATGGATTCGTATTCGATTCGTTTATTAAACAAATCCTAATATCAGAATTCGTATTCGATTCGTTTAATAAACGAATCGAATACGAATATTCGTTTATTCGTTTAGTCAATGATATTATTTAATAAAACAATTTACCACACTTGATTTACATCAATTATTCATTAAGATATACATATGAAATGTGTAATTAATATATTTACTAAAAATATCTCACCAAATACCGAAAAATATTAACTTTTCTATGATAATTAGCTATAATTTCTCGAATATTAATTGAAAATTAACAATAACTAGTAAATAAAAATAATAAACGAATCCTAAACGAATAAACGAATCAATGAGCTTAAATTCGTATTCGATTCGTTTAATAAACGAATCGAATCGAATTGACCCATTTATTAAACGAATCCATTTTTTCAAACCCGTATTCGCTTTAAAGCGAATCGAATCGAACGAATAAACGAATCCTGACCCAAATTGACACCCCTAGTCAAAATGAATCAAAAAGTAAAATTTGAAACTTTCAGGGACTAAAATGATAAATTTGAGAGTTTCGAGGGTAAATTTCGCTTTAATCGAACTTCATGGGTTTTAATGATCTTTTTCAAGGGTTGACACGTGGCATCAATCGACGATTGACACGTGGCTCAATCGATTTTATTGTTACAACTATAGTGGAGAGACGAAGTTTTAAGGAGAAGATGCCAAATCAGCGGGAACAATGCAAGAAATGTAGTAGAATTATATAATAAAATAAAATACGGGAAATTAGTAAAATTAGTAAAAAAAAAATACTCATTTGTTAAAATAAGTCACAATATTTATCATTTGTGTTTCCAGATAATATGGATTCTCTGAATTACACACCGAAGTTGGTGTAAAACGAAATTTTCAAATTTTTTTTTATTCAAAACTTCGGATATCTGAAGTATTTATTCGGATTTCTGAAATATTATTCGGATCTCTGAAGTATTCTTCAGATGTCCGAAGTTTGAAAAATTTATTTATTAAACAGGTATTCCCCATTTGTTCTCACTACAAAAACTTAGCCGTGATACGATATTGATTTTGATGTTCAACAAAATAGTTAACGATTTTTATTGATATATAGGGTTTTTACATATAAGTTTGAAAACATAAATAAAAAAAACATCAATTTCTAATACATCAAATCTGTTTTCATAAGTTCAAATACCTGTTGACCTTGACTTGGATTTTGGCTAAGAGGAGTCATGCATGAACGACTATTGTGTCAACGTTCGCCACATCGACCTCATATGACTTACACTGTTTGTTCACCTTGTGACGGTCTTCTATTTTTTTGATAGTCCCGCTGAAACACCCTCATTTGGTGGTAATACATTCAAACCTGTATTGAGAATAAAAACATTTGTTAAAATTATTTTTGAATATTTTTCCAATAAAATAAAGTAATAATATTATACCTGATAAGTCTTATAGTAAGACCCAATCAGATTTGTCACTGACAAGATGGATAGTTTCCACATACGCACCACGAAAGGTGGCCGTTGTGTACATCTTACTACAAAGACTAGAGCGTTTGATTCTAGCAGCAGCACATACAACTAATGCGTGAGCACACAAAAGTTGCTCTAAATCAAACTTTCCGTACATACACTTATTCTCTCTTATGTTGACAATTTTAATCTCGTCTCCACCACAGACCTCAAACTCACAGTGATTAGCTGGTAATACAAACATTCGATGCGATTTCACTATACGTTTCTCTATTTTTGCATACGCCCACAGGGTCAACGGAGTAGCAATATTTTATGCTGATTCTCTCATATCAAAAAATCATCTCTAAAGGGTCATCTTATCCCAACTCAAATATAGTTCGATCATACTACCTTGTTGAACGATATTTGAGTGTAAATTTAAAAACCACTCTAAATCCTTTTGACTACCGATTTTAATAACTAAACGTCGATGCGAATATGATGAAATTAAACTTTTAACACTAATTTTGTACTCCATTTTACTTCTCTGCACCCCCACATACAACATTTCCACTAACTACTCATAAGTTGTGCCCACAACAACTAACTTTTAAAAAATAGATCCTTACATGCATTTATCGCTGACATTATCTAATTTCTCCCAAGACCCCTCATTGTAAAAAGTTAGAGGTATTTGTTCCATTATAGACTTAATAGAATAAAATGATAAGTTTTTGTAGCGAGAGCAAATGGAGAATGTCTGGACTTATAAACAATTTTCAAACTTCGGATATCCGAAGAATACTTCGGAGATCCGAATTAATACTTCGGATATCTGAAATTTCGAATAAAAAAATAAAAAAATTTAAAAATTTTGGAGATTCTAAGTTTTGACTTCGGATTTCGAATTTTACACTAACTTTGGTATGTACTTAGGAGAATATGGATTCTCCGAAATACACTTCGAAGATTGTGGCTAGAAATTCTCATTTTGACAAATAGGAATATTTTCTTTGTTAGTTTTGCAAATTTCCCATAAAATATATCACATAGATTAGAAATAAAAATAGAATATTAAACCCAGTGTAGGCATTGCATTTTTGCATATTAGCCCGATGATGAGTCTCGTATGGAGAAACTACCTCTTTAGTTGTGAAAGCCGCGAGAAACGGACGTTGGAAGGGTAAAATTGGAAAATGGAATTTTCGTTGGATTTAACTCGCTTGTTTCGCTTCGGGTTCGCTTGTTGAACCTCTATTTTAAAACACACCAAACCCATTAAATCACATCTCACAAATTAAATAATTAAAACATTTAAAACACATGTCACAAATTAAATTGAATTAAAAATAATTAAATTAAATTAAATAACTAAATTGAAATCCAATTAAACTAAATCAAATTAAAATCCATTTAAACTAAATCAAATTAAAGTCCAATCCAATTATAACCAATTAAATTAAATTCACAAATTAAATTAAATTAAACTAAATCTAATTAAATTAAATTTCAAATTTAAATAATTCACTCACCAAATTTAAATAATTCATTGCCTTAAATAATTAAAATAAATCCCTCCCTAATTAATTGATTTTATTTCCTTAAAAAAACCATGCACAACCCTAACCCTACCCTCTCACTATATAAACAACAAACTAAACCATAATCAGCCGGCCCCCTCATTCTTCAACAAAGCAGACAAAGAACCATGCACAAACCCTAGGAACCTGCTCTCTCTCTCTCGGCATGTATAAACAACAAACTAAACCCTAACATGAATAAACCCTAAAGTCAAATAAAACCCTAAAAACAGTCGACCATCAGCACATTCACGCCCCTTCGCCTCACGTTAGCCAACCCTCCAAACAGCGCACCACTCAGTCTAATATCCACACACATAGAAACCTTCAAACAGCCATCGAGCAGCCCAGTTCAGCCCCACAAAATACCCCTGGAGCTGCCGCAAACCTTGCCCCTTGGAATTGCCGCATAAGCCCACTACAAGAAAAAAGGCTTTTACTGATACTAAATTAGTGTCAGTAAAGGGTTTTACTGACACTATATAAATGTGTCAGTGTTGCCGCAGCCAGAAATCACTGACACTAGTTTCTAGTGTCAGTAACGTTAATACTGTAGTATCAGAAAATTATTGACACTATGGTATCAGGAATCTCTCACACTATTTTAGTGTCAGTAAATTATTGACACTATAACATCAGTATTAAGTGATACTATAGTGTCAATAAATTTTGTTACTGCAGTATCAGTATATCGCATATATTTGATTTTTAGTGTCAGTAATTATTGTTACTATAGTATCAATATCCGTCAATATCTTTTAAAATTTAAAAATCGTATTATTTCACAATTATATTTCTTATGTTTTGTAATTAAATTAATCATAATATATATATATATTATATATATATATATATATATATATATATATATTATATATATATATATACCAACTCAATGAAATAAAAAACTAAAAAATTATATTTATATAAAATTCGCAATATAATAGATTAATCGTATTAATCAATTCAACAGTATCACATGATGAATACAAAAACTCCATAGACAATCTTTAAATTAACATATATATATTTCAAAAACTACTCTTAAAGTCCCACCAAAATGTCATGCCCCCACCAAAATTCATGATACTTGTTGAGAAGCCTGCAACAATCCCCAAACAATATGATATCTGGCACAAAATCTGAAATTATAAACCAAATGTTAAGAATTAGATGGACTTCCAAAAAAAATCGATATCTTCATAAATAAAAACATTAAATACATCCAAATAAAAATACAAAATATAAATACAAAATATAACCCTAATCTAATTTTTGTCACATAAAGCACTTATTGACAATAACCATACCAACAACCTAAGAGCATGCATATAAAAACCAAATGACATCCATAATAACAAGTTGTATCTTTCATACCGCTACATAATCACCAAAACAAACAAATCAATAACATACAATAAAAAGCATAGAAATAAAGAGAAACATCTAGGGCAGAGGCTAGTATTGCCCAAAATCCTACATTTGAATTCATCAATTACATACTTTTACAAGCAATCATGTCGGCTTCATTCCTCAGAGTATACTCTAACGCATTGTCCAAACTGAACTGGTTTGGCAGCAGTTGCAAGGGAAAAAATTTGGAGGGCATTGACAAAGTAAAACCGATACAAACTTATCCCAACTGCAATCAAGTACAATTTACTGTATGCCCAACATTATCTAACAAAAAATTGTGGTAGTATTATGTGACACACAATGTCAAATACTTCAAATGTCTGCAAGTGTTTGTGTCAAAAAATTCTTAAAATGAAAAATAAGTTCATCATCATTTACCAGTACAAGATAGTTTACACAGATTCATCTTACACATTCTTGAATTTGAATAAAAAGAATGAAATCGTTAAGAAGATGAAAAGTTAATAACATTGTTTTTGTAATTTTTTAAACTTTACCTAGAAGCCACACGAACATTATATCCCTCACTGAAAACTGCCCTCAAACCGCCGCAAATTGCACCAACCCCACTGCCCAGTTAGCCGCAGATTTAACCCTTAAAAAGTCCCTGAAACACACATATCCCTCACTGAAAACTGCCCAGTAGATACCGAAAATAATGCCCCAAAACAGCCCCAGTAACTCACGCACAGAACACCAACTTCACTGCTCAAGCTTCACATCTTCTAGGCCCCTATGCTAAGTTCTCTCTCATCTCCTTCACACCGTGAAACGAACAAAGATACCCCTCCAACGCTTCAACAAAAATCACAAAAACACCCAGGGACGGCCACCTCTCTCTCGCAGGCAAATAAAGCCCTCAAACCAAAGCCACAATAAGCCACGAAGCCCTCAGACGTCACAGATCACTCGGCACTCACGCCACATTTGCACCCTCCCCACGCTTCACAAATCCACTAAGCCCCACGAACTGCCCTGACCTCCATTAAATAAACACGTTAACACACTCCACGCCTTGACCTTCAACAGCCCTCCACGCATCTCAACAGCCAACACATCACACTCGGCAACCAACCTCACTCCACCTCAACACCAAAACAGCTCACGCTATCAGCCCTCACCCATATTAATTCACGCCCATCATCAACACCTCACAAACCGAGCAATAAGGAATCAGCCCATACACCAAACCGAGACAAAAAAAAGTAGCCCTCTGCCCTAAAAACTGCCCAAAATAGTCCCCGAAACTACCCAAAACAGTGACCAGAAAATACTCTTGAAACATCGGCGAAACGGAGTGAAAACAACAACCCTAACCCCGAAACAGCGAGGAAAAGAGTTGGATTAGTGAACCGGAAAAGTTATGGAATATCAACCCTTCCGACGGCCGTGTAACGCGCTTTCGAGAGACGACAAAAGAGGTTAGACCTGAGGGCACCTTTTATTTATTATCTTTCGTTTCTGTTATTTATTTTCGCATGAGAGTCGTTTATTGAGGCATGTGATTGTTGGATGGGCGGAACGTGTGTTCCCTTTTGTGGTATATAGGATGGAAACCCGGACGTAAATTCCGTAGCCGAATCCGAATGGACGGTAGTGCGGTTTGTACTCGGGATACAACGCCACGTACCACTTAAGAGACATATGTTTCGTTCCATCCAAACTTGTAGTTGAGCATGATATAGTTTGTAGGTTATTTATCTATTGTTTAAAAGCATGATTCGTCCTAGTTTATTATTTATTGTCCAAACATGATAATGTTAGTTTTATGCATGATAAGGTTGCTTAGTTTATGTTTATATTCAAATAGTTATTAGTTTATTTCAATTAAATGGTTTGATATGCTCGTTGTGTTTTATTGTGTGTTTATCGTTTAACAATTTACTTTCCAAGCATGCAAACTTAGATTAGGAGTTAGTTAGATGGAAGCATGTTAGATCTAAGTACCCTTGAGCATGATTATTGAGTAGACTCGGTTGATTTATTACACAAATTATATCATCACAAGTGACATAAGTAAGGGACCATTCCGAACCCAACGGTTTGAGGTCTTCCCTTGCGAGGGGTGAGTGCGGCCTTAAATCTTTGTCCCGGTTCACATCGGGTGGCGACTCCATGTTATTTCGTACTCCCAACTAGGCCGCGAGCCTAGAACAGCGTCGTCAAGTTCTGTTGTCTACACCCAGTCCAGTTACTTGTCTGGCCTAGATGTTATATGGTTGCGGCTCACTCACAACCCAAACCACCTCAAATGCCACAACTTGATGAGCAAAAAATATATCAATATTTACCGCCCCTTTTACTTAATATTTTGTTTAGTTTCTCGGGTTTGATGAACGTTTTGATGTGTTTTAGTTTATTTTGCAGATAAAATAATATTGGGACACAATGAAATCCTTTAGGACGAAATGTGGGTCAAATAAGAGCAAAAATTGGACTTGACATATTAATTTTGGAGATTGGAAACTTGAAAAGGCGTTTTAACGAAATGCAGTTTTGGAAATTCCAGTTTTGCGCATCTGTCGTATTTTGGGCATAAAGTTTTACTCCGATACCGGATTGAGCTGATTCAAGTTCCAGATTAAAGAAAACTCAAAGATCTACAATTTTGAAAGACAAAATAATTTCGAATTATGAAGATTTCATGCCCGAAATTGATGAACCATCCAGAAAAGTGTTCTGTGTAATTATTAAAGTCATTTTCAATCATTTTCAAAGCAAAAAATAAATTATAAATAAATAATAAAAATTATCAAATCACCACCAAACATGATAAGAAATTAGTGGAGCAATTAATAATGGATTTGGTGGAGCAATTAGTGGAGCAATTAATAATGGATTTGGTGGATGATTGATGGAGGTAAAATTTTGCCTATAAATACCAAACAATTTCATTTGTAAATTCATACTTTCTTCTAAGGAATTCCTTAAGAATACTAAGAAGATTGTATCTTGTTTGTTTATTTACAGCTTTCAGTAATTAATTTATGCTTTCACACTTTCTTTTCTTTACTTTTCAGTTTTTACTTTCCGCAATTTACTTTTACGCACAATACTTTTCTTTCTTTAATTTTCAGTTTTTACTTTTCAGTAATGAGGAGGTAACTCCATTTGCTGGGGTAAAAGGTAAAATTTTTATTACTAATATTTAGATTAATCTTCCTTAATTATAATATATAAACTAGTTAAAACCTGACTTAACGAGGATACCGCCATATTGGTCGGTTGATAATTATTTAAATTGGTTTTAACCTGACTAAACGGGATACCGCCTGATTGGTCGGTTGGTAATTAATTATTAATTTGACTTAATCTGGATACCGCCTATATGGCTGGTTGGTAATTATCATGCAAAGTTAATATATTATATTAAGGGAGATATCTAAAATAGAAGTAATAAAAGTGGATCCTTTTACCTCATCATTTTCTTTTATTGTACTTTTACTTTATTTACTTTTCCGAAATTTACTTTCAGCATTTACCTTTCAGCAATTTACTTTCAGCATTTACTTTTCAGTAATTTACTTTCAGCATTTACTTTTCAGCATTTAATTTTCAGTATTTTACTTTATGTCTTTTTATTTTATTTAAGTTTTTACTACCCGTAAATATGTGTCGTAACTAAGCCAGTTATCTGGGGTTGTGATGAATTCTAATATCACCGGTTTATAAGGGGTTATTTTATAGTTTGGGTAATTTAAAAGTTTACTTATTAAGTCTTAAGCTTAATGCGTCTTGTTAATTGGCCATTAATAAGATTGACCTGGTAAATCTAAAATAAACTTGACAAATGAATTTTAGGTTTCAGCCTTAGACTTAATAGCCCACGATCTTCCTTGAAGATAGATAACCCTTTAATAAATTTCTTTACAGGATAGACATATACCTATCGGGCAGGGGTAGCCATAATTGGAACTTAAACTTAATGAATCCAGATAATTTGGTTGACATAGACATATGATTCAATGGGTATTTGCATCTGACCATCGACAGAGGTTTTGCATAACTTAGTGTTCCAGGTTAGTAAACCGATTTATTACACAAACATGAAATAACTGCTTCATCTTTTATAGGATATTAAAAAGATTCACAACCCTAGATAGTTTCATAATATTGAATTTTCTTAAACCTACTTTCCTGCAATTTTATTTACTTGTTTTTAAATTTAGAATCATCACCATTTCAAATCAATCAAACAACCTGTTAGATACTAGTAATCATTTGACCTCATAAAATTAATAGATTAGGTATTAAGTTCTCGTGGGATCGATACTTTTTATACTACTTGAACGATACGTGCGCTTGCATTATACGCGTGTGATTTCACACCGGTCAAATTTTTGGCGCCGTTACCAGGGACTTATTTATCTTTCACTATTAGTTTTAGGGTTAGATATGTTACTTGTATCTAATTTATTTTTACTTATTGTTTTTGTTTTCTTGTGTTTCAGGTTTTCAGAAACTACATGAGACGAACCAGAAGCTTTGAACTCCGACCGCTTGACCTAAAAATTGAAAGAACCATCAGACAGTTGAGAAGGGAAATGCGAGAAGGCCAAGAAGCAATCATTAACATGGAACCTGAACCTTTGAATGTTGCACCACCAATTCCCATTCGAGACAGAACCATTCCGGTGGTTGAAAGACTAATTTCTTGTATTGTACTTCCTCCTTTACCAGCAAATGCGTGTGACATCAAAACATGCATCCAGATGATTCAGCAGTCAATACATTTTGAGGGAAATGCAACTGAAGATCCTAATGCCCACATCAGCAACTTCCTGGAAGTTTGCGATACTTTCAATTACAACCGATCAGCTGAAGAAGCAATGAGACTGCGGGTTTTTCCATATTCCCTGAAAGACAGAGCTAAAACTTGGCTACATTCGTTACCAGCAGGTTCCATCACAACTTGGAACACTCTAGCCACCAAATTCCTTGCAAAGTACTTTCCACCAGCCAGAACTGCAAAGTTGAGGAATGACATCACATTCTTCGTGCAACAAGATTCAGAATCCCTTTGCGAAGCTTGGGAAAGATTCAAATATTTACTCCGGAAATGTCCTCATCATGAGATCGCAAAGTGGAAACAAGTCCAAACCTTCTACAATGGACTTTCTAGACTAATGAGAACCACAATTGATGCTGCTGTTGGAGGAGCTTTAATGGCAAAAGAAGAAGATCAAGCCTTGGACTTAATCGAGGAAATGGCTAACAAAAATTCATTGTGTCCAACAGACAGAAGCATGATTCAAAGAATTACAGGAATTTATGAAGTTGGAGCAAACACAACAGTAAATACCAGGCTGGATTATATATGCAAATGTATAGAAACACTTAGCATGCAAGTTGTGAACATCGCTGGAACCACAAGTTCACCATATGGAGGAGCACCATAACCAATTCAACATAAAGAAACGGTGAACTACGTCAAAAATTTCAACAGACATGGGAACAATCCATATTCCAACACCTATAACCCAGGGTGGAGGAATCACCCCAATTTCGCATAGAGCAACAATTCAGGGCAAAAGAACTACCCACCACCAGGATTCCAACAACCAAATAAAAGTCAGGAGCATGAAAAAGAACCAGGAATAATAGAAGTGTTGGCCCAATTGAAGAAGCAAGAAGCAAAATACGATGCTTTAGCAGCTATGGTTCAAAATCAAGTAGCATTGAATCAAAGCCATTCAGCCTCTATCAAAGCACTGGAGAATCAAATGGGACAACTGGCCAATGCTCAGAGTTACAGACCGCCAGGTAATCCTCCCAGCAATACAGAACCAAATCCAAGGAACCGAGGGAGGGAGCAATGTCAAGCCATCACCTTGAAAAGCGGTACTTAAATCAACAAAGGTGTTGGAATCAAGGCAACAATTGAGGAAGTTTCAAAAGATGCAGTGCCACAGATGGAGTAAAAAGAAGCAAAGGAAAAAGAAAAAGATCAGATCACTCCAACTCCATATTTTCCACAGCGACTTCCAAAAAATAAACTGGACAAGCAGTTTGCTCGATTCCTGGAGGTATTCAAGAAGCTTCACATCAACATTCCATTTGCAGAAGCCTTGGAAGAAATGCCCAGCTATGTAAAATTCATGAAAGAAATTCTTTCACGAAAATGAATATTGGGAGATTACGAGACAATAGCATTGACAGAAGAATGCAGTGCCATCATTCAGAGGAAACTTCCCCCAAAGTTGAAAGATCCTGGCAGTTTCACTGACCCATGCACAATTGGAGAAAACTATATCGGTAAGGCTTTATGTGACTTAGGTGCAAGTGTTAATTTGATGCATTTTTCTATTTACAGGAAACTGAAAATTGGAGAAGCAATGCCTACCTCAGTCTCATTACAACTTGATGATCGAATGCTCGCATTTCCAAGAGGTGTTGTTGAAGATGTGCTGGTCAAAGTAGACAAACTCATTCTTCCAGCAGATTTCATTATCCTTGACATGGAAGAAGACAAAGATGTACCTATCATCATTGGAAGACCATTCTTGGCGACATGACGAACTATGATTGATGTACAAAAAAGAGAACTGACCATGAAAGTTCAAGACCAAGAAGTTACCTTCAATGTTTTCAAAGCCATGAAATTCCCGAGCGATGAAAAGGAAGAAGAATGTTTCATAATTGATGTTGTTGATAGTATCGTTCAGGATACTGATACAACTCCCACGGACAAACTTGAAGCTTGCATCACCAACATGACTGACAATGAGCTAGATGCTGAAATCCTGGAATGTATCAACTACCTTGACAAACCATTCCGATTCAAAGCGACACCACAAGTGGAAAGCCTGAAACTGCCAAAGAAAGATCGAATCAAGCCTTCGATTGAAGAACCACCACATTTGGAGCTGAAGTTACTTCCGAGCCATCTCAGGTATGCATTTCTTGGAAACTCTTCTGAATTACCTGTTATTATTTCTTCTTCACTAACATTGGAGCAGGAAGAAAAGTTGCTGAGAGTATTACGAGAGCACAAAAGAGCCATTGGCTGGACTATAGCATACATTCGAGGCATTAGTCCATCATTTTGCATGCACAAGATTCTGATGAATGATGAGTACAAACCCATAGTGGAGCATCAACGAAGACTCAATCCAATCATGAAGGAGGTCGTAAAGAAAGAAATCATCACATGGTTGGATGCTGGCATCATTTACCCCATCTCAGATAGTACTTGGGTGAGTCCTATGCAGTGTGTGCCGAAGAAAGGAGGAATCATTGTGGTTACCAATGAAAAGAACGAGCTAATCCCAACCAGAACAGTGACTGAATGAAGAGTATGCATGGACTACTGAAAGCTGAACAAAGCAACACGGAATGACCATTTTCCGCTGCCATTCATTGATCAGATGCTGGACAGACTGGCGGGACATAAGTTCTATTATTTTCTGGACGGATATTCAGGGTACAATCAGATTCCCATCACACCAGAAGATCATGAGAAAACTACCTTTACATGTCCCTATGGTACTTTTGCTTTCCGTAGGATGCCATTTGGATTATGTAATGCTCCTACCACATTTCAGCGTTGCATGATGGCCATATTCTCAGACATGCTGGAGCAGAGTATGAAGGTTTCATGGATGACTTCTCTGTGTTTGGAGACTCTTTTGACCACTGCTTGCAAAATTTGGAACAAGTGTTACAAAGGTGCGAAGATACAAACCTGGTACTCAATTGGGAGAAATGCCACTTCATGGTGCCGGAAGGCATTGTTCTTGGACACCAGATCTCACAAAAGGGAATCGAGGTAGACAAAACAAAGATTGAAATAATTGAAAAACTACCTCCATCAACATCAGTAAAAGGGATTCGGAGCTTTCTCGGACATGCAGATTTTTACAAGAGATTTATCAAAGACTTTTCCAAGATTGCTAAACCTCTGTGCAATCTTCTGGAGAAGGATGTGCCTTTCAACTTCACTAAAGAATGCCAGGAAGCTTTTGAGATCTTAAAACAAAAGCTGATTTCTGCCCCCATCATTGTAGCACCAGACTGGACCCTTCAATTTGAAGTGATGTGTGATGCTAGTGATTTTGCTGTAGGTGCAGTTTTGGGACAACGCAAAACAAAGATTTTCCACACCATTTACTACTCCAGCAGAACTTTGAATGAAGCTCAACTTAACTACACAACCACCGAAAAGGAGTTGCTCGCAGTTGTGTACGCTTTTGACAAATTTTGCTCCTATCTGCTGGGTCCCAAAGTGGTGGTCTACACAGATCATTCAGCAATCAAATATCTCATTAGGAAGAAAGATGCCAAACCCAGATTGATCCGTTGGATACTTCTTCTGCAAGAATTTGACGTGGAGATTCGAGACAGAGAAATGGATAGAAAACCAGGTGGCAGATCACTTATCGAGGCTCGAGAGTGGAGAAACAACTGGCAAAGAACTGTCAATCAAAGAAACTTTTCCAGATGAACGGCTGTTTGTCATAAAACAGCAAGATGCCCATTGGTATGCTCAATATATCAACTACATTGTGTCAGGAAAATGGCCGTTGGAATGGACAACTCAGCAATAGAAGAAATTCTTCAAAGAAGTTAAGCACTATGTCTGGGATGAGCCGTACCTGTTCAAACGGTGTTCTGATCAATTATTGAGACGGTGTGTTCCACAAGAGGAGGTCAACAGTGTTCTGCAACACTGTCATTAGTCACCATACAACGGACACTTCAGCGGAAATAAAACTGCAGCCAAAGTCCTACAATCAGGTTTGTTCTGGCCCACTCTTTTTAAAGATGCTTATCATTTTGCTCTTTAATGTGACAAGTGCCAGAGAATGAGGAATATTTCGAAGAGAAATAAAGGACCGTTGCAAAACATTCTGGAAGTGGAGATATTCGATGTATGAGGTATAGATTTCATGAGACCCTTTGTTCCATCATTCGGAAACCTGTACATCCTGGTTGTTGTAGACTACGTCTCCAAATGGGTTGAAGCAATTGCACTACCATCCAATGATTCAAAAGTGGTGATCAAATTCCTGAAAAAGAACATTTTCACTCGGTTTGGAACACCTCGGGCAATTATCAGTGATGGTGGCTCACATTTCTGCAACAGATACTTTGATGCACTCCTATCCAAATACGGAGTTACTCATAAAGTTGCCACTGCTTATCATCCACAGTCAAATGGACAGGTTGAAGTTTCAAACAGGGAAATCAAAAGAATCTTGGAGAGAACTGTTGGATCAACAAGGAGGGATTGGTCAACAAAACTGGATGACACATTATGGGCCTATCAGACAGCTTACAAGACACCCATTGGTATGTCCCCATATCGATTAGTGTTTGGGAAAACATGTCATCTGCCAGTTGAGCTTGAACACAAGGCGTACTGGGCACTGAAGAAGTTGAATCTTGATCCACAAGCTGCAGGAGAGAAAATGTCACGACCCCCTCCCTAGAGCGGGCCCAACCCTAGAAAGAGGTTCATAGACTTCTTTAGCTCAAGCATTCTATAAGCCAAATCAACCAATTTAAAACACACAATTATTACATCACAAATTACAAACCCATAAAGTATACACAACTTTTATGGTTTACAACACAAGACTAAAAAAAAATACAAATGACGACTAGAATGTCTGGACCAACCCGAAAATATAACTGTGGCACGTGGATCCAAATCTGGTACTGCTCATGCTATTCTCGCGAACTACCTGAAATGTTTGGGGGAAGAGGGGAGTGAACTTAAAAAGCTCAGCAAGTAAGCACTCATTCTCTCAACATGACCTCACCAACAAAATAGGGTTATATATATATGTAAATATATATATATATATATATATATATATATATATATATATAATATAATATATGAAAATAGCATATATTATAATATCATCTCATACAATCATCCCACAACAATACAAACATCCATCAAACATGGTTGCTAATCCGGGTCTAGTATGATAGAGGATTGAAACCAATGGGAGAGTACCTCATAACAACTCCCAAGGTTTCCAACTATATCAGCTCATAAAATATGTGTGAGTGAGTTAAAACCAATGGGGGAGTCCCCGTATACCCCCAAATCAAAAACCAATGGGAGAGTACCTCATCACAACTCCCAAGGTTTTTGATCATCTCATACCATCTGATGTATCATCACATCTCATCTCAAATTCGACCACTATTATACAAAACCCGGCTGCATAACACAACAACACACATCATCCAATACAATCACATCTCGCATCCAATCCATCAATCTCATCTCAATAGTCATGATTTCATATTTATCATGCTTTTAATATCTCAATATAATATCTCACAAATATGTAAATATATATAACAAAATATATATATAATTATACCAATATATTTATATATACCGACTCTCATAACAACCATCAATCATCAAACAATTATGTTAAGAGAATCACCACAGAGTGTACTTATTTCTATCCACGCAAAAGTCTCGAATATGCCTAAATTCTCACTAAGAATCTCAATCGGACGCTCAAATTGCAAAGTCGATAACGACAATCCACTCGATATATCCAACCAACTATGTTGAGTAGAAAAACAGTGACGAACGGCTCCGGAACTAGCTGAAACGCTTAACGAGGCAAACGAGCCCCACAACGAAGATCGGGCCCCACACCAGAAAGCGGGCCCCACAAAGACAATACTTTCAACAGTGGATATATATATATATATATATATATATATATACCAAAATGCTCGTATAATCGAGAGCAACAATCTGATACGTTCGGATCACCGATCCAACAGTCAGATCTCAAATTCCAGTACAAATCCCGAATTACCGGTAATTGTAATACGGAAAACAACCCAAACGATGTCGGATCAGGAAGTGACCACTGGCGTTGGAAAGATCTCGGCCTGAAAAGTCTTCTGTAGCCGTAGGTGACCGTCAAAAGTGACCGGAGATGGCCGGAAAATACAGAACAAGCAACGACGAGTCGCCTCTTTCTGGCGGCGCATGGAGGCGCGTCCAACGTCCGATCGGCTCGATCTCGGCGGCTATGGAAAGCTGACGTCGGCAGATACACGGCGGGCCGGCGCGTGGCTGAAGGTGATCGGTGGTGAAACGGCGGCGGCGGGTTCAAAATTTGGCAGTGAGGGAGAGAGAGTGAGAGAAAAAGAAAGGAGAGAGAAAAAGAAATTATAGGAGAGAGAAATTTTTTTTTGTTTGCTCCACTTCTATCACGCGTCTCCTGTCTCTCTCTTATAAAACTTTCAAAAGCAAAAGTATTTAATATTTTAATATTTTTTTGACAGGTGTCACGCAATATCACATAAAAGACTCCACCAACTCAACGAATTGGAGGAATTTCGCTTACAGGCTTATGAGAGTGCCAGATTGTACAAAGAAAAGACCAAGAAATGGCATGATCGAAAAATAGTGCACATACAGTTGGAACCAATGCAGCAAGTGTTGTTGTACAATTCACGGTTGAAACTTTTCCCTGGAAAGTTGAAATCAAGGTGGTCAGGTCCATTTGTGATCACTCAGGTTTTACCATATGGAGTTGTTGATGTTGGACAAAATGACCCATAGCGTCACTATTTGCACAGATCATTGTGTTGTTGTAGCAAATTAACTATGTGACAAGGAAATTGCACTCTCATCATTTGTGATTAGATCACCATAGATATATAAATGAAGAGAGGTCCCTGTGATTAGTTTCTGGACTGAGAATGATATGAGACAGTATCAGTCCCCGAAGGATTAATCATTAAATATCCCTAGCCGGAGTATTATCGAGACTGGACATCGATAATGCGGAATAGGCTAGTATTGCACTTGTGTGCGTTGTGAGGGCACAACGGTATAGTTCTCATATATATAAGTATCGGATACTTATGCAAGTGCGATAGGAGGTCGTGTTTCACAGATGGTACGGGAAACAGCTTCGCTCTGGATAGACCCCTCGGAATCCCATTGGTATTATGACTATGTGTCTATGGGAGGCCGAAATCAAGGTAGGTGTGTATAGTCTTAACCTGAGACTTACATTGCTAATACTTACGATAATCGATAGACTTTGGTCTTGGTGGTACAGGGCTTTAACCGGTTCTGCGTACACCACTTCTGGGTTTATCAGAGAGTCGTAGTGTATTGGGTGTGATGTCAAGACGGAAGTATCACTTCAGTCATAGTGGAGATGATGTCACGCAGGATACGGTACTAGTGCTCTTGAGTGTTGCGCAACCAATCGGGATATTGTGACCAGGTCATGAATATCCGATTATAGAGACTATGTTACCAGACATCCGACATGTGCTTCGGACGGGGCAGACACTTATCCAGCCCCAGCCCTAGCACGTGACTATCCGATACTGGGCCGATATAAACAATACAATTGGTATACTACGCTTGATATAGATCCTTGAATATTCTTATAAGAATATGTCCGGAGAATTGGGAAGACTTGGTGCTTTGCTAGAAGCCAACCTTGTCTAGTAAATCGGTAAAACGTAGTACTTGGTACTTACGTGTTCGGATAGTCCGATGACCGATTTGACTGCCAACATATCCGGGGATCTCATGGGTCGCTTCCCAAAGATTCACCGATGACGTATGACTCGCACTTTTATTAATCTGGGATTAATATGATGAGAGAGAAAATTAATATGGGATTAATTACAGAGATATTTTATCTGGGATAAAATATCATTTAAAGAGAGAGAACGATTAATTTGGAATTAATCGGTAAATTAATATATTGGATATATTATATGAAATTGGATTTCGACGCGGAATTAAAATTAGATTTTAATTCGGGCGAACGAATTAATTTAGAATTAATTCGTTAGCGACGTGAATAGTGATTTCGCTAGGCGTAATCATTTAATTACGACGCAAAGGAAAATTCGTTAATTTGGAATTAGCGAACCCGAGCCCGAGATTATTTGCGAGCGCATTCGTATTTCGAATTCGAGTGCGGCACGTCAAATCAAGCGTCAAATCGCTAGTCGCATCAAGCGTCAAATCACTTGTCACTTTGAGTGATGTGACTTGATTAATTGATGTGACTTGAGTGATGTGATGAGTGATGTGTGTGGTTGGCAATTAAAGCCAAATGTGTGTGAAATGAATTTCAAATGAAATTCATGTGTATTAGATACACAAAAGACACACACAAAAAACCGTAAGACATACTTTTCCCTCCTCTCTCTTCTTCTTCTTCTTCTTCCTCTCTTCACGCCATTTCTGGTTTTGCTGGGCAGTGACCGAAAATGGAGGGAAGCCAAGTGCGTTTTGTGGCAAAACAAGAGTGCTAGCACACTCCGGGATCAATGCGAAGGTGATAGGGAAGTCCACCCATGAGCCGGGATTCAAATGATGAAGCTTGGAGCTTCAAATCTTGTTGATGATGGCCGAAATTCACTGTTCACAGCAGCCCACTGCCGCTCAAACCAGTGTGCAGTCCACTGCCAAGGCAGTTCGTTTTTGTTGCCCAAATCGTCGCTCAACCGCTCGATGTAAGTATTCCGCAACTTTCGTCGTTGTATTCACTTGTGTATCATGCTAGAGTTTTGATCTTGGGACCTATAGAAACTCCAACAGTTGAGTTACTGGATCCCAACACCAACGAAACATTCAAGGTTAATAGTCAGCGTGTCAAGCATTACTGGGGAGAATCATTTGAGCGACAAAAAGAAGTGTCACACTTTCAGATCCAACCTAACATTCGAGAAGTCACGTCTAGCTGACGACTTTAAACTTAGCGCTCGCAGAGAGGCAACCCATGCCATTTGTGTATATATTGTGATCTGGTGTGTTTTATTTTTGTGTGTTTAATTTTTACAGGTAAAGTCATTTCACGATGGAAGAAGTTCTCGTAAATCTTCACAAGCAATTTCCTTCTCTCCCTCAAAACTTTCTGATGAAAGTCTACAAAGCTCGCTTGGAACAGATGAGACTACTGACGATCCATGGTGTTCCTAATGACATTCGTTGGGTAATTGAAGCACGGGTCCGATTGGCAGGTGAGTCTTCTGACTCTTTTATTTCACATCTGCATGGTTTTGGAAGAAGCACATATGCAAAGAAATGTAGAGCTAAGCAAATGGGTGTTTGTTATAAATGTGCACGCTGTAATTGCAATACTCGTTGTCATTTTTTAGGAATGGTGTCTAATAATCGCGAAGACAAAATTAAATTCATTAGGGATGGCTTGAGTAAGGAGTCTTTAGATGATATATCTTCGACTCTTAAGACGCATCCCAGTGGATATGTTCACATAGCCTTTCGCAAATTACATACACAATTTCTAAGAGAAAGACAACAATTAAGTCTCGGGAATCTGACTCAAAAAGACTCTGTTTGCCAATTTATAAGAAAATTGGTTGGGAAGCTTGTCTCTGACGCATAGACGTCAATCAAGCTGCTACTTTTCTTGTATCTATTATATCTCTTTGTCTTTTCCTAATAATTGTAATTTCTTTTGTTTTTTTTCTTTTATTTTCTCCGACAGGATCCAGACCTTTTTGACTATCACGATTTATTTTACTGTTTAACTAATAATTGTCATTTGGCAGGTACTAGTGCCATTATTTTACTCACCCTTTTCAGGTGTTATAAATTCAACTCATCATTGCACTTTTGAAGACATCCAGAGTAAAACATGGAAGCCACTTCAAGAAGACGAGTTGAAAACATCTTTGTGTTTTGCGGTACTAGTGTTGGTGTTAAGCCACAATACGTAGAAGCAACACATGAATTGGGTCGAGTCTTAGCTGCAAGGAATATGCACTTAGTATATGGCGGAGGCAATCTTGGACTTATGGGGATCATTTCAAAAGCTGTACATGAAGGGGGCAGTCAAGTTTTGGGAATCATTCCAAAACCCTTGGCGGAGGAAAATCTTATTGGACCATCAAACGGAGAGGAACTGAGCATGCCAGGTATGTCTGAACGATTGCTAGAAATGATTAACCGTGCTGATGCTTTTATTGCTTTGCCAGGTGGCTTGGGTACATTGGAGGAAATTTTTACAGTGTTATCTTGGACGAACCTGAACATACACCAGAAACCGCTTGGACTGTACAACGTTGAAGGATTTTATGATTTTCTTTGTGTGTTTCTTGATGATGGTCGGAGAAATGGGTTCGTGTCAAAACCTATGAAAGAACTCTTCTTTACTGCCAGAACTGCTCCGGATCTAATTGACCAAATCTTAGCCTATGAACCACAAATTGACCCTATCCTTTCAAAGATAAATTGGTCTGAGGACGATCATGGTAAGAGGCGTCAGATTAATCTGGATCTTAACCTTTAACTATTAGTGTAGAATTTCAGCTAACCAGGTACTATCTTCCAAGCTATTCTTCTACTGTTTAAGACATTGGGGACAATGTCTCATTTAGGTGGGGGAGGGAATTAGTTGATCAGTATCTTGTTTTTAGTTGTGAGTTGTTTTTATTTTCAGTCCAAATTTTTTTCGAAAAATACAAAAAAAATTGAAATTTTTTCAAAAATTACAAAAATATTTTGCGTTTTTGTTTTGACTAAAAAGGTGAAATTGGTAAGAGATAGCTGAAGAAGGAGTTTCCACTCATGAGACGTATCTCAAACCTAATTCAGAACAAGTTAATTTTTATTTATTTTCCATAATACTGACTAAAATGGATCTTCATAAGCTCAGTTGGCAGTATTATCAACATGCATGGTAACATACAAACATGAGCTATAATTGAAAAGTTTGTAATATTCAGTGCTCTAGTTTAATTGGAGGAAGCATCTCAAAAAGTATTGGAGTAAAAAAAAAAAAAAACGTCTGAGATCCGAGTTATTATGTCCGTAGGGGTGTTTTAACACTTAGTGCCCTAAAACCAACTGGTTTGGGAGTCACTGGCCCAAAGCTCGCTACATGGATCAAAGATGCTGCAAAAATATATATCTCTGAAGTCTGAGTAATTAAGTCCGTATGGGTGTCTTAACACCTGGTGCCCTAAAGCCAACTGGTTTGGGAGCCACCGACCCAACACTCGCTACATAGATGGAAGATATTGTATATAAATAAAAAAATCAAAAATCAAAGAAAAAAAATCAGAAAAATCATAAACATTATTCTATTGCTGCAAAAGGATGTGAATTCTGATAAAACTTTAGGACAAAAATATTACTCTCTTATCAACTGTACTTATGACTGTTGTGGGAAAAAATGAGTTGTTTAATATTTTGTTGGCTATGTATATGGAGAATGGTAAATATAATCAGAGAATTTACTTAATCAGTAATTTAGAAAGAAAAAAAACAACTAGTAACTTGGAGTAGAAGTTTCACCTGATTAGTCAATAACTTCTTTATTATCTTTTATCTTGTCTTTTTACTTTTGTGTGCATTAGTTTCACTACCTTTTTACTTTTGTAAAAAGTTTGTGGGTATCATTGTTGTAAACCCTCACGAGACTACAACTCGTCCACTAGGGACACCTAGGAGTTTAAAGGCTTGTTGCATATGCTAAATGCAACCGTGATCCCTACGAAAGTGGCTTAGTTTAATTTTAATTGTTTCTTGTATTTTATTTTGTTGTTTTGCTCGAGGACTAGTAAAATGTTAGGTTTGGGGGTGTGATGAGCGGAAAATATATCAATATTTACCGCCCCTTTTACTTAATATTTTGTTTAGTTTCTCGGGTTTGATGAACGTTTTGATGTGTTTTAGTTTATTTTACAAATAAAAATAATATTGGGACACAATGAAACCATTTAGGACGAAATGTGGGTCAAATAAGGGCAAAAATTGGACTTGACATATTAATATTGGAGATTGGAAACTTGAAAGGGCGTTTTAACGAAGTGCAGTTTTGGAAATTCCAGTTTTGCGCATCTGTCGTATTTTGGGCATAACGTTTTACTCCGATATCAGATTGAGCTGATTCAAGTTCCAGATTAAAGAAGACTCAAAGATCTACAACTTTCAAAGATAAAATAATTTCGAATTCTGAAGATTTCATGCCCGAAATGGATGAACCATCCAGAAAAGTGTTGTGTGTAATTATTAAAGTCATTTTCAATCATTTTCAAAGCAAAAAATAAATTAATAAATAAATAATAAAAATTATCAAATCACCACCAAACATGATAAGTAATTAGTGGAGTAATTAATAATGGATTTGTTGGAGCAATTAGTGGAGCAATTAATAATGGATTTGGTGGATGATTTGATGGAGGCAAAATTTTGCCTATAAATACCAAGCCATTTCATTTGTAAATTAATACTTTCTTCTAAGGAATTCCTTAAGAATACTAAGAAGATTGTATCTTTTTTGTTTATTTACAGCTTTCAGTAATTAATTTCCGCAATTTACTTTTACGCACAAAACTTTTCTTTCTTTAATTTTCAGTTTTTACTTTTCAGTAATGAGGAGGTAACTTCCCTTTGCTGGGGTAAAAGGTAAAACTTTTATTACTAATATTTAGATTAATCTCCCTTAATTATAATATATAAACTAGTTAAAACCTGACTTAATGAGGATACCGCCATATTGGTCGGTTGGTAATTATTTAAATTGGTTTTAACCTGACTAAACTGGATACCGCCTGATTGGTCGGTTGGTAATTAATTATTAATTTGACTTAATCTGGATACCTCCTATATGGCTGGTTGGTAATTATCATGCAAAGTTAATATATTATATTAAGGGAGATATCTAAAATAGAAGTAATAAAAGTGGATCCTTTTACCTCAGCATTTTCTTTTATTGTACTTTTACTTTATTTACTTTTCAGCAATTTACTTTCAGCATTTACTTTTCAGCAATTTACTTTCAGCATTTACTTTTCAGCAATTTACTTTCAGCATTTACTTTTCAGTAATTTACTTTCAGCATTTACTTTTCAGCATTTAATTTTCAGTATTTTACTTTATGTCTTTTATTTTATTTAAGTTTTTACTACCCGTAAATATTTGTCGTAACTAAGCCAGTTATCTGGGGTTGTGATGAAATCCAATATCACCGGTTTATAAGGGGTTATTTTTTAGTTTGGGTAATTTAAAGGTTTACTTATTAAGTCTTAAGCTTAATGCGTCTTGTTAATTGGCCATTAATAAGATTGATCTGGTAAATCTAAAATAAACTTGACAAAAGAATTTTAGGTTTCAGCCTTAGACTTAATAGCCCACGATCTTCCTTGAGGATAGATAACCCTTTAATAGATTTCCTTACAGGATAGACATATACCTGTCGGGCGAGGGTAGCCATAATTGGAACTTAAACTTAATGAATCCAATAATTTGGTTGACATAGACATATGATTCAATTGGGTATTTGCGTCTGACCATCGACAGAGGCTTTCGCATAACTTAGTGTTCCAGGTTAGTAAACCGATTTATTACACAAACATGAAATAACTGCTTCATCTTTTAAAGGATATTAAAAAGATTCACAACCCTAGATAGTTTCATAATATTGAATTTTCTTAAACCTACTTTCCTGCAATTTTATTTACTTGTTTTTAAATTTAGAATCATCACCATTTCAAATCAATCAAACAACCTGTTAGATACTAGTAATCATTTGACCTCATAAAATTAATAGATTAGGTATTAAGTTCTCGTGGGATCGATACTTTTTATACTACTTGAACGATACGTGCGCTTGCATTATACGCGTGTGATTACGCACCGGTCACAACTCAAAACCAAAAAGTTTCCCTGAATTGATTGAAACTGCTAATGTTTCAAGATTTGTCTCAATTTGTTAAAATGGATATATTAAAATTGAAATTTTTATTTCTAAAAATATATTTTCATGACAAGGAATATTTACGATAAACGCCACTAACCAAACCACGAGGATAGATATTGCCCAAAATAAATAATATCTTACTAGTGAGACTAATCATTACAAATGATATCAAAATACTTTCACTCGAAAATGTGGTGATTTTTAAGGTCAACGAGGACGTTGAATCCAAATGAGTAATTATGATATCCCACATTATTTTGGAATGATGTTGGGAATATACTTATAAGTGATACTTACATTTAATTACTAGGATGTGTTCCAACGCGAAAAATATCTTCGCTATATACTCCAATAGCGAAAGACTCATAACAAAACTATGAGGGGCAAGTGCTTCAGACAGTTTTAAGTTAAGACACCCATGAATTGTTGAAAAGGATGATATCTTGCTAGTGGAGCAAAGAGGACAATGTCTTACTGTAAAACCTTGAGGGACCAGGACTTCGGAATGTTTCAGAGTTGGGCTATCTTGAGCCGCTAAAGAGAACGATATCTTATTAGTATGGCAAAAAGGACAATGTCTTAGTGATGGATTAAGGTTTTGTATGGCTTTAGAATTAGGATACCCATGAACTGCTAAAAAAAGATGATAGTATCTTACTAGCAGAGTAAAGAAGACAATGTCTTAGTGTAAAATCTTGAGGGGCCAAAATTCTAGAAGACTTCGGAGTTGGGTTACCCTAAAGAAAAAAATATGTGGTTAGTGGAGCAAAGAGGACAATGTCTTAATGAAGGGCTAAGGCTTTGGAAGACTTCATAAATGAACCACCATGAACTACCATAAGAGTTAAAGAAGATAATATCTTTTTGGTTGATAATATCTTACTAATAGATTAAAGGGATGAGATCTCACAAATCGATATTCAAACCATCAATCTCATCTTATCACACGTGAAGAGATTCAATCCAACAATCTTAAAAATTATTATATTATTTTTTAGAGCCCATTGATAGAGATGAACGTTACATTTATACTAAAAAAATGAACATTATATTACGTTATTCTCCAAATAAATAATTCTTTCATATACGAAAAATCACCTGTATATCAAATGAAAAGTCGTTCATCTAAAAGCAATGGTGTAACCAAATTCAAAACATTGATTCAATAAGGGTAAAATTTGACTTTCAAAAATAATAATAATTAGATACTTTTTATTTTGACAGAGACAAATTAAAATTATTTTATTGATAAATCAGACTTTTCATTAATTTATATGATATATTTTAACAAAATTTTTAAATTCATTATGGACATTACTTGTATTTAGAGGCGGCTCTGAGTTGTATTGAATTTTATGGGGCTTTAGATGAGCTCTTAAAATGGGCACCTACCAATAAAAAACATGCCATATCATAAAATTAAAATTAAATTTTTTCTTAATTCAAAAACTCTAATATTAAGTCAAATTTAGAGACCCAAACTTTAAGCGTGAAGCTACCCATGGGCAAGCGTAAATCTACCATGAGGAGAAATACTACCTTAAAGAGTAGTGTGAAAGCTCAAGGAAAAAAAAGAAAGGAAAAAAAAGGAAAAAAAAAAAAAAAGAAAAAAGAAAAAAAGAAATGTTAAAGCCAAGATATATGAGTTTAATGATAAGACATAGAGACTTTAAGGTACATAGATTAGTTTGACTCATTCTATTTTGATTGTCATCTTATATAATGATCTTTGAGATATAATTGTGAAAATCTGACCATGTTATGTTTGTTGTGTCAGCCCTCACGAGACTATAAATTATCCACTAGGGCTGCTTAGGGGTTTAAAGGTTTGTTACATACGTTAAATGCAATTTTGATCCCCTTATAAAAGTGGCTTAATTAATTAATTTTTATTTATTTTGTTATTTTTATTTGGTCATTGCTTGAGGACAACCAATAATTCAAGTTTGGGGGAATGATGAGTATGTAAAATATAATTTTTTTTTCAATTATATTTATCATTGATTTGCTCTTAAATTATATTCTTGAATGTATTAAATATATTAATATTCATTATTTTATTATTTAGGGTGCATTATATGGAGAATTGAGCGAAAAATGAGTGAAAAGTCGAAATTTTTTATTTACACTGGTAATTTCCAAATTTTACAGTCATTAGTATTTTAGCCCTAAATTTTACATACAATATTCAATTGAGGTTATTCAAGTTATGTTGGAAAGAAGATTCAATTATTTACAACTTTGTAGTTTACGTCGAAGACTGAATCAACATATTTATTGGCCAAATCAAGCTTGAATATGATAATTATGCACTGTCATCTAGTGTCACGACACAAATTATTATGGTGCACCACTGGCTAGTTAAAAATTATTCCTGAGAGTTGGAAAAGGTTGTAGCGCACCGTTAAAACCTTTGTGGCTTTCCACTAATGCGATAACTCCAAAATTGAATAGGAAACTTGGTTTTTATGATATCTATATAAGGGAACGTTTAGAGTTACTTGAGATACGTTTTGGGGAGGAAAATAAGCCTATTTGGAGGTCAAAACACTCTCTAAACACTCCAACTATTCAAGAACAATTAAGAACAAGAATAATAAAATAAGAATCAATAAGAGAAAATTGAAGAACTTGGAGATTGAAGATTAACAACCGTCATACTTTGTTTTTTTATCATTTCTTTATAAATTCTTGTTGTTTATTATATTGAACATGACGCTGTTTTTTATCTTCTTCATCATGAGTTAGATCTTGTTTTAGGATTATAATGCAACCCAATATGAACTTTTGATTAATTGAATTTTTTAGTAATTGATTTGTGACCTTCTATGTAGATTGTTTATCATTCTTTATGTTTAATGCTTTTTATTACTTGGCCAATAATAGGATAATTGTAGTAAACCCTAAGGAACTTGGAAAAATGAATTTCAGTTTAGCTTTGGGGATTGATAACGTGTGATCTCATTATATTGAATAGATTTCCGTGCAGGATAAGAATATACCTGTAGGACATGCTTAGCTATAGACACTGTATTTTTATTCATAGCTCGATGATGAGTTTCTTACTAGACTGTTGGGTTTTCTAGGTCAAACCAAGATCAATCAAGAAAGAAATCATGTGAATACAACAAAGTAAGAATGCAGAAAATACTCATTTTGATCGGATTTTGGATGCGTTGAACACAAAAATTCTGCTCCTTGAAGTTTCGGCCAAGCTCTTGTGTTGTGCTCCAAGCTCCTCTTTGAATGTTGAATCAATGCTCCAAGCTTTGATCTTTGATTCCAAGCTCAAGGATAGATTTCCCTATCACCTTTAAATGACTCCTTGATGTGCTAGCATGCAAGATTTTTGAATAAAAAATCTTCAACCAAGAACCCTAGGTCAATGAAGGGAGTGAGAGAGAGGGAGCATTCAATTTTTTCAAAAAAAAAATGAGAGAGAGAGTAAAAATTGTGTGTTGTGTCTTTGATTTCAAAAATCAAAATACCATTTACCAATTTTCCAAAAGTTGGTACAAGTCAAGCTTGTGTAAGAAACAAGCAATCTCCAACAACTTACATCAACCAAAAAGTTAGATAAAGTTGACTAGTGATGTGACTTGTGATGTGACATGTGGGCCCCACTTGATTGAAAATCCGAGCGGCCCGTAACACATCCCGGGCTCGGGTTTTCTAATTCCGAATTAACGAATTTTCCGTTGCGACGTAATTAAATCAAATTTAATTAAATAATTATGCCTAGCAAAATTACTATTCACGTCGCTCGCGAATTAATTCTAAATTAATTCGTTCGCCCGAATTAAAATCCAATTTTAATTCCGTTATGAAATCTAATTTCATTTAATATATCGAATATATATTATTTTATCGATTAATTCCAAATTAATCATTCTCTCTCTTCAAATAGTATTTTATCCCAGATAAAATTTCTCCGTAATTAATCCCAGATTAATTTTCTCTAATTTTCTCTCTCATCTAATTAATCCCAGATTAATTATGTTCGAGTCATACGTCATCGGTGAATCTTCGGGAAGCGACCCATGAGATCCATGGATATGTTGGCAGTAAATCCGGTCATCGGAATATCCGAATACGTGCGTACCTAGTACCACGTTCTTACCAATTTACAATACATGGTTGGCTTCTAGCAAAGCACCATGCCTACCCAATTCTCCAGAAATATTCTTTTAAGGAATATGTAATATATGTCAGACGTAGTATACGTAGTATTGCGTATAGCGATCCAGTATCGGATGTCACATGCTAGGCATAGGGCTGGAATTGTGTCTGTCCCGTACGAAGCATATATCGGATCTCTGGTAACTAGTCTCTATAATCGGATAATCATGACCTAGTCATATTATCCCGATGACTGCAGTACTAAAGAGTACTAGTTCCGTATCCTGCGTGATCATCATCTCCATATGACTGGAGTGATACTTCCATCTTGACATCACACCCAATACACTACGATTCTCAATATACCCAGAAGAGGCGTACGCAGAACTTGTTAAAGCTCCGGACGACCAAAACCAAAGTATATTGATTGTCGCAAGTATTAGCGATGCAAGTCTCAGGTTAAGACCAAATACACCTACCCTGATTCGGACTTCCATAGACACATAGTCATACTACCAATGGAATTCTGAGGGGTCTATCCAGAGCGAAGCTGTTTCCGTACCATCGGTAAACACAACCTCCTATTACACTTGCATAAGTATCCAATACTTAAATATATGAGAACTATGACGTTACGCTCCCACAACGCGCACAAGTGCAATACTTGTCTATTCCGCATTATCGATGTCCAGTCTCGATAATACTACGACTAGGGATTTTTAATTATTAAACCTTAGTGGATTAATATTGTCTCATATTTTATTAATCCGGAACTAATCATATGGACTTTTATCATTTATATATCCCGGTAATCCAATTACAAATGATAAAAGAGCAATTTCCTTTGTCACATAGTTAATTTGTACAACAACACAATGTTCTGTACAAATAGTGATGCTGTGGGTCATAATTGTCCAACAATCTCCCACTTGGCCTATAGCCAATCACTCAAGTGTTCAACACTTGAATTATGTACGGGTCGCTCAAACTTCTGCTGAGAAACATCTTTCGTCAGCGGATTTGCAAGGTTATCATCTGATGCGATTTATACGATCATCACATCGCCACGATGTATGATCTGACGAATCAGTTGAAATCATTTGAAGTACATACTTGGATTGTTGATGAGACCATTAATTCTTTAGCCTGCGCTGAGGCCTAGCTCAGCTGCTAACAGAACTATACCTAATCTAATTAGGATTATTATAGATCCAAAATGCTTCTATTGCTGCCTCAGTTGCAGCAATATTCCGCTTATGTTGTTTATTCGGCAACAGTATCTTGCTTGGAAGATTTCCAGCTCACTGTTCCGTTATTCAAACTATATGGTATCCTTATTACGACTTATAGTTGTTTTTATCGGTTTGGAAACTTGCAGCGGTGAACCCGGTCACTTCAAGTTCTCCTCCTCCATGTATAAGAAAGCATCTTTAGTTCGTCTAAGATACTTAAGGATGTTCTTAACATCAATCCAGTGACTATCACTTGGATTGCCCTGATTGTGACTCCATATGCTCAAAGCATATGAGACACCATGTCGTGTACATATCTTTCAATGTACGAGTTCTCGGAGAGTGCCAACAACTTTTAGATCTATCCCAATAGATCCTTATTCATAGAATAAAGGTTGTCTCTCCCAAGTATTATATGGAGAATTTTCTTGAAAGCCAAGCTTTCACCGATTGTATTATGGGAATGTCATTTCCAAGAAATGATATATCATCATTATATAGGACCATCATTGTCAGTGCACTCCCACTAACCTCCTTATATACACAAGAATAATTTTCGTTTTGAATTAAATCATATACCATTATGATTACATCAAAACACTGGTTCCAAGAACGCAATGCTTGCTTCAATCCATAAATGGATCGAATTAACTTGCAAACCTTGTTTGCATGTTTTGGTACAACAAAACCGTCAGGATGTTGTAAACATCCTCCAAAAGGTTTCCGTTTAAGGAAAGCGTTTTTGACGTTCAGCTGCCATATTTCATAAATGAAACATGCAGCATTACCAAACATTATCCAAATGGATTTAATCATGGCAACGAGTAAAAGGTTTCGTCGTAATCGACACAATGTTGATAACGATACCTTTTCGCTACAAGCCTAGCTTTGTACGTTTGTATGTTGACATCAATGTTTGTCTTCCTTGAAGACTCATATAGTACCTATAGGCATAATGCCTTTCGGTACATCAACCAGTGTCTAAACTTGGTTGGTATACATGGAATCCATTTCGGACTTCATGACACTTTGCCATGAAAGGAGTCGATACCTTGTATCACTTCCTCATACGTAGTCAGTTCGTCTTCCTCAATAAGATTGACATCTTCATGAGGTGAGATCAGAAACCCATACCTCCCAGGTTATTTTCTGACTCTCTCCGACTTACGCGGTTATTGTGTATTCGAAGATTATGGTACAATTTCATCCCTAATGAACTGTTTGTGTTACATTAAGGAATCGGTGCCTGGAACAGTATTACTCTGATTTTTATCGAGTTTTACTTTCCTCCCACTTACCACTGCATATAGGTATTCCTCTTAGGAAAACCGCATGGAGAGCAACAATTATATTGTTCTCTTGTGAGTTGTATAAGTACTATACTTTGGTTTCCTTATGATAACCAATTACAAATTAGGCACTTATCCAATTTGGGTTCTAGTTTGGTATCATCCAAACATATGCCCAACATACCCAAATCTTCAGGAATGAGAAAACCTGGTTTCTTTCATGCTCATATCTAATATGAAATATGTCTAACATATTTTCATGGAACCTTATTCAAAATAAAATTTGTACTGTTTTATGCGTATCCCTAGAAGGAAAATGGTAGCTCAGAGCGACTCTTAATTAACCTTACTATGTCCAACAAAGTTCGGTTTCTTTGTTCGGACACACCGTCAAATTGAGGTGTTCCGGGAGGAGTCCACTATGAAAAAATACCATACTCTTTCAAATAGTCGAGAAACTTATTGCTTAAGTATTTTCCACCACGGTTTAACCGTGATGGTTTAATACTTTAGTCGGTCTGTCTGTCTACTTCGAGTTGAAACTCTAAAAGTTTCTGACTTGTATTTCATAAGATACACATAACCATAACACGATGCCACATCCGTAAAGGTTACAAAGTATTCATATCCACCTCTAGCCTAGCTAGATATGGGCTTACTTACGTCACAATGAACAATGGCTAACAGATCAGTGGCACTTGCACTTTTACCAAGTAAAAGGTGTTTTAGACACTTTGCCAAATAAACTAGATTCGTAGACTTCATTTGATTAGAATCAAATCCGTCCTAGTACCCACTCTTCGAAAGTGTGGATATACGAGTCTTGTTAGTGTGTCCCAGACAACAATGCCACAAATAAGTCTCATCTGATTAATTCAGTTTAAGCTATTTGTTTGTCATGTTATATGTTTGAGATTCATTTATATTCAAAATATAAATACTGTTATTCACATCTAATGTGTTTATCTCAATATCATCTTTATAAAATAAAACACATAGTGTTATAGAATATAAAGGTATACCCGCAACGGGTTAAACTTAGATATAGAGATAATGTTTCTAGTCAAACTAGATACATTATAACAATTTCCTAATTTAAGTACATACCCGAAGGGTAGTTCCTAAACTTAGGATTCTACGGTTAAAACAGCGACTTTCGTCCCGTTTCCGACTCGTATGTCGATCTCAATTGAAGTCAGTCTCCTACTTGTCAGCAGATTCTGCACATCAGTACATATTTATGTACCACATTTAATATCAAAAATCTAATTTTGAAACTAATAGTGAACATGTTTATGATAAACATACTTGAAGCCGGAGCCTTGCCCCGCCTTCACTTCCTTCATGTCTGCCTTGTCCATACGGCAGTCACGCATCCAGTGACCCCGTTTGCCACAGTTTAGGCAGACATATTGGGATATGTCATTTGTCTTCCTAGAAGAGTGTGACGATTTTGCCTTTGCCCCTTTTAGAAGCTCTGGCTCTGCCTCATTGAGCATAGCCATCAACTATCCAAAAGTTTACTCTTGGTTCATGATGAACCTGCCCTAGATTTCGGGTAGAGACTATAAAATCAAATCTTTGGTAGTCTCAGCCACGTAGGTAATGCCCAGCTAACCTAGCTTATCGATGTCAGCAATCATCTGAGACACCTAGTGCTCGACAGATGTACCCTCTGACATTCGCGAGCGAAATAGCTTCTTTTGCAATTCGTACTTCTAAGATCTAAGAATAGATCTATGAAGATCCTTTAATTTCAACATCATGGTATAATGATCTAATCCTTAGTTTTGACGGCAAAATTAAAGTGTCATTGCATCAAGCATAAATGATTGAGCATTAAAGTTATCATCACCATGAGTCTTCCAAAACTCATGCTCCACTATTTGCTCAACTCCGGGCTCAGGCCCGAGATGTTCTTCTATAAAATAGAATAACTTCTCAGTTTCCAGGACTATCCTGAGGTTTTATTCCCAATCTGAAAATTGGAGTCGTTTAAAACATTTTCACCCAGGATTATGTTTTAAACACTAATCTTTCAGTTATCTTGATTCCAATAGTCCAACTATCCAATCAACGATTTCGGGTACATTCGAATATAATGATTACTATAGTCTAACTATATAATCAACTATAATTTGATTGGTTAAATTCAAATATATTGATTACTATAATCCAATTATATAATCAACTATAAATTGAAGTAGTTTGAATACAGTCCAACTGTTTAATTAAAACAACGATTAAATATTAGTCCAACTAATATATTTATTAATAAATAATGACGAAAATGAAATGAGCGCTTATTGACAAGTATCTAAACGAAATTGCAAATTTAATACTTGCCTCCCACTATTTTTCGGCGAGCCTCTAACTCTCTGTTGAGTACTCGGGAAACCTAGTTTCCTTGTGGGCTAGGATCCCGTTAAATAGCACACAACCTTGACTTTGGCCAACAAGTTGTATGAAACTTCACTAGGTAGATCTCTAAGATCAATTGGATCTCATCCAATTCCTAGATCTAGTAGGTGGACATCCAAGTCCGAAACATATATCTAATATATGCCAATATATCCAATATATTACCTAACCTTCCTTTTATTTGAAGGATGGGGAATGATGATTTCTATTTCAAAAAACCAAGTGGGAATTTTCTGCCCTCTCAAAGCTGAGTGATGAAAATTACCTTGATGCAGCACAATTGTATGGATATGTACGAAGTTCCAATTTTAGGATGTAGCAAAAGTGGTAAAAAAATATAAGAAACATTATAAACAAATAGTAGAAAATATTTTTAATATATATATATTTACAAATTCTTGGACAATAAGCACAAAATTGAAAAAGAGCTTTTAAACAAATAGTACATGAGTTACCGAAAAGTTGCACATTAGCCAGGGAACTGGTCACAAGCATGGTTGTGTATTTATAATATGGATGTTATATTTGCAGCAGCTTCTCAATCTAAACCACAAAAGTAATCAAGCCTGGAGCCATACACATAAAATTGTCAAATCTTATTTCACGAATGAACTGGAAATACAGGGATAAAAGGTCCGTACGCAGCCTACTCTACATTAAATGATAAAATGCCTCGTATAAAATGATAGAGGAATAAAATACATGATGATTGGGAACAAAGATAGATCGCCACCGGAATGTACAATCTATTCAGTTCCAGCAATTTTCTTCTTCAGTGCTTCAATATCCGTGGCCAATTCTTTTCTGCTTTGCTGAGGAAAGTACAAATCAATTTGTTAAATATTACCTATCTGAGATGCAAGATATCTAATGAAACAAATGACATGAGTTTCTCAAATTCAATTTATCAGTCTTAGTTTCACATAGTAATCCACTTCCGCAAACAAAATTTTATGAGTTAACAGCTTACCAATCACAGGAAAAACGAACTATTTACATGCAGTGAGCTTTATCAATTAGCATTCTCTTAAATCTTACCTTGAAGAGAAGGTATCTGTACACAAACCATCCAGTATAACCAAGTCCAACCAACTCCATGATTTTTGGAAGCTGATAAGACATTAGAAGACATTTCAGTTGGTTTATTGAAATTTTACATGTAGAATTAAATCACGGCAAAACCATCAAGAATTTAAAAGGTACTCATCTCCTCAACATAACTAAGAAATAAAAACATACGCTACTTTGGAAATCAGTAATCACATACCAGAGGGACTGAATTGATGGCACCAACAACAATTGAAGATAACCAAACAGCCACTATTGCCCCACCTCCATAGAGGAGTACTGTGGACTTGTTTTCAACTGCATCCCACTAGTAAAAATAACCAAAAAAATCATTAAATCTAACTGATGAAATCGAATTACTAGAAGCTAGAAAAGAATCCCCATCTTAAGTTATCTAAAGGACCAAATTGTCTATCGAAATAGTCTTTGATTTCTCAGTGGTACCCTTTTTGGTTTTGATTCTCACCTTTTCCTTCAAGTCTGTAAAAAGTTCATTTGCGTCAACTGTGGATGTTTCTTCTGAGGAAGTGGCTCTGACCTGAAGCAAAGGAAACCTTCTCGACTCTATTTGGAATGCAAAGGAATTAAAAGCATATTGTTTTAAAACATCCATGCATATTTACTTAAGCATGTTAATAAAACTTAGCTCGGTTAAACAAGTTCGAAATCGAAATTAATGCCCTCAAGTTCCGAAATGTATCGAGAATAAAATAGACTCTTTTCACAATTGACCAAAATTATTTGCATTTGATGTCCATAGCCCTTATGAAAATGTGAGTTGTGGAGTCAATAACCCACAAAAAATAAACAACCCATCAAATGACATGATCTGCATAAACTCTATCAGAGAAATTGCTTTAAGCTCATAAGTAAGAGTACAACAATAGTATTAAAGACAAATCTTAACGGACCTCTCCACATGAAACACGGACAAAGTCGGGAAGCGAGACAAAAATATTTTGATAAAATAATTAAAATATAATTTACATCAGAATCCTGAGATCCTGCTTATAGCGAGAGCTTTGTACTGCATATTAAAATATAATTTGCAAGGTGAGGGAATGGAACTTGATACCATGGATAAAACTGCCTGTCCCAAAAAATTAAGCAGATAAGTGAAGGCACTAATCTATATGCTTTTCTGGGTCAATTGAATCACTACCATATTCCTCTAAATTCCTAAACAATTGCATCCCAATACTCACTAACCCACTATTCAAAACAATCTACACAATTTAAAAAACATTTCAACTTTCCCTAAACCAAAATGGAAGTATGTTATTAACACAATAAAAATTCAAAATTTACAGTAACAGTGAGTAGAGTAGCATCCTAATACCTGAAACTTGTTTAATGGAAGAAGAGAAGGGTGACGTGGACAAACGAGGAGGGAGGTAGGGAAGAGCAGAGCAGCGAGGATTTTTGACCGTAGTGGTGGTGGCGATTGTGGGGACACGAGGAGTCAATACCACCGCATACGCCGTCGCTGCCATTGATAAAAATATTCTTCTTTAAATTACACAATCTTTTACTTTTTGATTATATTGTATATTATGGTGGAGATGGTTGGTTTGATTTATCTGGTGATGATATTTTCTTGGTTTCAGACACCGATTCCTTTTGTTGACACGTTGATGTAATTCAGGATTCTGATTGGTTGATTCCCTATCTTCAATCCCCGTTTGAGGGGTCTCTAACAATTGGTTTAGGCTACGAGTAGATTGCATTAGGGGTATTGATAGGGTCGGGTCAACCCGCGACCCGACCCGACGTGATCCGATTCGACCCGCGCGGGTTCATAAAAAAATTTGCAAAATTTTGACCCGACCCGAAATTTTCGGGTTGCACAACTGGTTTGATCCCCTTGACCCGACCCTATACAAATTTATTATTTTTCTAAAATTTTTATTATTTTTCTAAATTAGTTATTAGTATTTTTAAAGTTTTTACTATTATTTCATTTATTTATTACTTTTTTGTATTAAAACTTTATATATATGATATTTTTGGGATATAAAATAACTAATATTTATATTTCAAAATAATTAATTCATTTAAAAAAAATTATTTTTTTTTAAAATGACCCGACGACCCGACCCGACCCGAACCCGATCGGGTTCCACTTCTCCGCGACCCGACCCGCGACCCGATTTTCCCTTGACCCAACCCGATCGGGTCTAACAAAATTTTAAAAAATCCGACCCGACCCCACCCGTGAACACCCCTAGATTGCATCACTTGGGGTGGCCTAACTCGAGTACAGTTAGATATGGGTGATATTGATTTTGTATAACACGCAAGTAAATATTATAAAATATCGATACCATAAGAAATTGTTAATAATATCAAATATGAAATTGTCTCAATTCTAATCCCTTTTTTTTCATTTGTCGGAGATCTGATTTAACTACAAACTCTTTATCAAATCCATCTGCCCACGGTATGTCATCTGCCCCATCCCTTCCCGTACCAATTGGCTTGATCGATCCGGGAGAGGTTCGGTAATAAGAGCATATGTTTAAACTAACAATTATGAAAGATGATTTATTAACTATTAAACTTAAGTAAAAGAAAAACACATTGAAATATTGTAAAAAGAACCAAATATCACAACTTTCCACAATATTCCCTTAAATCTTTCTCATATCTTTATAACTGATCAACCATGATGAATTATTAACCTAAAACACGAAATTATCTACAAGCATCTTCTGATGGTCAAGTAAAAACAACAACTTAGTTTAATTACCTATATTCCTATGATAATTAATCTAAGCCAAACTCAATACAATTAGGTTCTAATTATTGTTACTGTAGGAGCGAAACAGAGTATATCGCTATGCCTATGACGTTGGCGACCACTACATTGTTGGGCTCACAGCCCGTAGAGAGTACAGATAGTCCCGCGGGGAACTAAAAAGAGGATAAGGGAGTCGCCACCCGGTATGAGACACCGAGAATGATTTAAGGCTATACTACACCCATCGTAAGGTCCGTCCTTAACTCGTTTGGGTTCGGAATGGTCTCTTACTAATGCTAGTATAATATTTACGCTTGAAGGAGGCATCCCCACATTTTATAATACAATATCACACACGAAATGATTTATAAAGCATACAATTTGCACAAACACGAATTATAAAGACATTAAATAAAGTAAATGTTCATAAAGTATTACAATATTGATAAAATATCATATCTAGATAAGCATCAGACGGGTCTAGCCTTGGAGAAGCAGGCCGGACATGGCCATAGAAGGCCATATATAATATTCAAAATCTGACCGGACTTATGGGAATTCTGGCCGGACATAATGCGTAATTCAGAGGCATAAAATCACCGTAACAGTAGGTAAAACAATATGATAAATATTAAGTAACAATGATTTCAGTAATGAAATAATAACGATTCCAGCAATGATGAATGAAATACTATGAAAATAATGACAAGTTAAAACATGCATTCGGTTGAATTAAACAGACTGATACATGCATTCAGTAGGCCTGGCCTTAGAGAGGCATGGCCAGATGTAATAATGCATGTCCAACCGGACTTAGTTGAAGTCATGCCACTGCGTAGTCTAGAAACGCAGAAACATGCATATACAAATACATATACAGTGAACTAGTATTTTGAATTCATTTATAATGAAATGACCATCCCTCAGTGATACGTAGCATTGTATCCCGAGTGCGAACCATATTACCATCCATTTGGAATCGGCTATGGAACTTACTGTTGGAGTTGGTGCTTGGAGTGCCAATTCGAATTGTACATTTTATTATTTATTAATAAAATAACTATATTTTCATTTCATACACTATTAATAGTATTGCCATTATGCGTATTAGATTGATGTATAGATATGCTAAGAATGACATCGACGTTAGAATAGTCTTGTAATAATATTGGACATTAGATGATCCGACATTGAGATAAATATTACTATTGTAAATTATTCTTAAAGTATATATATGCATAGTCATTTGTTTTAGAATACGGTCGAATTCCTATAACATAGAAGACTAGCACATGTAGTATATTGGAATTAGAGTTCCAATGGTTTAACCCGGTGTATCATGAGTTTTGAAAACTCGTATAGACGTGTGGGTATTGGTTGGACCGAATACTAAATGACTCACATGTGATTCCTAATAGTTGGAAATACACACCACTGTCAATAGGAATCTCTTCGAGTCGAGTATCATATGCAATCATTTGACTATAAGATAACATTGATTTTGTGTGAGATCTCTCACTCTTTGATGTCATGTATGCCAGAAACCTTTCATGGTCTGGCCTCTAGATTTTCGTTGGGTGTGGACCAATGCACTCAGTAATCAAGTGTGAAGCAGGATAGGATCTGTCGGCCCGTATGTGTACAATAAGGGGTTTATGTATCCATGTGAGTAAAGTCACGATTCTTAAAGTTTTGGCCAAAGTTAATCACCTAGGGTGGATGGCATCAGCTATGAAGAATCGTGGACATGTCGACATGAGATGTGTGCAAGGAAACTTGACAGTGTATTCTATATTTCCTAAGCACAACTCGGATAGTCTACGACGAAGGGATTGTTAAACATATGTGATGACCTCGACTTGTATAGTTCTGAAAGGTCATTCGTGTTCTTCGTGAATTTGGAGGTGGCCGAATTGCGTATATATTAGCTAGGCTTATATGACGAACGTGTCTGAACTTAGAGAGTCCCAATATGAAGTGGACTCGTTGATCATTTGGGTAGCCAATTAATTTTGATAAAAGATAATATTCGATATTATAATTATCAAATAAGATAATCAAGTGTTATTGGATAATATTGATTATTTACTTTGACCTAATTAGATTAATTGGATTAATTCAATAATTACACAAGGGTTTAATTATAAAATCATAATTATCTCTACCATTTGAGGATATTATGGTAATTTTAAGTATGTAATAATAAGTGGTTTTGGCTTGATTTAATTGGATTAAATCAAAGTGGCAAACATTGAACTAATCCATTTCTTAATATTTATCTTGATTTAATTGGATTAAATCAAAATGGTAGACAATGGAGATTAGTCACACTTAATTATACATATTTGGACAAATTAGATTAAGCCCACCTAAAAATTAATTATAACTTTTATTAATTAAAAATTACCTGAGTTTTGCTATAAATAGGAAGCTTTAGGAAGATTTTAATTAAGCAAAACAAAAGCTTGAGAAAGCTAAGTACAAACAATTCTTGGAGAAATTAGCATAAGTTAGAGAAGTGTTTAGAGAAACTTGTGAGGTCTCTACAACATTTCATTTAGGAGAAATCAAGATTGGATATTGAAGTGAGGGTTGCTAGGATTAGAATCAAGATTGGATCTTGGAGTGAAGCTTGCAAACCTTGGAAGTTCTCCAACTATTTCAACAAAGAGAAGAAGATTGGATCTTTGCATCAAGTTTGCTAGGTAAGTTTGAACTTCTCTTAAGTTATGTTCTTTTATGTATTGGATGCATGATTACATAGCTTAATGTTGAAATAAGGCTAATAATTTATGTTAGGATGCTTTAGAAGTATAAACACAATATGCTTGTTAATTAGGTCAAAGATGTTCATGTTGGACATGGAATAATTAATAAGAGTTTGGAACTCTAGATTAAAGCTTAGAGCTATGACTACCATTCTAGAATCATTTGACCACCTTTGGGTGACCTGGAATTATTCATAAGTCATTTCATTGTGAGATTCTAATTTGGTTTGTGTTTTGGATTCAAAATTTACGCAAATGCGTATTTTGAATAAATTTATGTTCTTATAAAAATATTTGATATTTTAAAAAAACTAGATTTTTATTCTATAACATGTGTTGATGTTGGTCTTGATGTTAAAATTAATGTTCAATATTTTAAGAGTGTTCAGGGAAGGTTGAAAGGTTTTAGAGTAGAAAATCATATTGCCTTCAGCTCTCTGTTTCCAGAGAGCTGAAGGCTGAAGAAAGAAAACATTAAAATAAAAATAATATATATAAACTTGTGCACATTAGCACGCGCGTCGTGCGCCGAATTTTATTTTTGCTCGTTCTTGAACTTCCAGACTCCGATTCAGCATCAATTTTTTCCTATACACTAATAATGGAATATATTATTTCATTAAATATTTTAAAATTACACACATACCTGATATCCATGGATTAGACCCACTTCCGTTGCGTGGGGTACCGATCCGACCCTAGGGATTCCACATTCCCCCCAACATAATGGTATCAGAGCAAGGCTTAATCACACAACACATGTTGCATGTTAGACGTGTATTTGAATCTATACCTTTGTAATTTAATTTAATTATGGATAAGACATATTGGATATGTAAAGCATGTTTTAAATTAAAATTTTGACCTAATTAAATGAGTGACTTGATTGTCATAAATCTCTCATAATTAGGTGATTACTTTATTTTAAGTAATAGTATTAGTAATGTTATTAGAAGGTCTGTCTTGTCAATACAGAGATGAATGAGTTCTTACTACTTATATCCAATATCGTCATTAGTGTGAGGGTATAAATGCTCAGAACTTAGGTCGCTCCTGTAAACATTAGATGTAGCATGATGAGTTAACGCAGTCATCCAATATCGTCATTAGTTTGAGGGTGTACATACGAAGCTCATTAGTGCACATTAGCAAATATACACCTAGAACACGTCTTACTCCAATATCGTGATTAGTGTGAGGATAGGAAATGGTTCAGGACCAAACTATGAGTCACATAAAGTGATTGACTTTGGAGGTCTACCTAATGAGTTCATAAAGGCTAATATCGTCATTAGTGTGAGCATAGAGTAAATATCATGAGATCCACTTCCCGCTATGAAATTTTGATAGTCAAATTTCTATTTTTCCGTTAAGGGAGATTACGGAATTACGTAAAGTAGTGGGATGACACTAATAGATTTAAAATTTCATAATCAATTAATGTTATTATTTTGAAATGAAAAATGTTCTGCTACTATTTAAAATATTGTCTTGTAGATGGCTGCCGCTAATCCATTGATGAGACTTTTGGATACCAATAAACTAGAAGGATCTGAGAACTATTTGGAATGGAAAATGAACATATGCCTTGTCTTGGAGTTTGAAAAGTTGACTTATGTCACTGTCCATCCACTGCCTGTTGAAATCGATCCTGACTCCACTTCAGAAGAGCGAGAAACTTTTAATAGATGGAATGATGATAACCTTAAGGTGAAATCCTACATTTTGGGATCGATGGTTCCAGATTTGCTGAGACAGTACATTGAAGTACCGAATGCTTGGATCATTATATGAACACTCAATGAGTTGTTCGAGACAAATCAAGAAATCAAAATTTATCGAAGGTCTAAGGAATTGTTCCGTACTGAACTCAAGGATGGAGGAGATATCAACATCCATGTTTTGAACATGATCGACCAGATTCGATACTTGGAACGATAGGGTATTATGATAAATGAACGGTTGGGCCATAATTTAATTATGTCTTATTTGTCTGGTTCTTATGATGGCTTTGTATTAAACTTCCATATACACTCGATGCAAGCTAGCTACGAAGAACTTCATATTATGTTACACACGGCGGAGCATGATTTGAGAAAATACAACCTCACATTGTACCTCCATGGTGGAGCTGGCTCTTCAAATACTTCTGGGAAGTCAAAGAAAATAAAGATGGGAAAAAATAAAATTGCAAAAAAGAACTCTAATAAGCGCAAAGACGCAAAACTGTAAATAGTTGGTGATCAATGTCTACATTGCAAGAAGTCTGGACACTGGAAGAATGATTGTCCAAAGCTGATAGGAAAAACAGGACCATCAAGTACGCTTTGTATTTTTCCAATTATTAACATCTCATTAGCTTTAGATGCAAATAGTGAGTGGGTGTTAGACACTGGAAGTCCTACTCATATTTGCAACTCCCTGTAGGTAATGAGGGTAAAAAGAAGGCTGAATAAAGGGGAGATCCAACTTAGAGTTGGAAATTGCGAGACATTGGATGTTAAAGCCATATGAACGATTGTTTTAGTTATCCCCAATGGTTGTAAATTAAATTTACAAGATTGTTATTATGTACCCTCACTTATCAGACAAATAATATAACTGCTAATATTAGATAAAGAGAGATATAAAATAAACATTAAGGATGAAACTTTATGTTTATATGATAAAGATAATTTATTGAAATGTGAATGTTCTTTATCAAACGGTCACTGTGTTTTGGAAACATATAGAGATGTCTTTAATGTAGAGGAAAATACAAGTAGGAAATCTGAATTAAATAATACTGAATTATGATATATGAGATTGGGCCACATATGTGTTAGACGTCTATCCAAATTGGTAAAAGATGGTTTAATTGAAAATCTTAGCTTAAATCGTTATCTGATTTGTGAGTCATGCATCACAGGAAAGATGACAAATGCCCAATTTCTTGGTGCTGGACACCGTGCTAGAGATTTATTGGAACTAATACACAGCGATGTGTGTGGTCCATTAAATCATGCCGCTATTGATGGTTCAACATATTTCGTGACTTTCACGGATGATAAGTCCTGATATGGATATGTCTATTTGATGAGACATAAATCAAAAATATTTGACAAGTTAAAAAAATATTCTGAAACGAAGTAGAAAAATAAACCAGTAAATTCATCAAGCTTCTTAGATCAGATCGAGGCAATGAATACATGAGTGAAGAATTCATAAGTTATTTAAGGGAGAATGATATTCTTGCCCAATATATCCCACCAGGAACTCCTCAACACAATGGTGTGTTTGAGCGTATAAATCGTACTTTATTGGATATGGTGCGATCAATGATGAGCTATAAAAATATTCCTTATTACCTTTGGGGTTATGCTTTACTTACTGCCGCCCGCATACTTAATAGGGTTCCATCCAAAGCTGTTTCTACGACCCCCTATCAGATATGGTTCGGTAGAAATCTAAGTCTTAGGTATTTAAATATTTGGGGTTGTTATGCATACGTTAGAGTTGTGCAACAGGATAAACTAGCACCCATTGGGTATAAATGTAGGTTTGTTGGATATCCTGATAATTCCATGGGATATCAATTCTACGATTCCGAGGAACGAAATGTATTTGTTGTTCATTTTGCCAATTTTCTTGAAAAGTAATTTTTGAGAGAAAGTGAGAATTATAGAGAGATTGAACTTGATGAGTTTGATCCCAACATTAAGGAACCTGAGATGGAACCAGAGATCCAATTAGGAGAATGATTTACAACACAAGTTCTACGTAAGTCGGATAGAATATCAAAGCATCCTGAGATATTATTTTTAACATCTGATGCAAGCCTTGATGTTCTCCTTTTGGAGAAAACAGATCTGACTACGTATAAGGAAGCGATATTGGATATTGATTCGAGAAAATGGAAGAAAGTCATGAAATCTAAGATGGATTCTATCCATGACAATCAAATATGAGACTTAGTTGAAATTCCAGAAAGAATTAAACCTATAGGATGTAAATGGGTTTACAAACGTAAGCGAGGGTCCGATGGAACGGTGGAAACCTTTAAGACCCGACTGGTAGCGAAAGGTTACAGTCAACGTTCTGGGATTACCATGAGGAAATTTTTTTACTAGTAGCGATGCTAAAATCCATTAGAATTCTTTTAGCCATTGATGCATATCACGACTATGAGATATGGCAGATGGATGTGAAAACCGTTTTCCTAAATGGATTACTTTAGAATGATATCTATATGGAACAACCAGAGGGTTTCGTATCAAGTGAGACTTCAAACTTAGTTTGTAAGCTCCAAAAGTCAATTTATGGTCTTAAACAGACATCCCGAAGCTGGAATCATCGTTTTGATGAGATAATTAGATTATCTGGATTCATCAAGAACGAGGAAGAACCATGTGTTTAAAGAAAGTGAGTGAGAGCATGATAGTTTTCCTAGTTTTATATGTAGATGACATCCTTATCATTGGAAATGATATATGATTGATGCAAAGTGTGAAAGCTTACCTTTGCAAGAACTTCTCCATGAAAGATATCGGTGAAGCTTCCTATATACTAGCTTTAAGGCTCTACCGGGATAAAGTTAGGAAGCTTTTATGATTTTCGCAATCGACGTACATAGATAAGATGTTAGAAAGGTACGGTTTTACCAACAGCAAGGCAGTAAATGTATATTTTTGATACGACATACATCTTTTGAAGAAAATGGCACCTCAGACCGATGAAGAAAAAGTTAGGATGTCTAACTTGCCATATGCTTCTTGTATTGGAGGCATAATGTATATTATGCTATGTACAGGACCTGACATCAGTTTCGACGTTAGTGTGACTAGCCGATATCAATCTGATCCAAGTAATGATCATTGGACAGCCCTGAAGCATATCTTGAAATATCTTAAAGGTATTAGGGATAAGTTTCTAATAGATGGAGAAGATGAGCTACAAGTTAAGGGTTATATAGACTCCGACTTCCAGGGAGATCCAGATGATAGAAAATCTACATAAGGGTGGTGCGGTTAGTTGGTGATGTTTAAAGCAAAGCTCAACAACTGAATCCACCACTGAGGCGGAATTTATAACGGCTTCATAAGCTACTAAAAAACTGTATATATTAGAAATTTTATCACAGAACTGTTGGAATTTATGCCCTAGAGCTCCATGTATTGTAAGCGGAATTGATTATAGTAATAATAAATGTATTATTCATTTATCAAAGTTATTTTATTTAAATCGCATATTGTCCAATTGTCATGTTTACCTTGATTACTCTTGTACCATCAGACTTAGTGTATGTTTGATGCACAAGAGGATTTAAGTCTGAAGTTAGTAATCTAAATAGTCCATAAAGACCAAACAAATATGGTACTTTGTTTATAGTTTATCTATAGTTGCGGTCCATTCTATATTTAATATCCGTTAACTGAAGAATTTTATTTTATCTAATAGATGGTCATATATGGATTCAATCTTAATCCTGAGTGTACTACGAACTCCTGCATGGCAGTCTATGTCATTTGATTTACTAAGGTGAAGTTGGTGTAGCATACCCGACCAATAACTACATATTTTTGGGATATGGTTTGGTGTGTAGCTGGGAACGTTTTACATAGATATGGAATTCACTCCTTCTTAATATAAGTATAAGAATATTTCTTTTAAGAGTTGATTCGGGACTTGAACAATTTGAGCGCTCAACTCTTCTATTACGAATATAAAGTTTTATATTCATAATTGTGATGAATTAATTGTTCATTATAGAATCAATGGTGCTTAAGAGACAAAATATTTAGAGGGGTTTAACGGACTTATGATCCGGCTCTATTTATGAGATATTCGTGAATGGCTATATCCATATGTAATGACTATATCGATGGACACCACAATGTTCGGCTTATATTTTCCATCTACGGTAACGAGAGTTAAACTTTAAGTTTTTTGTGGAATAACGCGAAATTAATAATTCGTAATATTTGATTAAAGAGTTTAATTAATATTTCAGGATTATTGGAGCTCAGAACCGCAGGTCCATTTGGTCCATGTGCTAGCTCGATTAACTGTAGAAAACCTAATATAATTAGATTGTCTAATAATATGCTCACATTAAATTTATTTATTATTAATAAGATTAATAATATATTTTTATCACAAATGAAAACTATGTTAAATTAGTTTAACTTAATGTTTTCTAGAATTCTTTGATTATGAGATAATCAAGTTAGTAATAATTATGAGATAATTACTACATCATAATTTAGGTAATTAAATCATTATTAAGATAATAATTTTTTATTTACCATGGAGACAAAGCCATATGGCTCACCATGCTCTCCAACCTATTATGTCTATTAGGTGGAATGTATACACCTAATGGTTTTGTCATTAGCTAAACATTTCTTATGCTTTGGTATGACCTTCACATTAATTTGTTTGTCATTGCAAGAAAGCATTAGAGGCTTAATGACAAAGGTGGTTGGTTTTTTGGATGGAATATTATCTTTACCATCTCCACTTTTTCATTAGTTGAATCCATTCACACAAATTGAGAGAGAGAATTTGAAACACATTCACAATAGTTGTGAGACAGTTAGAGAGAAAATTTATTTTCTCAAGTGTTGAGAAGTAAAAGAAACAAGAGTGAATTAGATACTTGATTTTCTTCATCATATCTTTTAAAAATCCAAACATAATTTGTGACAACTTCTTTCTCTAAATAGTTTAGAGTTTGATTTTATACTTCTCTAAAAATTTTAGAGGTTGATCTTTGCGAGTGAAGCCCACACTTCAGTTTTTTAGTTTCGTGTCATAATTCGGAAGACCGGGTGGTTGATCCAAGTGTTGGACATCAAAGGAAACTCATCTACATCAAAAGAGCAAAATCCATTCTTCAAGAGTTGGAGGATTTCGACTACAACAAAGGGAGAAGGCAAAGAAAATTTTAAAGGTCCATACCAGAGCCAATGCCCACATTAGCAACTTCCTCTACGCTAAGGAAAGTCATTTCCTAAAAGAACTTGGCATTATACCTAGTATTGCAGATTCGATCCCATTGTACTATGATAATAGCGGAGCCATTGCGTAGGCTAAGGAGCCAAGAGCGCATTCCAAGTCTAAACACGTGGAAAGGAAATACCGCGTAATTAGAGAGATAATTGAATGAAATGAGATAGTGATCTTGAAGGTTCAAGGACTAGACAACATAGCAGACCCGCTTACAAAGGCCTTACCTCTTAAGTTATTAGATAAACATGTGGAGGAGATGAGACTGCGGTACCATCCAGATTGGCACTAAGCAAGTGGGAGTTTGTTGGAGTTGGTGCTTGAAGTGCCAATCTGAATTGTACATTTTATTATATATTAATAAAATAACTACATTTTCATTTCATACATTATTAATGGCATTGTCATTATGCGTATTAGATTGATGTATAGATATGCTAAGAATGATATCGACCTTAGAATAGTCTTGTAGTAATACTGGACACTAGGTGGTCCGATATTGGGATAAATATTACTATTATAAATTATTCTTAAAGTGTATATATATTCATAGTCGTTGGTTTTGGAATACGATCGAATTCCTATAACCTAGAATACCAGCACATATTGTATATTGGAATTGGATTTCCAATGGTTTAACCCAATGTATCATGATTTTTCGAAACTCATATAGACGTGTAGGTATTGGTTGGATCGAATACTGAATGATTCACAGGTGATTCCTAATAGTTGGAAGTACACACCACCGTCAATATGAATCTCCTCGAGTCGAGTAGCATATGTAATCATTGAGTTTGTGTGAGATCCTCCACACTTTGATTTTATGTATGTCAGAAACCTTTCATGGTATAGCCTCTAGATGTTTGTTTGGTTTGGACTGATGCACTCAGGTATCCATGTGAATAAAGTCACGATTCTTAAAGCTTTCGCCAAAGTCAATCACCTAGGGTGGATCGCATCAGTTATGAATAATCATAGACATGTCAACATTATATGTGCGCCTCAGAAACTTGACGGTGTATTCTATGTTTCCTAAGTACAACTCGGATAGCCTTTGACGGAGGGATTGTTAAATATATGCGATGACCTCGACTTGTATAGCTCAGAAAGTTCGTTCATGTTCTTCACGAATTTGGAGGTCGTCGAATTGCGTACATATTAGCTAGGCTTATATGACGAACATGTCTGAACTTAGAGAGTCTCAATATGAAGTGTACTCGTTGAGCACTTGGGTAGCCGATTAATTTTGATAAAAGATAATATTCAATTATCAACTAAGATAATCAAATGTTATTGGATAACATTGATTATTTACTTTGACCTAATTGGATTAATCGGATTAATTCAATAATTATACAATGGCTTAATTGTAAAATCATAATTATCTCTACCATTTGAGGATATTATGGTAATTGTAAGTACGTAATAATATGTGGTTTTGGCTTGATTTAATTGGATTAAATCAAAGTGGCAAACATTGAATTAATCTATTTCTTAATCCTTATCTTGAGTTAATTGGATTAATGGTAGACAATGAAGATTAGTCACACCTAATTATATATATTCAGACAAATTAGATTAAGCCCACCTAAAAGTTGATTACAACTTTTATTAGTTAAAAATTGCCTAAGTTTTTGTAAGAAACGATTTTCCTTAGCGCGGCGGAAGTTGCTTGTGGTGGCACCGGTCCGGTATGGATCTTCAAAATTTTCTTTGCCTTCTCCCTTTGCTGTTGTAGCCAAGATCAATCTTTTGGTGTCCAACACTTAGATCAACCACTCGATCTTCCGAACTATGACTCGAAACCAACAAACCGAAGTGTGGGCTTCACTCACAAAGATTAAACCTCTAAACTATTTAGAGATTTAGGATGTCACAATGGTGTTTGGCTCTTTGGAATTTCAAATACTCTCACAACACTTGTGAATATTTTAAGTTATTCTCTCTTTTCTCTCAAATCTTTCTCACAACAATTGTGTGAATGAATGCAAAGTGTTAACCTTAGAAAGTGAGAGAAATGGTAGATATTATATTCTCTTACAAAAGCCAATTAACCATGTCATTAAGCATCTAATGCTTTCTTGCAATGGCCAACACAAAAATGTGAATGCCATACCAAAGCATAAGAAATGTTAAGCTAAAGACAATGACTTTGTCATTAAGCATTCAATGCTTTCTTTCAATGGCAAACACATAAATGTGGAGGCCATACCAAAACATAAAATGCATTAGCTAATGACAAAAATATTAAGTGTATCCAAGCCACCTAATAGACATAATTGCTTGGATGACATGGTAAGCCATATGGTTTTATCTCCAATGGTAAATAAAAATCAATATATTAATAATGATTTATTTACCTTCAATTATGTTGGAGTAATTATCTCATAATTATTACTAACTTGATTATCTCATAATCAAAGAATTCTAGATAACATTAAGTTAAACTAATTTAACATAGTTTTCATTTGTGACAATAAATATTATTAATCTCATTAATAATATATAAATTAATATAATGTGAGCATAATTAGACAATCTAATAATATTAGGTTTGCTACAGTTAATCGAGCTAGCACGGGGACCAAATGGACCTACGGTTCCGAGCTCCAATAATTCTGAAATATTAATTAAACTTTTTAATCAAATATTACGAATTATTAACTCCGCGTTATTCCACTAAAAACTCGAAGTTGAACTCCCGTTACCGTAGATGGATTAAATAAACCGAACAACTTCGGTGTCCATCAATATAGTCATTATATATGGATATAGCCCTTCACGAATATCTCATAAATATAGCCGGGTCAAAAGTCCGTTAAAACCCCTCTAAATATTTTGTCTCTTAAGCACCATTGATTCTATAGTGAACAATTAATTCATAACAATTATGAATATAAAAATTTCTATTCGTAATAGAAAAGTTGAGCGCTCAAATTGTTCAAGTCCTGAATCAACTCTTAAAAATATATTCTTCTACTTCTCGTAAGAATGAGTGAATTCCATATCTATGTAAAACGTTCCCAGCTACACACCAAACCATATCCCTAAAATACGTAGTTATTGGCCGGGAATGCAACACCAACCTCACATAGTAAATCAAAGGACATAGCATGTCATGCAGGAGTTCGTAGTACACTCAGGATTAAGATCGAATCCATTTATGACTATATATTAGATAAAATGAATTTCTTCAGTTAACGGATATTAAAAGAAATTCGTATTTATCTGAGTCCAGTCCTATATGATCTCATTATACAAGGTGCCTTCATTCCCATGTCACTACATGAACGATCCCGGATCAAGGTCGTCATACAAGTATAGAATGGACTGCAGCTATAGATAAACCACAAACAAAGTATCCTCTTTGTTTACTCTCTATGGACTATTTAAATTACTAACTTCAGATACACTAAGTCTGAAGGTACAATAGTAATCAAGGTAAACCAGTCAATTGGACAATATGCGATATAAATCAAACAACTTTGATAAAATGAATAATGCATTTATTATTATTACAATAATCAATTCCGTTTACAGTACATGAAGCTTTAGGACATAAATCCCAACAATATCCCACTTGGACTATAGCAAATGGGACATGTCATGTAATCCTAAACCCTTTAGGTGACCTTCAAACACTTTAGCCGATAAGGTCTTTGTAAACGGATCAGCCAAGTTGTCTGTGGATGGAATCTGTGTGACAGCGACATCTCCTCTCTGCATTATCTCTCTGATAATGTGATATTTCCTCTCAATATGCTTACCTCTTTGTGGCTTCTTGGTTCTTTAGAGTTCGCCACTGCACCACTATTATCGCAATAAAGTGTGAATGGTTTATCCATATCTGGAACAACTTCCAGATCTGCCAAGAACTTATGGAGCCAGACTTCTTCCTTAGATGCTTCGTAAGCTGCTACATATTCAGCCTCCATAGTGGAGTCATCAATACAAGATTACTTAATGCTCCTCCATACTATACCCCCACCACCTAGGCTGAACATTGATCCAGATGTTGATTTCCTAGAATTGACATCCGTCTGAAAATCAGAGTCCGTATATCCTCTCAGAATCATATAGTGACTTGTATATACAAGCATTTAATTTCTCGTTCTCTGAAGATACTTGAGAATATGTTTCACCGCTACCCAATGATCTAATCATGGGTTGAATTGAAACCTACTGACTACTCACACTGTAAAACAGATGTCTGGTCTCGTGTATAACATAGCATACATAAGACTTTCAACTGCTGAAGCATATGGTATATGTCTCATCTCCTTAACTCCTTGAGGTGTCTTAAGAGACTGTTCCTTAGACAAATGAATTACATGTCTGAAAGGTAAGTTACCTTTCTTGGAATTCTGCATACCAAATCGCACAAGAATATTTTCGATATAGGTTGCTTGAGACATTGCTAACAGTCGTTTCTTACGATCCCGAATGATTTGGATCCCAAGTACATAGCTTGCTTCTCCCAAATCTTTCATTTGGAATTGGTTAGCTAGCCAGATTTTCAAGTCCGATAATATCTTTACATCATTCCCAATGAGTAAAATATCATCAACGTATAACATAAGGAAAACCATATTCCCATCAATGATGCGCTTGTAGACACAAGGCTCATCGATATTCTGCTCAAAGTTATAAGACTTGATCGTAGTATCAAACCTTATGTTCCAAAATCTAGATGCTTGCTTAAGTCCATAAATGGACCTTTGCAACTTGCAAACTTTTTGCTCTTGACCTTGGGTAATGAACCCCTCTGGTTGTACCATATAGATACTCTCATCAATATTGCCATTCAAGAATGCAGTCTTGACGTCCATTTGCCAAATCTCATAGTCATAATATGCGGCAATGGAAAGAAGAATCCTGATGGATTTAAGCATGGCTACTGGCGAGAAAGTTTCTTCATAGTCAACTCCTTTTTTTTGGGTATAACCCTTTGCCACTAGCCTAGCCTTGAAAGTCTGTACTTTCCCATCTATTCCTTTTTTCTCTTGTAGATCCACTTGCAACCTATGGGTAGACTCCATCTCGAGGTTCATGGCTTTGAGTCATTCCTCTTTATCAGTGTCTTCCATTGCATTATGATAGGTCAATGGATCATCTATACTATCACAAGATGCAACAACTTTCACCTCACCATTTTGTTGTGGTGTTCCAGGTGCTGTGAGCTGTGAAACAATTCCATGCTTAACTAAGAATTCCTCGAAATCCCTATCAAGGTATTCTCTTCCACGATCTGATCGTAGAATTTTGATGCTTTTACCTAACTGGTTCTCAACCTCAGCACGATACTCTTTAAACTTTTCAAATGTATCTGACTTGTGCTGCATTAGGTAAACATACCCATATCTGGAATAATCGTCAATGAAAGTGATGAAGTATTCAAAACCACCTCGGGCTTTTACATTCATCGATCCGCAAAGGTCCGAATGTATTAGCTCAAGTGTTTCTTTGGCTCTTATCCCTTTTTTCCAGTAAAAAATATCTTGGTCATTTTGCATTCTAGACAGGATTTGCAGACATGTAAAGTACCGAGTTTTAACTGATATAAAACTCCGTTCTTAATTAGTCTATCTATCCGGTCAAGGTTAATGTGACCAAGTCTAAGGTGCCATAAATAGGTATCATCATGAGAAATCTTTTGCCATTTAGTTTTAGATCTTTCAATCTTAAATATTTCAGTATTAAGCAGTGATTCATGCATTAACGGCCTTAATACATATAGATTGTTTTCGGATTTCCCGTGCATATGTTTAATCCATTTCTACTAATAATAACTGACTTATTATTAAATGAAATAGAAAAACTACATTCCATAAGTTTTGTTACATAAATCAAATTCCTGCGAAAACCAGGAATATATAGCACACCATTCAAACATAAATAACTTTTATTAAAATTCAAATTTGAAACTCCCACTGCTCTTGCTAAAACAACATCCCCTATCCCAACTCTCATGGTAAAGCTACCTTTATTAAGATCCATCCATGAGTCAAGTAGCTGTAAAAAATAATAAACATGGTTAGTGGCACCATAATCAACAATCCATATGGATTTATCATCCTCCACCAAAAGAGACTCAATAACAAGTAAATCATATTTACCTGTATTCTTCTTCTCTTTAAGCTCTGCAAGGTATTTTGGACATTTCCTTTTACAATGCCCTTGTTGTTCACAATGAAAACATTTTCCTTTGGCATTGGTTCATTTGGAGCTTTTGTTATTCTTCTTTTTCATTGTTTTTGCCTTTGCCTTCCAATTGCCTTTCTTCTTCTTCTTTGCAGATTTAGAAGATTCAGAAATATTTGCCTCGGCATTGGGCCTACGAAGACTGTTCATAACGGACTCGTAATTGGTGAGCTCATTCATCAGTTCAGTCAATGTGAAAGTCAACTTGTTCATAGAACAGTTGCTCTTAAACTGTAGGAAACTCATCGGAATGGTTTCTATGATCATTGTCACCTGGCTTTGCACATTGATACATGCACCATGGGTTTCAACCATATTAAGATGAGCCATCATCCTTAACACATGGTCTCGGACTGATGTGTCTTCCTTCATTCTAGCGGTCAATACAGAGGTAATTGCTTCATGTTGTTGCCGGTCTGAAGGTTGCCCAAACATGTTCTGTAATGACTGCATAATCATTGATGATGTCGCCATAGGCACATGCTGTGCAGCAAGAACCTCAGACATGGATGCTATCAAATAGCTATGGGCTTTCTCATCAGCTTTAATCCAATTATTATAGGTATAGAATGGACCGCAGGTATAGATAAACCACAAACAAAGTACCCTCTTTGTTTGCTCTCTATGGACTATTTAGATTACTAACTTCATACTTAAATCCTCTTGTGCATCAAACATACATTAAGTCTAAAGGTACAATAGTAATCAAGGTAAACAAGACAATTGGACAATATGTGAGATAAATCAAAAAACTTTGATAAAATGAATAATGCATTTATTATTATTACAATAATCAATTCCGTTTATAGTATATGAAGCTTTAGAACATAAATCCCAACAGTTTTGCTATAAATAGCAAGCTTTAGGAAGGTTTTAATTAAGCAAAGTAAAAGCTTGAGAAATCTAAGTACAAGCAATTCTTGGAGAAGTTAGTGTAAGTTAGAGAAGTGTTTAGAGAAGCTTGTGAGGTCTCTATAATATTTCATCTAGGAGAAATCAAGATTGGATCTTGAAGTAAAGGTTGTTAGCATTGGAATCTTTTAGCGACACAATCGCATAATTGATGATGCAACACTAGTGAAGACTTCGACGCACAACAGCGAGACATTACAAAAATATATTGAAGCACGTTAGTGGTGAAGAGCGAGAATGTGAAGACTAGCAGTAAATCGAAGACAATCTTGCTTAGTCTTAGTTTAAGGCTCTAAATGTATTGTGAATTGTTTATTCAAGTACCTAAGCTCATAGGAAACATGCACATTCACTTAGATGCATTAGGATCATGTACAAAATACCTTAAAACTTCATATATGTATTTTTTGGTACAGAGACCAGCATACCAGTCCCTTATCGGTCCCCATATCGGTGAGATACTCTGTTTTACAAGCTCTCTGAAACCGACATATTTTATACCGGTACCATACCAGTGAACATATTGGTCATACTGGGGATTGCATATACACTAGAACCAGCCTGCATCAAATCGGCTACCATACCGGTGAGCCAAACCGGCACACACCATACCGATCCATATATCGGTGTTCATACCAGTGAGCCTATTAGTAAAACATGCTTACTGGAACATGCAATGACCAAACCGGTCCCCATATCGGTGACCATATCGGCCTAATAGATATATTCAAATGGTAATATAGCCATTGAGAGCCGTTACTATGCCAGACCGGCATACCGGTGTCTAGAGACTGACATATCGGTCTCAGACAGGAAAGTTGGGGTTGCTTTGCATTTTATTATAAACTGAGCCCCAATTTATTTTTGCAATATTACACAACCTTCATATACATTACACTAAGGCAAAAACAGAGAGTTTTCTTTAACCTTCATAATCATACACTCTCATACATCAAGCTCACACACTAGACCTTCATAATCTTTAGTAGTGAGTTTAGATCACTTGGGTAGGAAACTCACACAATCTTCTTTATCTTTGTGAGTGCCCAAGTGTATTTATAAAGTTCTTATTTAAAACACTTGTGGTTTGTGAAATCCTATCGTTTGGGTAATTGTAAAGGTTAGTGAGTGAGCATACGTAGAAAACTCAAAGTGTAAGGGTTCGGAGTGAACCTTGCGTAAAACTCTTGGTTACGGGTGAGCCACGGTAAAAACTCGATTGATAGTGAAAAGCTTCAAGCGCGGCTTGAGGGAGTGAAAAGCTTCAACCACTATAATTCACGATGTTATTTTCTTTATCCCTTAACTCTTTAATTACAACAAGTTTATTTTTGTATTTACTTATATATTAGAAACTTGCATATAGGTAATATTTATTGTATGAGAAAATATACCATAAGGCTTAATCGGTAAAGTAGTTAAAATCGGCAAAGAATTTTATTTCCGCATTATTAATTAATAACCCAATTCACCCCTCATTGGGAATATAGAGTTTAGTTGTTGTATTGCTTGTAGGGAATTTCATAATCAAGATCGGATCTTAGAGTGAAGTTTGTAAACTTTGGAAGTTCTCCAATCATTTCAACAAAGAGAAGAACATTGGATCTTTGCATCAAGTTTGCTAGGTAAGTTTGAACTTCTCTTAAGTTGTGTTCTTTTATGTATTGGATATATGATTACATACCTTAATGTTGAAATAAGGCTAATAAATTATGTTATGATGCTTTAGAAGTATAAACACAATATGCTTGTTAATTAGGTCAAAGATGTTCATGTTGGACATGGAACAATTAATAAGAGTTTGGAACTCTAGATTAAAGCTTAGAGTTATGGCTACCATTCTAGAATCACTTGACTACATTTGGGTGACCTAGAATTATTCATGAGTCATTTCATTGTGGGATTCTAATTTGGTTTGTGTTTTAGATTCAAAATTTATACAAGTGCTTATTTAGAATAAATTTATGTTTTTGTAAAAAAATTTGATTTTTTGAAAAACTAGATTTTTATTCTATAACATGTGTTGATGCTAGTTTTGATGTTAAAATTAATTTTGGGTGTTTTGAGAGTGTTTAGGGAAGATTGAAATGTTTTAGGGTAGAAAACTCTATTGTCTTCAGCTTTTTGTTTCGAGAGAGCTGAAGGCTGAAGAAAGAAAGCATTAAAATAAAAATAAAAATATATGAGACTTGCGCACAGTGCGCGCAAGCACTATAGCGTACAATGCGCGTGCGAGTCCTGCGTTTCGCACACCGAATTTTATTTTTGCTCGTACTTGAACTTCTGGACTCCGATTCAGCCCCGATTTTTTCCTATACACTCGTAATGGAATATAATATTTCATTAAATATTTTAAAATAACACTCATACTTGCTATCCATGGGTTAGACCCACTTCTGGTGTGCGGAGTACCGATCCGACCCTAGGGGTTCCACATTTGTCCCGACACTTATGTCAAGGTTTCTATCCTATATACCACGGGGTCATAACGCAGGATATAGATCATGTCTGGCTGGATTTGTAATAAGTTAGGTCGGATATGACTCGCAGGTCAACAGAATCATGCATATTCAATAGGGAAATTAGTAATATGCAAATTAATATTAATGAGATAAATAAATAGTTGCATAGCATAGTCATATATAAATTTAAATCACATAAACATGCATTACATAAAATAATAAACATGGTCTGACATGCTTTATGAGTGATCGAGTGTAGGAGTGGCAAAACGAATCAATGAATCGAATTTGTATCGAATCCTAAACGAATCGAATTAAAATGTGATGGATTCGTATTCGATTCGTTTATTAAACGAATCATAATATCAGGATTGGTATTCGATTCGTTTATTAAACGAATCGAATACAAATATTTTTTTTATTCGTTTAGTCAATGATATTATTTAATAAAATAATTTACCACACTTGATTTACATTAATTCTTCATAAATATATACATATGAAATATGTAATTAATATATTTACTAAAAATATCTCACCAAATATCGAAAATATTACTTTTTCTATGATAATTAGCTATAATTTCTCGAATCTTAATTGAAAATTAACAAGAACTAGTAAATAAAATTATAAAACGAATCCTAAATGAATAAATGAATCAATGAGCTTAAATTCGTATTCGATTCGTTTAATAAACGAATCGAATCGAATTGACCCATTTATTAAACGAATCCATTTTTTCAAACCCGTATTCGCTTTAAAGTGAATCAACTCGAACGAATAAATAAATCATGACCCAAATTGCCACCCCTAATCGAGTGTGTTTGCATGTCCGACCAGACGTGGTGTACGTTCGGTCAGAGATATTGTGTTAGAACAGAATCTCAAATATGTAGAAATTTTAAAGATGGTGCCCTTAGGTCGTACCTTTGAGTCTGTAGGGGCTCTGAAGATCCTTCTGAGTACCAGGTCTCTAGTGGATTTGCACAAGGAAGTATGGAACTCCAAGGGATTGGTGTTTATTACTTTTGATTGTTAGGGTTTATTTTTCTCTTTTTTTTTTTAGCAATTTTCTCTCTAAAAATCCTCTCTCTAGATTGTTATCAACCTCTATTTTTTTAGTGTAAAGGATGGGTCTAAGGATGGAAGAGAGGAACATAATCTCTTTATCCTTCATCTTTATCTGACGTTACTGGATTACTGAAATATGTAACGCTCAATGCATGTTCTCATAGACTTATAATTTGAAATCTATGTCTGGCCGGATGTTTATCAGTTCGTGACTTTAGCTTTTGGAAATTTGCACGTATGTTGACCAATTAACAAATGTCCAACCGGCCATGATCAGATCTCGTGTATTTGGTAACTGATAATATATTCATTCAAGGATAGTTGTGTCATGTCCGGTCGAATTTATAGTCAATATATATCCAGCCAGATTTACTAGCTAGAGAGAAGGTAGGTCGGACATAGGTGATGTTCGACTGGCTTTTAGGCTATGTTCTTGGAGTCTCTTTCCTTCCTGGCATTCATCCTTACAATTTCTCAATTTTCAGAGGATGTCCCTGTTGGACAATTATGACCCATAGCATCACTATTTGTACAAAACATTGTGTTGTTGTACAAATTAACTATGTGACAAAGGAAATTGCTCTTTTATCATTTGTAATTGGATTACCGGGATATATAAATGATAAAAGTTCATATGATTAGTTCCGGATTAATAAGAAATGAGACAGTATTAATCCACTAAGGTTTAATCATTAAAAATCCCTAGTCGTAGTATTATCGAGATTGGACATCGATAATGTGGAATAGACTAGTATTGGATTTGTGCGCGTTGTGGGAGTATAATGACATAGTTCTCATATATTTAAGTATTGGATACTTATGCAAGTGTAATTGGAGGTTGTGTTTACCGATGGTACGCAAACAGCTTCGCTCTGGATAGACCCCTCGGAATTCCATTGGTAGTATGACTATGTGTCTATGGAAGTCCGAATCAGGGTAGGTGTATTTGGTCTTAACCTGATACTTGCATCATTAATACTTGCGACAATCAATATACTTTTGTTTTGGTCGTCTGGGGCTTTAACAGGTTCTGCGTACGCTTCTTCTGGGTATATTGAGAATCGTAGTGTATTGGGTGTGATGTCAAGATGGAAGTATCACTCCAGTCATATGGAGATGATGATCACGCAGGATACGGAACTAGTACTCTTTAGTACTGCAGTCATCGGGATAATATGACTAGGTCATGATTATCTGATTATAGAGACTAGTTACCAGAGATCCGATATATGCTTCGTACGGGGCAGACACAATTCCAGCCCCAGGCCTAGCATGTGACATCCGATACTGGATCGCTATACGCAGTACTACGTATATTACGCCTGACATAGATTACATATTCCTTAAAAAAATATTTCTGGAGAATTGGGTAGGCATGGTGCTTTGCTAGAAGCCAACCATGTCTTGTAAATCGGTAAGAACGTGGTATTAGGTACGCACGTATTCGGATATTCCGATGACCGGATTTACTGCCAACATATGTATGGATCTCATGGGCCACTTCCCGAAGATTCACCGATGACGTATGACTCGAACATAATTAATCTGGGATTAATTAGATGAGAGAGAAAATTAATCTATGATTAATTACGGAGAAATTTTATCTGGGATATAATACTATTTGAAGAGAGAGAACGATTAATTTGGAATTAATCGATAAAATAATATATATTCGATATATTAAATGAAATTAGATTTCATAACGGAATTAAAATTGGATTTTAATTCGGACGAACGAATTAATTTATAATTAATTCGCGAGCGATGTGAATAGTAATTTTACTAGGCATAATTATTTAATTAAATTTGATTTAATTGCGTCGCAACGGAAAATTCATTAATTCAGAATTAGTGAACCGAGCCCAGGATGTGTTGCGGGCCACTCGGATTTTGAATCAAGTGGGGCCCACATGTCACATCACAAGTCACATCACTAGTCAACTTTATCTAACTTTTTGGTTGATGTAAGTTGTTGGAGATTGCTTGTTTCTTACACAAGCTTGACTTGTACCAACTTTTGGAAAATTGGTAAATGGTATTTTGATTTTTGAAATCAAGAACACAACACACAATTTTTACTCTCTCTCATTTTTTTTTTTAAAAAGCCGAATGCTTCCTCTCTCTCACTCCCTCATTGCCGAGACCTAGGGTTCTTGGTTGAAGATTTTTTATTCAAAAATCTTGCATGCTAGCACATCAATAAGTCATTCAAAGGTGATAGGGAAACATATCCTTGAGCTTGGAATCAAAGATCAAAGCTTGGAGCATTGATTCAACATTCAAAGAGGAGCTTGGAGCACAACACAAGGGCTTGGCCGAAACTTCAAGGAGCAGAATTTTTGTGTTCAACACATCCAAAATCCGATCAAAGTGAGTATTTTCCGCATTCTTACTTTGTTGTATTCACATGATTTCTTGCTTGATTGATCTTTGTTTGACCTAGAAAACCCAACAATGGTATCAGAGCCATAATTGAGCATGAAATTGTATTTAGGGTTCTTAACTTTAATTTGGGTATTTTTGATTTGAGTATGTTTTATTCAAATTGTTTGTTTGAGCATGCTTATAATATGTTAACTTTGAGTTGTGCATGATCAATTTGATGAAAAAATTAATTGGATTAATTTTCCCCAAATTTGGAGGCTTGGCCGAATGGTATAGGAGCCCTAAGCTCTTGGTGATTTTTGATTTTAAGCCATTGGATGTGTTTAAAATGCATGAGATATATTAGTTTGTGATTTAATTGGATTGAAATCAAAATTGATATAAAAAGTCCCTAATTGCCGAGAGCCTTGGAAGCATGTTGGGATTGATTTTGCTTCAATTTGTGTTGGACATAAGTTGATTAATTAAAGCATGATTAATTAGTGTAATTGGTATTTTGGAAATATTAGTTTAACTAATTAATTATGGCTATTACGCTTTAGTTAATTAAATTGTGATATTTGGAATTTTAGAATTTAATTAATTGGGCTTAATTTGGAATTGGGCTAATAAAGTTGTATTTGTGCTTAATGGGGTTGGTTGGGCCAAGTTTGGTTTAGGATAATTGGTTGGATCCAATTGGGCCTAAAACCATTTCCATAAAGTCCAAATATAATATAATGGGCCTTTAAAATTTTAATTGGGCCTAAATTGATTTTTGGCAAATGGTGATTCCTTATTGGGCTTTTGTTGCCAAAGCCCATGCCTTATGAATTAATTAAAAGCCCATTGGACTTTAATTAAATTGACATTGGATGTTAATTGGGATTTGAGACCCGTTAAGATTAGATTTAGAATCTAAGTCGCAAAGGCTCATTAATAAAGTGTAATTATTTAATTTGGAATTAAATAAAGAATTAGTATTGAATACAAATTAAATTGGATTTAATATTGTAGTTTGATATAATTCAAGAATTCATACTTTGAGTACTTATTCTTAAACGAGTTAGACTCGAGCAAATCAAATCGTCGTTTGAACATTGGATGGTCACTAATCAAAGATTAATTAATTGGATTAAATTGATTGATAACATGCTTTGTGTGAATACATGGATGTGATGTATGAATAATGTATATCAGATGGATATTAGATGGGTGAGGACAATTTTGGAAATTGTTGTAATAAATTTAGAATTTATTAAATTGGACCTGCGTGTTCAGCCTATTACCTTTTGATTCTTTGTATTTCTCTTCTCACATATTCCCCTAAATGTAAATGAGGTTTATTTAGAAGTGTTATGTAATTGGGTAGAAGTAAGATTTGCGCTAGCGGGAGAGAGGAAATGGAGAGATTTGTTCTAGGAACAAAATGTTTTAAATATCCATCCGCATATCATTATTAATTTATTTATCGCTCCTTATTATGCTTTTAGAATGCATGCTTAAGAGTGTATGATGAGACCTAATCAAAGATAATTAATTGGTTACCAATTACGAGAAAAACCCTCAATAAATATTAAGCGTTTTCCTTCCATTGAGTGATTCTTTCTCAAGATCCAAGATTGGCACTAGTTTGTTGGCCAAAGTCAAGACCTTTGTCTATCGCGGATGTGTTTGAATCATGAAGGCTTTGTTCCATATCGCATGTCTTGTCCAAGTTGTGATTTGTTGGCCAAAGTCAAGATCACTTCTTGTCCGTCGACATCGATTACGAAGCTTTCCAAAGTCAATGGGTCCCGCTTAACTGGAATCATTAAGCTTGTTGTGCCAAAGCCAATATATATCGCCGTGTCCTTATTTTTTTCAAAAAAAAAGCTATTTCGTTGTTTAAAACCGTGATCAAGGAAGCCAACTTTGATATAAGAAAAAATAGGTTAAAAGCGTATGCCTGATTTTGCTGGAAAGTGAGAACACGATCATGAAAGTATTTGCTGAATCTATAAGCAGTTCAATCATACTAACGGGGAGAATTCAGAATCTAACCGGAGGAGAAACCACAAAAGAATGCAAGTGAGGCGTCAAGCTTATCATCTTTCATCCTCACAAGCATATGCAATTATTTTTTCTAAGATTTGCAGTATTATAGCTATCAATCCCACTAGCACGATATTGTCCTATTTGAAAGTCCATAATGGACGGACAGGTTTTGACACATTTTTGTTGGATAGACGGGTTTTGATACATTTCAGTAGGCCCCGCCACGGTTATGGTTCGGAATCGAAACTGAACCATAACTGAATCGATCAAAATCGTAACTGAATCGGTTTGACCGGTTTAATTACGGTTAAAGAATTTTTGAAACCATCGGTTCCAAATAGGAACCATAAGGTTCTAGTTTATAACCATAATTCAAAAACCAGCCCCCCATATTACCATTGGCAACGATAAAATGGGGCCCAACAGTAAAATAGACTGCAGTCCCATTTTACCGTTGAATGGTAAAATGAGGCTGCTTTAATTTTTATTTTTTTTTTTGTTTTTTTATTAAATAAAAAATAAATATTTTAAAATCTAAAATTATATTTTATAATAATTGTAATTTTAGGGTATTTTTGGCATTGTAAAATATCAAAAAAAATATATACTCATTATATTAATCTCTCTATTCTTAATTATTTCAATCTCTCAATTCTATTAATCTCTTTATTCTTACTCCAATTAAACAAGCACTTATTTTCATATGGACATATAGTAAATGTAAAAGAGAATGGGGTAAGTTTTGTAAACTCAACGGTGATCGACACAAAAAAATTTCGCGTGATATTCCAATATGTTGGAATTCATCGTATTTTGTACTTAATGAAAGTTTTAAATATAAAAATTTATTTTGTGCATTTGTATCTCAATATCATACCCAAATTCTTTTGTATCCTACTATTTGGGATGTTTGTGCTAAAATTTTGAATTTCTTAAAAGTTTTTAATGATACAACTAATAATTTAAGTGGTGTTGATTATCATATTTCTAACATTTTTATGTTTGAAGCTCTTAACATCGTTGGGACTTTACATGAGTGTGAAGAAGATGAAACTGATGAAAATTTAGATTTGAAGGATTACATTTTTTTAATGAGACAAAAATGGCTTAATTATTCAAAAAAAAATTACCATTATTTTATCTTGTTGTAATTGTTTTTGATTCAAGATTTAAAATTGATGATTTAGAAAATGCTTTACAAACTTATTATATTTTTTTTATCTATTGCAACAATGGAGGTAAGATGGTCTATAATTATTGATGAGGTAAGAAATATTATTGATAAATTATTTGATGATTTTACCCGTGTGTATGGAATCCAACCCGCATGTGAAACCAGTCAACTGGATCACTCTACCGAACCCGCAAGGCTCTCTGCTGGAAGTAGATGGTTAATGCAAAGAAATAAAAAATCAAAATCTACCACTAGCGATCATTTTGAAAATGCTAAATATCTAACCACGCCTTTCAAGTTTCCCCTGAAAGTTTTACAAGTTCACAATTTCTAATCCTCGACCTGTGGCGTCGGCATGAAGAATTATTTTCAATCCTTTTGGTTATAGCCAATGAGCTTTTTGTAGCACCGGTGTCAACAGTTGCAATGGAGCAAGCTTTCAGCTCATGAGACAATATCCTAGACACTAGAATATCTACTTTGCATCCTTCATCTTTAGAAGCTCAAGCTTGTCTTGATGATTGGTCAAGAGCCGAATTACGACAACAGCACTTTACCATATTCTTTTGAAGATTTGTGTAACCACACCGATAATAGAACTGAAGGCTCAGTGGCGACGGACCTGCCTTCCTCGAAAAAGAATAATAATAATGATAAAATATAACTTATAAAATTTTTAAAATTTAATCATGTAAAACAAATAGGGTCACTAATTAGAAAAATTATATGAGAACTACGTGAGCTTTGATTCTTTTCTATACCTCAGGATGATACATAAGTAGTTCAATCATATAAAAACTAATTACAAACTCTTTGTAATTAAATATTTTTAAATTTATTTGCAATCAATTTTAATTTTATAATTATTTTTTAAATTTTAAAAAAAAAATCGGTTAATCGTAATCGAACCGTACAGTTCAGTTCGGTTATAATTAACCGTAACCGAACCGTGGCCTCCTCTACATTTCAATAGGAACCCAAACCCCTTCATTGTCCTCTACGAACTCATCATTGTTCCAACCTCCAATATATGGGTAATATCATTTATTTAATTTTTTTTTTAACTATTCTAATATACGTATCAAGATATTATTAAATTATTGCATGAGTACACGAGACTAGACGACAAGATCTTCTAACGGTCAAATCTGATCAACAAGTAACAACACTTAAAAATGTAGGGTTCTGAAGAGCTGCATTCTTTTAGCTGAAACAAGTCGGAAGACAAACTCTAATCATTCCAGAATCCAACCACATTTACATTTTCTAGTTTCTACCATTTAGGTTTCCATTTTCCAAACATAATTCAGCCTAATAATAATAAGACCAAGCAAATTCTAATTGTATATGAACCTCTAACCTTAAAAAGGCATATATAGCACAGAATGCATGCATATTATTACATTTAACATTTAAAAGTTCAGTTCCAGTCGTGAGAGAGACAAATGAGGTTAGTGCTACCAAAAGTTCTAAATTGATTGGAAGCCTCGACGAGAGAGATTCTTATGACGCAAGAGTCAGTGCCTGATGGTAAGCTCAGCCCTGAGGTGGAGGATACCATTGATGAAGTAAAGACTATCCTCTGCCATGAAGGATGTCCATGGTGTGGCAAATAAGTTACGGTATCCAACTGCCTTGCCTCCTGTGAATGTGTAGTTGCCTTTGTATTTGCTAACAAACTCCTCCGTTGGCTTTGACCTGGCCGCAAACTCATAATCCACAGCAAAACTCACTGACCCCTTTTCCTGCATCCCCAAGAACAACCCAAAACAATGGGAAGAGCTCTGCTGGTCCATGTTGCAGTGAGCAGAGAGGAAGAAACCTTGTCCGCCCAAGTGAAATGCTTGGGAATACACTCGTCCTGATGGGAACAAATTCTCACACTCCTCCCGCTTCAAGTCAAGGTACACCACACATTGTTGCCGAGGACGCTCAAATTCTACTACTTTGACGGGCCGATACTTGTATGCACGTTCAACAAAGCGGCGATTCAAGGTTACCGACTCCTCTGCTGCCAAGGTTCGTTGCCGATGTGGGGCCTCAGCCTTAAAGAACAGAGCCTCAAGCACTAGCTTCGATGCAACATCATGATCAAAGTCATTACAGGTTAAAACCTTCTTTAGTTTCCGGCAGGTCATGTGCGGAAAGCGAATGAAGCGTGCAAGACGTGATCCCAGAACTTCACGTCGCTCCTCCACTTTGGGGTACTGGGCTCTGGCCCACTTCAACACAAAATCATATACAGCATCTTCAGATGCAATTTGAAGATCATCACTAGACAATATTGCCTCGACACCAGCAAGGGGCAAGTCCATTGCCTCCTCTTGGAACCTGGTAAAAAATGTGTATCTCACACATAAGCTCCCAAACATACAGCATTAATTTTAACAAGCATTTAAAGCTTCCACATAAAGATTCCAACAAAGGAAATTCAATAAAACACAACACTGATCAAGCAAAAACTTACTTCGTCATATCCTTGTAACGAGATGCAAGGTACTGCCTCGCAGCATCAGTCAATGGCTGGACTGCGTCACCCATTAAGACACTGGAGGGCAGCTCCAAATAAAGCAATGCAGACTCTGGAGTCATGGGCATATTCCTCAATAGGCGGCTGCAGTATCGCATGCACGAAGCAACCTCAAACTTGTCAGCAGCCATTAATACATCAAGCAAAGCAGGAGCTGTGGTAGTTGATAAAGTATTGCTGTACATAAAATTCAGAAGCTCCATGAGAGCAGCTTCCTCTGCTCAAGAAAAGAAAGAGCTTATTAAGATTTGCACTGAAAAAAAGACAGCAATCAACCAATTACTGACGAGGAAAATTTTATTTTTTTAAAAATTGATTTCAAGCAAGAAATTCTACAAAGAAAAAGAACAATTGTCAATCGAAGCAATAGGCGGTGAAAATTGTTCATACCAGATGCATTGATACGCAGTGTTACATGTCGTTGTTCTGACTCCTTCATCCCATTTGAGAAGAGCTACAACAAAATAGATACAAAAAGATTAACATAGAATAATGTGAAAGAACTATTTATGATTGATTGAAACGAAATTTTAAAACCACCACAGAGCAAAATCATAACCTTACTTTGTAGAAAAATGGACTTTTTGCTGCTAAAATAGGTGAGCTTATGTGTAATGTTTTAATTGTCACAACTGAAGAACAGTCCATGCTCCAGCTTGACTCATTTCCATTTACAGCTTCATCACCTACAAGAGTCCCAAAAGCAGGGCTTTGATTTAGTAGAACATCGTGGGCAAAATCCAAAACAGATAAGTAAAGAATTATAGAAAGAAACATATAACATATCACTTTACTCACAAGATTACAAGAGTTCTTCATACAAACATTCTACTGAACATAAATAATCTACAAGTTTTTAATGGCCATATAGTGCCTTATCCAGTCTAGAAACCTCGTTAATTTTCCATAAGTTAACCAAGTTTTAAGTTTTAAATGGTAGCGGAGAATTTAGCTCCACTTAAGCCCTTTAGTATTTCACTTCATTATTATGAGAACAAATCCTATCACTTGGTTCTGGGAAGTGGCACAACTTTTTGCATCTACATTAATTATTAAGGTTCTCATATCTTAAATATAAGATCATACAAGACCTCTTGCTAATTGGAAAGAACAAAAAACGCTGTATGTTTTAAATAATAACCAAAAAAAAAAAAAATTAGTAGTTTCATAATATGGTTTTCTCTACCACCTGACGGTGACTCTTCAATCATTGCCTCCACTTCCTCATCTTGATTTTCACAGCCCACGCAATCATCCATATCAGGCTGGTTTAAAATCTGCTCCTCAGGGCAAGCAGAGAGATCCAAACCTGAAAATAAATTGTAAATACCAATCAACATCAAAACCATATTTTATAATAGAGAAGCAAGAAAAGACACCTTGCTTATAAATAGCCCTCAAACCTCTTTACGAACAAATGCATGGTTACGAATCCTCAATCACATAGATTGTTCAAGCCCTAAAATGATACAGAGGCCTTGAAGATCAAACACAAAACCTCGAAAATTCTATTCCATTTTGTCCTCCTAATCTTTCAGGCACAACAAAATCAAATTTTGATAAATAAATTATAACACCAACCTCAGTTTTTCATTTTCCTGAAACTTACCCAAATTCGGGACAATGACTCAAACAATCAATTGAACAAATTTTTCATCATTTTTAACATTACCCACAAATATATTGTCAAACAGAAACAATTAGTAACAATACAAGTAAAAAAAAAATAAAAAAAGATAAATTACTGACCGTTATCCTTCTTGATATCTTCTCTTGGCCTCTTACGGTGCCTGGCCCAATCGGCGATACTAGTACAGCCCTCGGCATCGGACCTGCTCTCCGGCGGGTCACCCATGATCTCGATCCGAAGAAGCCGGTCCGAGAAATTACTATCGTTAAAAGCAAACCCGAAATCTCCATCAGAAGCAGAAGCACTACGCGACAAATCAGAATCCATTTCCGTTCTCGGGTCAAATAGATCCGTATTCGTCTCTCTCATTATCAAAACTCCCCTTCTCTCTCTCTCTCCCTCTCCCTCTCCCTAGAGCTACGGTCTGTAGCTCAATCTCAAAAAAAAAAAAAATTAAATAAATAAATAAATATGTCTCAAATGATACAAATTTTGAAACCCTTAATAATAGAATGAGCTGGCGTTATCTAAAATTTGTAAAAGCAAATGGCTAGAAATGAAGCGAAACAGAACCTCCCCTTGCCTGGTTTTTTATTTATTTATTTATTTATTTATTATGTGTTTTGTTTTATTTATTTTGGTAATTTTGGATTTAGTTTCCTTAAATTTATTATTTAGTTTTATAATGCCGTGTGTTGTGGGTAACTACATATTGCTGTGTCAGCTTTTTATTTATTTATTTTTAATAATCAGTCAGTTTAGGTGGTCTTTGAATTTCTTCGTTGCTGCTTTCTCTTCCATTTATTTATTTCTCCCATTTTTCTTATTTCTTTTTGTCTTTTAATTTTATTAACATTTATTTGCAGAAAATAAGGCGAAACTTTTCTTATATTATTAAATTTATTAAAGCGCTTTTAATATTGAAATATTAATCAAATCACATTTTAATGGACAATTAATCTTTTATAAATTTAATCGATAAAATCGTATAATTAAAAATGAACATGTTATCTAAAATCTATAAATTTTGAGATTTTATTAATTGATTTATCTAAAAATTACAGTGTGTCAAATATTAGATATATTTATAATATAAAATAATTATATGTATTTTTTTTATATATTTTATAATTTTTGAATAAATCAAGAATTCAAAATTTATATATTTTTTATAACGTGTTAATTTATAATTTCGTCTGAAAATAATTTCAAAAGACAAGCAAAAATTTCACGCATTTTCCCTTCCATCATTAAATCATGCACGACAACACGAGAAATTCAACTAAATAATTTTTTTGTTAGATTGTTATTTAAAGGAAATGTGGTCGTAACCAATACCGATTTGCATCTGGGTTTAAAATTTTGAATTTAAATTCAATATTGAATTTAATAATATTAAATTTTTTATAATTTTTTTTATCATGTATTAATAACAATGAAGAATTAAGATTAAATTATATATGAAAGTCCCAAAATATTATACCCCTTCTGTTTTCTAGATACCATTTTGATTTGTGTATTTGGCTTGTACTTTTGAACTTGTGATTTGCACAACTTACCTTTGTCAATACGGTGAGAAAATTGAATACCAAGTATTATTATTTTCCTTGCAGTTTTGTATACGTTTCGTATTCAAAGGAAAGGAGGACCAATTGAAATTCAAAGTCGGCCGGCTGCTGATGATCCTTATTCCTTTTTGGTATCCAAACGAAATACTCGTGTTTTATTCTTTTCTTTTTTAAAATCATTGAAAATCTCATTGTCAAATCATCATTTCCGGAAATCATCATTTCCGGACACAGGAACTGGGCGACGCATGCTGTTCCGGGCTCGCGGCCCGGTTGGGAGTACGGAGTAGCCCGCGAGGGACTAAACCGGAGAATAATGGAGTCGTCACCTGGTGTGAACCGGGAAAATGAGATTTAAGGCCGCACTCACCCCTCGCAAGAGAAGACCACAAAACCATTGGGTTCGGAATGGTCCCTTACTTATGTCACTTGTAATGAAAGGATTTGTGCAATAATTTAATCAAGCCTATCAACATATATTTCCAAGGGTATTCTATTTTTAAGTTCACATGCATGAAAGTAATCATCATAACGGGAAACATGCAATAGCACACGGCAATCTCATGAACATGTTTTGATCATATAATGCGGACAACAAAGAACAACCTAAACATAATGCAAATTCCAAACGCAAAAAAAAAAAAAAAAATGATTAATCATGCTTGAAAATACACAACCAAATAGGCTAAATCATGCCTAAGAACCAAATAACATACTAATGACCCAATCATGCTTGAATACCATCTCATGAACACATCAAACAGGTAAACGCAAGGATACAAATAATGTGATTGATGAAGGGGTTTTTAGGGGGTGAATCCGGTAACGCAGCGGAAGCGGTGAAAATCCGATTTTCAGATTTCAAAACTTTTTCTCGGATTAATTAAATAAACCTATTTATTTAATTACCCAATATTCAAATTATGAAATAAAATTTCAAATGAATCATATTCAAGTGAAATTACCAAATTACCCTTATATGGTATTTTGTCCATTTTAGTCTGAAATTGATCCAATCAATTTTGAATGATTCTAAATCATTTCTAAGATGAACTTAGCATGTTTAAAACATCAAAAACACCAAAACCACAAGAATCCCCAAATTTCTTATCAGGCCGTGAGCCTCCATTTGGTGCCATTTTGGCCATTTGGTCATTTCATGTCTCAAAACTCATCTAAATGAAATCCAATCAACATGAAACTTTATATGCATCATATACACACCCAAATGCACAACATATATGAAAAGCCCCAAATTTGGAATTAGTTAAGAACCCTAATTTTTCAATTTCCACAAATTGGATAAATTAGACCAAATACATTAAATCAATTACTTCAATCATCATTCTTCCATCCAATTCAAGTCTCAACACAATGAAACAACTCAAGATCAAATCTAGGTCATTTAAGAGTGGGTCAACAACTCTAGATTAGCAACATGGTTTCCAAAACCTTAAAAGAATAGTTATAACTACAATAGTCACAACACTTCCTTCATTACACATGCTTCACACTTCTCCAAAACTTCCATCATCAAAAACCACAAGGAACAAAGAAAGAAACATCCTAAGAATATCATATATTAAAGCCTAGAACCTAAGGAACATATTCCTTACTAATAGCAAGTTTGAAAAACTTACTAAATTTCCAAGCTTTTGAAGTTTTCTTTCTTTCTCAAGCTTTCTTTTGGTTTCTTCAATGGTGTCTCTCTTTTGTAAAAGTGTATTAGGTTAAACTAAATGAAAAGCAAATGAAAACAATATATACTTGTGAAAGAAGGCCTTGGCCGAATTCAATAACAAGCATATACACCAAATTTTCATTTCAATTTCATTTCAAATGCATTTGGTCAACTTTATAAATATCTAAAAACTTTATGGATATTTATTTAAGTCAACAATTGCAACTATCATCATTTACTTTAAATATCCTAACATAAGATATTTATATTTTAATTAATTAATCATTTAACAATTAAATAACTAATTAATTAATCAAATACAAATATATTAAATATATGTATAATATTTACATTAAATATTAAAAACATATATTTATTTAGGAAATAAGTCAAATAACTCATTTTGACTATTAATTAATGTGTATTTAAATTAATCAAGTATTAAATGTAAATACACAATAATTAAGCAAATGACTATCTAGTCTCTTTAGCATGTATCTTGCGTTTAACCATTAAACGACTTTATAAATAATCAATATTATTTATTTATGTTGCTCTAGTGCTCAACGAGTATGTTTCATTATTGAGACTCTCTAGGTTCAGGTATATCCGTCACAAAATCAAATTTCGTGTCCATAATCTATCCACCCGTAGATTATGACGATCACGGATAATCTCGATGAACCATACAGGTCGAGGTCATGGCAAATGTATAATTCCTCCGTCACAGGTATCCGGATGAATCCCAGAGATATAGATGTAAACGTCAAATCTCTATCGGGATTATCCAGTCGACTATTCTATTAGCAATCTCAAAAGAATGTTTAGAACTAGCTTCTAAACTTTACCACGGGCCCATGGATTTATCTGATTGCTAATTATATGGACTACCTATGCTCTGGTACACAGAACTGACGGATCCTATCTTGATACACATAGGACACCCTGAGGATCTGTCTACACCCAACGAACAGACGGAGGTATGATCTAAATAGATCGGTGACGTGACTGCCATCTAAGTGTAGAAGATGTCTCATGTGCCCACAATGGCATCTCAAGTCTAAGAATCACAAGTGCTACTCAACCCAAGAAGATTCTTATTGACGCTGGTGTACCATCCATTAAGAATCTTCGGTGAGTCGTTCAGTGTTTATCCGCTATAAACACCTACACGTCTATACTAGTCTCCAAGACTTATGGTTCATTGAGAAACCATTGGAATCATATATTCCAGTATACGACATGTACCGATCTCAACGGGTTTACTATACTGACCAAGTAGTGTAAACCTTGACCAGGAACTGTCTGAGAATGACAACGTCATGATACTTCTCAATGTCCGTTGCGACGCTTTTGCAACTGTATCATGACTAATCATTCTAGGGTCATTACGTCTTTACCATATAGAAAGATAGATTATATTATAGAAAATGCATATATTATTCATAATAATAATGTTTTACAGAAGTATTTAATCAGAAATACAACCGGGAATTGGCGCTCTGAGCACCAACCCCAACAATTGATTACATGATACAAGAGAAATCATCTAAGAAACAATTATGCATGACATGACATGTGATGAAAAAAGACTCAGTTCAGTGTATTCGCGTTCGTGTAGCGTTCGTAAACGCGTTCGAACGGTAAACAGAAGGTTCGCGTTCGTATAGCGTTTGATAACGCGTTCGAACGAGACCAGACAGAAAACATGCGTTCGTGCGGCGTTCTGAAACGTGTTCGAACGAGGTTATAGCAGTGACCTCCAAAATGTAGTAAACAACATGACACATACATGAACGGATGAATAGATGACACCTAATAAATAATAACAGGCTAAAAGGCGCGGCAAAGCATCGTGGTAAAGGATTTTAACCCCTTGAAATAGGGGACCTTTAATCCGACTTACTAAGCCCATGCGCAATGCAACATTATGCATGATTATGCAAGAAGATGACATACAAAGAAAAGCGAATAACGAAATGAAAGGCGCGGCGAAGCATCGTGGTAAAGGATTTTAACCTCTCAAAATGGAGGACCTTTAATCGCACTTACTAAGCCCATGCGCAAACAACACAATACATATGTAAAAAGTAAAGACAATGATATCGGACTTCGTGTATCCGATTGAACATATCTTACATTCAACCGAATACATCAACCGGCGCGACAAAGCATCGTGGTAAAGGGTTTTAACCCCTCAAAACAGGGGACCTTTAATCCAACTTACTAAACCCATGCGCTCGATCACATAATGCATATAAAAATAAAGACAATAGTATCGAACTTCGTATACCCGATTGAACACATCTTACATTCAACCGAATATACATCAACCGGTGCGGCAAAGCATCATGGTAAATGATTTTAACCCCTCAAAATAGGGGACCTTTGATCCAACTTACTAAGCCCATGCGCTCGATCACATCATGCATATAAAAAAGAAAGATAATAATATCGGACTTCGTATACCCGATTGAACACATCTTACATTCAACCGAATATACATCAATCGGCGCGGCAAAACATCGTGGTAAAGGGTTTTAACCCCTCAAAATATGGGACCTTTAATCCAACTTACTAAGCTCATGCGCTCGATCACATCATTACAAAACAAATAACATGCGAAAATCAAGTAGCGAATAATAAACAAATCAAAACAACATAAAACGAAATATGCGCCGTTTACCCAAGTGGTACGTGGAGTTGTATCCCGAGTACATATCATACTACCGTCTATTCGGAATCGGCTATGAAATTTATGTCCGGGTTTCCATCCTATATACCACGAGAGGCGACACACTTTTCATTTTATTCAAGGGCAACAACATACATCAATAAACGACTCTCATGCGACAAAAACGAATAAAACAATTGAAAAGATAGATGGAAATAATAGGAAAAGTACCCTCAGGTCTAACCTTTTATGTCGACTTTCGGACTCGCGTTTCACGGCCGTCGGAAGGGCTATCACTCCGCAACTCTTCCGGTTCACTGGATTAACGTCTTAGCTTGCTGTTTTGCTATTTTGGTCACTGTTTTCACTTCATTTTGCTGCTGTTTCCTCGCGGTTTCCTGGTCACTGTTTTTGGTGATTAGGGGACTGTTTTATAGGTTATTTGGACTAGTTTGGGGAGGCAGTTTTAGAAGGGTTTAAAGGCAGTTTTTATCACTGTTTTGGGGTTGATTTAGGGTGTGTTCTGGACTGTTTTCAGGGTTAGATTTGCGGCAATCATGGGCAGTAAATGGGGCTATTTTGGGTGTGCAGTGGGGGGTCTTGTGCAGCAGTTTGTTGGCTTGGTCAGAGGGGGCTGTGAGGTGTTGGTTGTTGGTTTATGGAGCGTGAACCAAGTGGGGCAGTGTTGTGCGTTTAGTTGATGGGCTGAGGCTGCTCGCATGAGGGCTGTGTGTTCGGTTGTCGTTTTGGTGGAGGCTTGAGAGTGTTTGTTTTATTTGTAGCGTAAGTGTGGCTTAAGTTACGTGAGGTGAGTGATTGTTAAGGTTTTTTGGTCTGTGCGAGCTAGGTGGCCATTGTGTTACGTGAAGGATGGCCGTGATGAACGTGGTGCATGGCGGCTTTGTCGTGTGTGAGAGAGAGTGAGAGGTGAGCAGCAAAGGTTTTGTGAGGGTTCTGCCGAGAGTCAGTCTTTGTGGCCGTGTTTCTCTATTAATCTAGGGTTTTATGTATTTGTTTTGTTCATTTTGAGATAGGCGAGAGAGAGTGTGCTAGGGTTTTTGTTTGTGTTTTTGTCGTGAATGAGTCTTAGGGAAGAAGGGCCAGAGCTACCGAATGAGTGCTATTTTATATTTGTTGACTAGGGTTTGCATGGATTAGGGTTAGGTTTGTGCATGTTTTATTTTAAAGGAAATAAAATCAATTAAATTGGGGACATGATTTGTTTGTTTAGGAAGGTTATATATTTGATTGACTTTAATTAGGCATTTATTTGTTTTATTTAGGCATTTAATTTGTTAATTAGGTGAGTAAATATTTTAAATTGGTGAGTGATTTATTAAATTAGGAAGTGATTTATTTAATTTTGGTAATGATTTATTTATTTTGGTATTAGATTTTAATTAAATTAAATTAAAATTTAATTTGTTTTAATTTAATTTAAATTGGAATTTAATTTGTGTTGGATTTTAATTTGTGTTGGATTTTAATTTATTTAATTTCAATTTTAATTAGTTATTTAATTTAATTGGTTTTAATTTAATTTCACTTAATTGGTTTAAATTAATTTCAATTAGTTTTAATTTAAATTAATTTAATGTGACATGTATTTTAAAGTTTTAATTATCTTTGGATTGGGCTTGGTGTAGTTTTGGGCCAAGGCTAAGGGTGTATTTTAATAACGGAAGTCCAACAAGCGAGCCTGAAGCTAAACAAACGACTAAAATCTAACAAAAAATACCGGTTCCCTCCGACGTCCGTTCCCCGCGGCTCCCGCGACTTAAAAGGTGGTGCCTTCAAATGAGACTCATCATCGGGTCTTACATGCAAAAATGCAGTGCCTATAGTCGCTCCCACTTTGATGAGACTTGTGTAATGTGTAACAGTGACAATCCTATCAAAGTTATGCAATGCATTTTTACTTACCTGGCTCGCCAGCTGCCACCTGACTTGCCTGCTGCTCCGCTGAGCTGATGATGCAGTGGACCTCGATCCTGGGACGCATCCCAATAACTGCAACTGATGTGTGGGCCTCGACCCTGGGACGCATCCCCAAACTGGAACTGCAGTGGACCTCGATCCTGGGACGCATCCCAATAACTGCAACCGACAACGGGGGCCTCGACCCTAGGACGCATCCCAATACCGCTGACAAAATGGGCCTCGACCATGGGACGTATCCCAAAACTAAAGGTGCAGGGGGTCAACGGCCCTGGGACGCATCCCGATAACTGCAACCGACAACGGGGGCTCACGGCCCTGGGACGCATCCCAATAACGTTGCCAAAATAGGCCTCGACCCTGGGACGCATCCCCAAAACTAAAGGTGCAGGGGGCCAACGGCCCTGAGACGCATCCCGATAACTGCAACCGACAACGGGGGCTCACGGCCCTGGGACGCATCCCGATAACGTTGCCAAAATGGGCCTCGACCTTGGGATGCATCCCCAAAACTAAAGGTGCAGGGGGCCAACGGCCCTGGGACGCATCCCGATAACTGCAACCGACAACAGGGCTCACAGCCCTGGGACGCATCCCGATAACGCTGCCGAAATAGGCCTCGACCCTGGGACGCATCCCAAAAACTGCTGATGATATGGGTTTACAACCCTAGGACGCATCCCCAAAATGCTGATAAAATGTGGGCCTCGACCCTTGGATGCATCCCAAAACTGTTACTGATGCTGTTGCGGGCCTCAACCCTGGGACTCATCCCCAAAATTGATACTGATGATGACGTAGGCCTCGGCCCTGAGACTCATCCCTGAAACCGATACTACTGTGGGCCTAGATCCTGGGATTCATCCCCACAACTGATATTGATGATGACGTAGGCCTCGGCCCTGGGACTTATCCCCGCAACTGATACTGGCCTCGGCCCTGGGACTCATCCCCAAAACTGATGCTGATGTGGGCCTCGACCCTGGGACTCATCCCTAAAAACTGATACTGATGTAGATGTGGGCCTCGCCCAAAACGGGTACTGATATGGGCCTCGCCCGCAGACTGATACAGATGTGGGCCTCGCCCGCATATTGATACTGATGTGGGTCTCGCCCCCAGACTGATACTGATGTGATGCGGATCTCGCCCTCAGAGTGCTATACCAAGCAGGACTGATTCTGATAAGGATGTGGGCCCCGCCCCTCCAGAGTGCCATACCCGGCAAGACTGATACTGATAACGATATGGGCCTCGCCCCCGAAACTGATACTGATATGGGCCTAACCTCATACTGATACTGATATGGACCTCGCCCCCATGCTGATACTAATGTGGGCCTCGCCCCAAACTAATACTGAAATGGGCTTCGCCCCCTAGAGTGTCATACTCGACCAGACTAATAATGATAATATGGGCTTCGCCCCAAGAGTGCCATACCCGGAAAGACTGCTGCTGATGCTAATGTGTCATTTCAACATATTAAATTGCCTCTCATGAGATAATCCTGATAGCTAGACATATTTTCGTCCTCAACGAATGCTTTCGCATCGAAACCTGAGAACCTTCAAAGTACTTGATACACTCAACTCCGATCCTCTGAATAGGTGATCTGAACTATACCCCTAGTGTGTGTGTGTGCCAGGGCTCTTTCGTAGTTTATTCCTTAAGTGAACTAACTCGATGATTTCGTTTCGGAGAATCGGATCGGTGGGTCTAACCAAACTGGATGTCTTGATCACACTCTGTGATTACTTCGTCATACTCAACATGATATGGTCTTCTTCTATTTTCTTGTCTCTTTCTTTTCATTCTTTTCATCATTTTTTTTGACACACCTACCCTTTAAGGTAGCATTTCTCCTCATGGTGGTCCTAATACTCGCCAATGGGTAGCTTCACGCTTATCGGTTATAGGCGGTCTATTTTTCTTTTCTTTTCAGAGACTTTCTTTGTTCTCAACCATATCATATATCATAGCATAAGTAAACCAGGGTCGACATCCAGGCAAACGGTCATTCACCGATCCATCGTCCCTTCGAATAGTCATCTTGCCAACCACTCAGTTTTCCACTGTTGAGATCCCGTAATCAAGTGCTCGCGAGTCCAGCTGAGATCAATCCATTCAGAATACCAGACGAGAGCACGTCTCGCACTTATCGTTTCTAAAGCTTCTCCTTACAGCAAACAATGTCATCACCGGACATATGTATAACTATCAAAGATTTCTCTCTCTTTTTTTTTTTCACTCATTCCACAGAATTCTTCCGTCATCTTCTGATAATATAGGCTTCACCCCCCGAGATCCATTCCCGAAACTCAAACTCATGTGGGCCTCAACCCTGGGATTCCTCCTCAATACAAACATCAATGTGGGCCTCAACCCTCAAATTAATACCTGAATCTAACACCAATGTGGGCCTCAACCCTCAGATTATTACCCGAATCCGATACTGTGCTTTCGCTGTTTCTGAATGGCTTGTCTTTGCCACTTTCTCTTTTCTTCTTCAAAACCTGTGAACACAAAACAAAACAAACACAAAAAGGATGCAAAATGGGTTACGTGTATGCATGCATGCATGTGTTTCTTATCCCGTCGGGCTAGGTCTTCCGCCGATTCCCTTGGTGACTGTTCGGTCTTTTCTTCCTCAAGTAAAGTACTGTTTCAATTTGTCCACGTCGATCGGCTCGGTGAACTCATTCTCCTCTAAATCTGACAGTCTCACTGTCCCGTTTCCCATTGCTGAATGGCCATCATGTCCTTTCTGCTTGCTTCTTCCAAAAATTCACCGGGTTCGAAAAATCGCAGAGTATCATAGTACCAAGGTTGAATACTTTTGTCAAATATACTTTTGTCAAATATACTGTGTTGCAGAGACTCAGGCAAGTTAAAGAAATGAACATCTTTATTATCATTAAGAAAAGGTTCGAGCAAATAGACAAAATCAATGTCTCTATTAATAAATGATGGATCACAACTGAATAATATATGGGAGACAAACATCTCTATAAATTGCAACTTTATTTTCCCTTGCTTTCTTATTTCCTTCGACCATCAATTTCTCCAGGTACAGTAGTTCCTCTTCCCATTCACTTCTCCCTTTTGAAACCTCTGTCTCATCACTGTCTGAGAAGTTTTCCCAAAGATCCTCCCTCTGCTTTATTTCACTTTTACCACTGTTGCCCCATATCCCCATGCGAGAAGTTCAGTAGTTGTGGGTTTGAAGGACACGGCTGTCGGGTAGGCCGGATTTGGTCATGTAGGTGGGTATAGGTTTTCCGTATGTGTTAGGTTGTTCTTTTTCTGGATTGGGTATTTTATGGGTATCAATGAGGTTTTGGACCTCATGCCTATGGCGGGTACAGTTGTCGGTGTCATGGCCTTTTTCTTGATGGAAGTAACAATACTGGTTTATGTTGAGGTACGGTGGTACATGGTTTGGAAATGGCCTAGGTTTTAAGGGACTTAGGAGTCCTTGTCTTTTCAGCTCTTCAAACACCTTTGACAAAGGTCTACCTAAATTGGAGAATTGCCTGTTCCTGATAGGGACGATCTCAGAAGGAGGGAGTTTGGTCTCCGAAGGTTCCCCGATGGTCTTTCCATTCTGATTGTTCATCTCTCTGTTATCGGCTATACGAAGTGTGGTCAAACTGGCCACAACATTAGTCAGAACTTGCAATATCTCAATAATTCCTGTTACTTTGGTCTCCAATTAATCCAGGCGGGATCCCTCATTGGCTGACTCACTCATATTGGCTGATGGTCTTCTGACAAGTCTTCCCCCAACCCAACGGGTATCTATGATGGCTTTTTAGACCACAAGGGGTTAGCATGATGCGTGTATGCATGAGTGCATGTCATGTATGCGATGTATGGAATAAATAAGCTTATAAAAGAATTTTCACTAATTGGCCCATTATCATTTTAAAGTGTTCAATCATATTATTGCGCGGTGCAAACTTATCCCAGTTGAAATGGCCCAACAAGTTTACATTTCGCGATAACATAACCAAATAACTTCAAATGATAAAAGGCCTATACATAAAATGGCCCACCGGCATTTTAGAAGCCTTTGGCCCAACTGTCAAAGGACACGAACTCGTCCCAGTTTAAATGGCCCAACAAGTTCACATCTCTTGACAAAAGGTCCAACTGGATCAAAATAACGATGGTCCAAAACACAAACATAACAAGATAATTCAAGCATAAAGCAATAAGTTCTACAGAGTGGCCCACCAACATTCCAGAAGCTTTGGGCCTAATTGTAATAGGATACGAACTCGCCCCAGTTTAAATGGCCCAACAAGTTCGTATTTCTGACAAAAAGTCCAACCGCATCCAAATGAGGATGGTCCACAAACACAAGGAAATAGTTGCTATAGGCCATACAACACTGGTCTACGCGTGGGTTCGTGGGAGTATAGACAAAGACTCTCGCTGGCGAAGGATTGCCCACAACTAGGTCTCCCCACTCAAGGGTTCGAGCGACCAAGTGAGCACACATTTTTTATACCCTAAAGTACGTGCCAACAAGTCATAGCGTGTGACTAACTGTCAAATGGATTTCTTATTACAGATTCGCCAGAGGGAGGGTGGAGCAAGGCTCTCTTAAGTACCCTAGCCTCTTAGGCTCTTATCGATTGGTGACAGGAATAAGCAACAAGTCCTCCAGATTAGTCTGTCACAATAGGCTACAAGTAGATGATTATCTAGGTGCCTTCACAGCTTTTCCTTCTAGAAAGGTAGTGAGTGAAGGAAGACACCAAATCATTACCTAGCCTAAACAATATGCCTTTGATTAAACCCCTTTTAACTCACAGTAGACACGGTTAATTAAAGCACAAATCATAATATTACAAGACATTATTTCGGGGCCGATTCTCTATCCCCAGTGGAGTCGCCAGACTGTGGGACACAGGAACTGGGCGACGCATGCTGTTCCGGGCTCGCGGCCCGGTTGGGAGTACGGAGTAGCCCGCGGGGGACTAAACCGGAGAATAATGGAGTCGCCACCCAGTGTGAACCGGGAAAATGAGATTTAAGGCCGCACTCACCCCTCGCAAAGGAAGACCTCAAACCGTTGGGTTCGGAATGGTCCCTTACTTATGTCACTTGTAATGAAAAGATTTGTGCAATAATTTAATCAAGCCTATCAACATATATTTCCAATGGTATTCTATTTTTAAGTTCACATGCATGAAAGTAATCATCATAACGGCAAACATGCAATAGCACACGGCAATCTCATGAACATGTTTTGATCATATAATGTGGAAAACAAAAACAACCTAAACATAATGCAAATTAAAAACGTAAAAAAAAAAAAAAAAAAAAAAAAAAAAAAAAAAAAACAAATGATTAATCATGCTTGAAAATACACAACCAAATAGGCTAAATCATGCCTAAGAACCAAATAACATACTAATGACCTAATCATGCTTGAATACCATCTCATGAACACATCAAACAGGTAAATGCAAGGATACAAATAATTTGATTGATTACATGATACAAGAGAAATCACCTAAGAAACAATTATGCATGACATGTGATGAAAAAAGACTCAGTTTAGTGTATTCGCGTTCGTGTAGCGTTCGTAAACGCGTTCGAACGGTAAACATATGCTTCGCGTTCGTATAGCGTTTGATAACGCGTTCGAACAGGACCAGACAGAAAACATGCGTTCGTCCGGCGTTCTGAAACGCGTTCGAACGGGGTTACAGCAGTGACCTCCAAAATGCAGTAAACAACATGACACATACATGAACGGATGAATAGATGACACCTAATAAATAATAACGAGCTAAAAGGCGCGGAAAAGCATCGTGGTAAAAGATTTTAACCCCTTGAAATAGGGGACCTTTAATCCGACTTACTAAGCCCATGCGTAATGCAACATGATGCATGATTATGCAAGAGATGACATACAAAGAAAAGCGAATAACGAAATGAAAGGCGTGGCAAAGCATCGTGGTAAAGGATTTTAACCTCTCAAAATGGAGGACCTTTAATCGCACTTACTAAGCCCATGCGCAAACAACACAATACATATGTAAAAAGTAAAGACAATGATATCGGACTTCGTGTATCCGATTGAACATATCTTACATTCAACCGAATACATCAACCAGCACGGCAAAGCATTGTGGTAAAGGGTTTTAACCCCTCAAAACAGGGGACCTTTAATACAACTTACTAACCCATGTGCTCGATCATATAATGCATATAAAAATAAAGACAATAGTATCGAACTTCGTATACCCGATTGAACACATCTTACATTCAACCGAATATACATCAACCGGCGCGGCAAAGCATCGTGGTAAAAGATTTTAACCCCTCAAAATAGGGGACCTTTAATCCAACTTACTAAGCCCATGCGCTCGATCACATCATGCATATAAAAAAGAAAGATAATAATATCGGACTTCGTATACCCGATTGAACACATCTTACATTCAATCGAATATACGTCAATCGGTACGGCAAAGCATCGTGGTAAAGGGTTTTAACCCCTCAAAATAGGGGACCTTTAATCCAACTTACTAAGCCCATGCGCTCGATCACATCATTACATAAACAAATAACATGCGGAAATCAAGTAGCGAATAATAAACAAATCAAAACAACATAAAACGAAATATGCGCCGTTTACTCAAGTGGTACGTGGATTAGTATCCCGAGTACAGATCATACTACCGTCCATTCAGAATCGGCTATGAAATTTATGTCCGGGTTTCCATCCTATATACCACGAGAGGCGACACACTTTTCATTTTATTCAAGGGCCACAAATACATCAATAAACGACTCTCATGCGACAAAAATGAATAAAACAATTGAAAAGATAGATGGAAATAATAGGAAAAGTACTCTCAGGTCTAACCTTTTATGTCGACTTTCGGACTCGCGTTTCACGGCCGTCGGAAGGGCTATCACTCCGCAACTCTTCCGGTTCACTGGATTAACGTCTTAGCTCGCTGTTTTGCTATTTTGGTCGCTGTTTTCACTTCGTTTTGCTGTTGTTTCCTCATGGTTTTCTGGTCACTGTTTTTGGTGATTAAGGGACTGTTTTATAGGTTATTTGAACTAGTTTGGGGAGGCAGTTTTAGAAGGGTTTAAGGGCAGTTTTTGTCACTGTTTTGGGGTTTATTTAAGGTGTGTTATGGACTGTTTTTAGGGTTAGATTTGCGGCAATACTGGGCAGTAAATGGGGCTATTTTGGGTGTGCAGTGGGGGGTCTTGTGCAACAGTTTGTTAGCTTGGTCAGAGGGGGCTGTGAGGTGTTGGTTGTTGGTTTATGGAGCGTGAACCAAGTGGGGCAGTGTTGTGCGTTTAGTTGATGGGCTGAGGCTGCTCGCATGAGGGCTGTGTGTTTGGTTGTCGTTTTGGTGGAGGCTTGAGAGTGTTTGTTTTATTTGTAGCGTGAGTGTGGCTTAAGTTACGTGAGGTGAATGATTGTTAAGGTTTTTTGGTTTGTGCGAGCTAGGTGGCCATTGTGTTACGTGAAGGAAGGCCGTGATGAACGTGGTGCATGGGGGCTTTGTCGTGTGTGAGAGAGAGTGAGGGGTGAGCAGTAAAGGTTTTGTGAGGGTTCTGCCGAGAGTCAGTCTTTGTGGCCGTGTTTCTCTATTAATATAGGGTTTTATGTATTTGTTTTGTTCATTTTGAGAGAGGCGAGAGAGAGTGTGCTAGGGTTTTTATTTGTGTTTTTGCCGTGAATGAGTCTTAGGGAAGAAGGGCCAGAGCTGCCGAATGAGTGCTATTTTTATAGTTGTTGACTAGGGTTTGCATGGATTAGGGTTAGGTTTGTGCATGTTTTATTTTAAAGGAAATAAAATCAATTAAATTGGGGACATGATTTGTTTGTTTAGGAAGGTTATATATTTGATTGACTTTAAATAGGCATTTATTTGTTTTATTTAGGCATTTAATTTGTTAATTAGGGCTTGGTGTAGTTTTGGGCCAAGGCTAAGGGTGTATTTTAATAACGGAAGTCTAACAAGCGAGCCTGAAGCTAAAAAAGCGACTAAAATCTAACAGAAAATATCGGCTCCCTTCCGACATCCGTTCCCCGCGGCTCCCGCGACTTAAAAGGTAGTGCCTCCAAATGAGACTCATCATCGGGTCTTACATGCTAAAATGCAGTGCCTACACAACTTCATGATCAGTGAAATTGCAGCCAATATGTCTAAATTGGAATATTATTAATATGGAAACAAAGTTATTATTAAGATAATAGATGATGTTTTTTCATTTGTCAATTGTTTGTTTCAATACACATATTATAAATTATCATGCACACCAGTGATTACTTACATACTTAGTGTATGAGTGTTATATACAAGAAAATTTAAGTCTGAATCTAGTAAAATAAAATAGTCTGTAAAGAGCAAATAAAGACAGATGCTATGTTTGTGGCTTATCTACAGCTGCGATCCATTTAATAATGTATGACGACCTTTATTCGGGATCGTTCATGTGGCGACATGGAAATGGAGACACCTTATATGATGCGATCATGTAAGACTAGACCCAGACAAAAATGAATATCTTTTAATATCCATTAAATAAAGAAATTCATATCCGTCTACTAGATGATCATATATGGATTTATCTGAATCTTGAATTATTGGGTTTCTATAAGGTCCCAATGATCAAATTAAGCAATGAAACACATGTGCGAATACTCAAAGAAGTTGTGGAATACATACAATGATCGGTTGAGCGATGCAACGAAAACTTCAAGCTCTCCTCCAAGGTGCTCTCGGCAGTGGGTAGTTTTTGGCTCCTCCAATTTTCGGTCACCACCTCCAAGTGTGCTCCAATGATGCTCCAAGCTCCAAGCTATGTTAATGGTGATTCCATGCTCATGAAAAAGATTCCCTATCACCTTTGTATGTCCTCTTTTGTGTGCTAGCACATGTAAAATTTACCACAAATCTTCCTAAGCTTCTTTGTGATTCTCGGCCTTGCCAAGAAAATAAGAAACAAAAATTGGCCCTTGGCCGAATTGGTTGGGAGAGAAAAGGCCACCATGGCCGAAACTTGTAGAGAGAAAAGAGAGAAGATGATGTTATTATTTTTGTGTGTTAAGAATTGTGTATATAATACACATTTTGAAAGTCAAACACCAATATAATAAAATATTGATAAATGTCTTTCAAGCCATCAAAAGCTTTTCACCAACTATCCATCACTATTCACATCAATGATGTCAAGCATCACTTCACTCAAAATGATGTGACTTTTATCACTTGATTGACTAGTGATTTGACGCTTGATGTGACTTGTGGGCCCCATTTGATTTGTAATATGAGTGGGCCCGCAAACACTCCCGTGCTCGGGTTCGCTAATTCCGAATTAACGAATTTTTCGTTGTGACGTAATTAAATCAAATTTAATTAAATAATTATGCCTAGTAAAATTACTATTCACGTCGCTAACGAATTAATTCTAAATTAACTCGTTCGCCCGAATTAATTTCTAAATTTAATTCCGCGTCGAAATCCAATTTCGTATAATATATCGAATATATTATTTTATCGATTAATTCCAAATTAATCGTTCTCTCTCTTTAAATAATATTTTATCCCAGATAAAATATCTCCGTAATTAATCCCAGATTAATTTTATTTCTCATCTAATTAATCCCAGATTAATAAAGTGCAAGTCATACGTCATCGGTGAATCTTCGGGAAGCGACCCATGAGATCCCCGGATATGTTGACAGTAAATCCGGTCGTCGAACTATCCGAACATGTAAGTACCTAGTACTACGTTTTTACCGATTTACAAGACATGGTTGGCTTCTAGCAAAGCATCATGCCTACCCAATTCTCCAGAAATATTATTACTGGAATATGTGATCTATATCAGGCGTAGTATACGTAGTATTGCGTATTTCGATCCAGTATCGGATGTCACGTGCAAGGCCTGTGGCTGGAAATGTGTCTGCCCCGTACGAAGCACAGATCAGATCTCTGGTAACTAGTCTCTATAATCGGATAATCATGACCTAGTCATATTATCCCGATGACTGCAGTACATAAGAGAACCAGTTCCGTATCCTACGTGATCATCATCTCCACAATGACTGGAGTGATACTTCCATCTCGACATCACACCCAATACACTACGATTCTCAATATACCCAGAAGAGGCGTACACAGAACCTGTTAAAGCCCTGGACAACCAAAACCAAAGTATATTGATTGTCGCAAGTATTAGCGGTGCAAGTCTTAGGTTAAGACCAAATACACCTACCCTGATTCGGACTTCCATAGACACATAGTCATACTACCAATGGAATTTCGAGGGGTCTATCCAGAGCGAAGCTATTTTCTGTACCATCGGTAAAACACAACCTTCTATTACACTTGCATAAGTATCCTATACCCAAATATATGAGAACTATGCCGTTATGCCCTCATAACGCGCACAAGTGTAATACTAGTCTATTTCGCATTATCGATGTCCAATCTCGATAATACTACGACTAGGGATATTTAATGATTAAACCTTTATGGATTGACATTGTCTCATATCATCTCAATCTGGAACTAATCATATGGACCGTCTATCATTTATACATCTTGGTAATCTAATTACAAATGATAAAAGAGCAATTTCCTTTGTCACATAGTTAATTTGTATAAAAACACCATGATCTGTACAAATAGTGATGATATGGGTCATAACTGTCCAACATGAATGTACTATGAACTCCTACATGACAAATTGTGTCATTTGATTTACATTGGTGAGATTGGTGTAGAAATCCTGATCATTAACTTCGTATTTTGGGGGCATAGTTTGGTGTGCAGCTGAAGACGTTTTACATAGATATTGATGAGCGGAAAATATATCAATATTTACTGCCCATTTTACCTAATATTTTGTTTAGTTTCTCGGGTTTGATGAACATTTTGATGCGTTTTAGTTTATTTTGCAGATAAAATAAAATCGGGACTTAATGGAATCAATCAGGACTAAATATGGAACAAATAAGGGTAAAAACTGGACTTGACATTTTGATTTTGGAGATTGGAAACTTGAAATGGCGTTCTAACGAAGTACAATTTCAGAAATTTCAATTTTGCGTAATGTTCGTATTTTGGCCATAACTTTCTACTCCGATATCGGATTGAGGTGATTCAAGTTCCAGATTAAAAAAGACTCAAAGAGCTACAACTTTGACGTTTATAATAATTTCGAATTCTAAAGTTTTCATGACCGAAATTGATAAAAAAATCTGAAAGTGTGTTATGTGTAATTATTAAAGTCATTTTCAAAACTAAAATAAAATAAAATGAAAATTGTCAAACTTCCACCAAACATGCATGTTTGGTGGAGGATTTGGTGCCATGTTTTGTGCCATTTTTGGTGGAGAAATTAGTGGAGAATTTGGAGGAGGCAAGATTTTACCTATAAATACCAAGCCATTTCATTTCTAAATTTCATACTTTCCTTGGTTTCTTGATAAGGAATTAAGGATTGTATCTTGTGTGTTTTATTTAGTAGTTTTATAATGTATTTTTATTTTTATTTTTAGTAATAATAGTTTGTTTGTTTTTACTTTCTTTTATGTTTAGTAGTTAATTTCCGCTTGGGGAAGGGTGAAACCTTTAATATGATAAGGTAGATTAATCTCACTTATTTTATAATATGGAAATTGTAATTTAATATGGATTAATGTTGATACCGCCTTAATGGCTGGTTTTATTTATTTGACATAATGTGACACTGCCTATATGGTCGGTCTTTAAGTGATAGATGATGACCGCCTATATGGTTGGTTTATGGACAAATAATAACACCGCTTTTATGGCTGGTTTGACTTAAATGGGTAACACTGACAATTTCTATATTATAATAAAGTGAGATTTCTATATTTGAAATATTAAAGGTGAATCCCCTAACCCAAGTATTTTTAATTTTATTCTAGGAAAGTGATGAAGCATAGTATTCACGAGTTTTATAATTCATTTAATTATTTTATGTGTGATGCTTTGGTTTGTTTATTGAATCTTAAGCTTAATGCTTCTTATTGCCTGATCACCAATAAGATTGATGTGGTAAACTTAAAATAAACTTGGAAAATGGATTTTAGGTTTCAGTCTTAGATTCAATAGCTCACGATCTCACCTTAGGGCATGGTGGCCCTTAGGTAGATTTCCTTCCAGGATAGACATATACCTGTCAGGCGGGGGTAGCCATAATTGGAACTTGAACTTAATGAATTCAGGTAACTTGGTTAACATAGACATATGATTAATTAGGTTATTCTGGGTGTTTGCATCTGACAATCGAAAGAGGCTTTTGCATATTTTCGTGTTCCAAGTTAGCATACTGATTTATTATACATATATAAGAGTATCATTTCATCATTAGAATAATATTGTGTGGAATCATAACCCTAGATGTTTGTGTCTTTTGTGTATTTTCCTTAGTATTTTCTTTTGTGTTTTTATTTATTTATTTATTTATTTAACAAATCCATAGTCAACCAACCAATCAAGCAATCATCCTCTTCTCCCTTTAATTAGATACCTGTAAATAAATAGAATCAATAATTAATAACAACTGTAGAAATTAAGTCCTCGTGAGATCGATATTTTTATACTACTTGAGCGATACGTGCGCTTGCGTTACGTGTGTGATTTCACCAATCAGATATAAAATCCACTCAATCTTGTGAGAAATTTATGAGTATATTTATTAAGGGTTGGGTTCGGTACTTGAACGATTAGAGCACTCGAATCTTTCTATTGCTAATAGTTTGGTGTGCAGCTGAAGACATTTTACATAGATATAAAATCCACTCAATCTTGTGAGAAGTATATGAGTAAGGGTTGTGTTGGTACTTGAACGATGAGAGCACTCGAATCTTTTTATTACTAATAAAAAGATAAAATTCATAATAATTATGAATAAATTAGAGAATCAATGGTATTTAAGGTGTTGATAGTGATTTTTGGGCACTAGGATACCAGAAAAGCCAGAAGGATATAGAGGAAATTTCCGTTTCAGAGGTTTTGATGGCCGGTTAGAAGGGGTTTCCTGCCTGGTGATAGGATCAGGTCAGTTCATGTATTTCACCCGACCCGAGGCGGAAGATGTTCAGGGCAACTCAGATAGTTGATTTCTCAGCTCCGACTCGATCTGATTGCTCGGCAACCGTCGCTCATGATGTCCTACCTGGTAGAGCTGGTTGGAGTGTCGACATGTAATCTCATAATCCTGGTCGGGTGGTTGGAGTCTGGCATAGAGACTAGTTAATCTTCTGACACTAGATAACGTGCGAAAATGGCCAATAGTAGCATGATTTAACGAGATATAGGTGTCAGAAGGCAGGTGTGTCAGACTGTAGGGTTGCTGTTTGTAGAGTGGTGGGAGAGAGAGCCTTGGTATTAATGGCAGAAGTTATGTGGCTGACATCATAAGATTGATGTAATAGAATAATTTGTCATATTATATAAAGGGCTTGGGAATTCATTATAAGGGGTTAGCAAAATTCATTCACTCATAACTTGTAAAAGATAGAGCTAAAAAGCTTAAGTGTAAGGGTGAGTTTGTAAGAGGTCGGTAAGCCGAGCTCGAGTGACGGGCAGGTCGGTTATACCCGATCATGTTATAAAATCTTCATTTTCCTTGTGTCCGTGGACGTAGGTTGAATCAATTCCCTCGAATCACGTTAAATCTTTTGTTTGTTGTGTGTTTTCTTGACTCTTGCTAAATTTGTATTTAGTCCCCAAACCAAACAAATTCACAGTTGAGAGGAGATTGTTTGAGGAGTGTTCTTCCAGAACTACCATTGGAATGAAAATCGACCGTCAACATAAGACACAAGAAATAATTAGAGAGGTATAACGAACATTATGACCCGACTTTAATTATAATATACTCGTGGATGGTCAATCTATATATAATGATTATATCATTGGACGCCGATGTGGCTTAGTTTAAATTATATATCTACAGTGACGAGAGTTCAGCTTCAGATTTTTAGTGGAGTAACATGAAGTTAATAATTCGAAATATTTGATTAAAGAATTTTAATCAATATCCCGGGATTATTGGAGCATAGAGCTGCGGGTTCATTTGATCCCCGTGCTAACTCGATACACTATAACCAAATATAATTGGATAGTCTAATTATGAACTCACATGCATAACTATAAGTTATCATAAGTTATTAATGTGATTAATAATTAATTTTAAACCACACTTGAAAACTATATATTAAATAGTTTAATATAAAATTTTCAATGCACTTAATTATGAGATAATCAAATACAACATTTAAAAAATTTGAAATTTTCTTAATTAATTTATTAAATCCTTAATTCAATAATTTTGGAATTCGATTCCAAGATAAATACATAATATTAGATATTATGGTATTTAATTAATTAAGTGGAAAAAACCGGCCGAAAACTACAAAGATAGGATTAGGGGTTAATTTTATAATTTGATTACAATTAATTAACATAATTCTTAACTATAAAGGGAAGCTAGTTCTCCTCTCTTTTAATAAGAGTTTCCAAGATCAAAAGAAATCATAGCCTTCATATTCTCTATAGAGAAAAATCAAAGTAGTGGTTTTTTTTCTCTAAATCGTTTAGAGAAAAATCTTATGAGTTTTAAGAGCCCACACTCAGGATTTCTAGTGACGAGACATAGCATGAAAGACTCAGTGAAATAAATTTCTTCTCCCTCTTTTGTTACTCACGGCAGTGAGCAGAAAATCTACTTACTACACTTGTGCAATTCGCGCGAATAATGGGTGGTAAGGATTTTATTTTTTGCTGAAAATATTCGGGCAAAGGATTGATAGGAGATTGTTGTAGGGTAGATTTGGTTACATAAAAACTGTCCCAAAACTCCTTAAAGGTTGTGCAATTGCAATGGAAAAACTGCACTGTAATTTGATCTGCCAAAATAATTCAAGATCAGTTGGGAGTGTTTGGGGCTGCTTCCGAGCTATCCTAAACTCCAGCAAGTGTCGCAAATCCTAGCATAGCCGTGAATTGTAGGGGTTGTTCGATTGCTGTCCAGATTCGACAGTGAGGAAAGAAAGAGAATAATTTTTTTTCAAATCCGATCGACACCCGAGGCCTAACTACGTTTCCGATACGTAAGGTGATTTTCCATGAAGAGTTCATGCGGAAATCCTTACACCTTCCACGTCTTTGACATAAGCTCGATCCTTGGATTTTCTTTTGGTGGTGTCTTACAGCAGTTGGAGCCAAACCCGACAAAACTCTCCATAAAAAATCCCTACCATTCAAGGCAGCTCAATGCTCCAAACCGCACCCTTATATTATCTGAGGAACTGGAGGCTAACAAGCTTTTTTTTCTGTCACAACTATATGTATGCACTTTTAATAGTAAATTTTCCTCACTTATCATAGTGTCAAACTATTTTATCATATATATACAGCTGACTTTGGAAGGGGTATACCTAAAATACAGTCCTTATCTAAGGGCATAAAGTGTTGTCTTACCACATCTTAATTCCAGCTAGCATTTAACAGCACCTCAACTTTAGAGTCTGTGGGTAAGGTGGGGGAAGAAATTAGTCTGAGAAATCCATCCCTAGGGATCCAGTTGCTGCTATAAATCGTTGTTTTGCCCATATTTTAATCTCCATCTAATACCTTTCTCCAACACACCTCTATCTTCAATGGAGGGGTTGTATCCCACAGAAGCCCCAAGAAAATGCACACTCTTAAAATATCTAGCTTTCCGGGGCTTGAATTAATGATTCATAATGAGATACATTGATAAATCTTTACTTATGTCTTATTAACACGCAAAATTTATGAAGGTATGTTTTTCCTTTAGGGTGTCTATCCATGTGAGATGTGGCTGTGGATATGTGTAACTAAAATCATGGTATTTGAAATCGGTGTGGATTTATATGAAAATTGTACGTGTCATAATGTTTGGAGAGACGCAAACTTAGAATATATTTGATATCAAAAAATGAACTTACAAAACCCACATCATAGGTTTGAATCTCATTAAATACAATAACATACTGATACACTACAAAAAATAAGGTCTTTAGCGTCGAAAACAATCGACGCCAAAAGGGAATAGTTCGACGCTAACAATAAATGACGTCGAACAATTTCGACGCTAAACTTATACGCTAAAATGTTGACGAGAACGACAATTAGCGTCGAAATACTGATTATCGACGCTAAAATCTCTTACTTTGCGTCCAAATTATTTCGACGAAAAAGAAGAATTTCCTAACGCTATTGTTCATATTTGGCGACGAAAGTGTTCGACGCTAAAAATTAAACTTTTAGCGTCGAATTTATGCGACGAAATTCGACGCTAAAAGTATACAAATATTTTTTAAAAAAAATTATTATTTTACATAATTTTGCTCTGAAATATTCAACTTAATATTTTAAAAAATATTATTATTTCAAAAAAATTGCCGATTAATAGCACAATTAGGAAATATTCTAATAATTATTTTATTATTATAATGAAAATTTATTAAATAAAAAAATACATAGTATATAAAAACTATATGTTCTGAATGTTTATACAAATGGACATAAAATTTATTGCTGCTGTGATGGGGGCGCTCGAGCCCGATGCACTCTGGTCAAGTGAGGCCTCCAACATCTCCCGGAAAACCCATATTTGCTGGTCGAACTGCTCCATCTTCTTTTTGTGGTCCATCTTGACCTGTAGCAGCTCCTCCTGAGTCTTATTCAGCTCGTCTTAGGTGGTGGCTAGCTGGTCTCGAAGGCACGAGTCAGTGTCCGAAGAAACAATAGTGCGTGCATATGATGTCGGCTTCTTACGAGTGCCAAGATTGACGTTGTACGCTGTCTGGTTCTTGAAAACCAATTGCGACAACTATGCATGGCAGAAAAGCCCGAAGCCCGGCCCGGCCCGGCAAGCCCGGCCCGGCCCGGGCGGGCTTTGGCCCGGCCCGGGGTAACACGGGCCCGGGCCGGGCTTCACGTAAAAAGCCCGGGCCCGGCCCGGCCCGGGCTTAAAATATATAAATAAATATTTTAATTTATAAAATATATAAATTTTTATAATAAATTTTTTATATTTATAATTTTTTGTAATAAAAAAATCGAATCCGGACTTAAAATAAATAAATAAATATTTTAATTTATAAAATATATATATTTTTATAATAAATTTTTTATATTTATAATTTTTTATAATAAAAAAATCGGATCCAGACTTAAAATATATATATTTATATAATAATTTTTTTATTTATAATAAAAAAAATAGGCCCGGGCCCGGCCCGAGCCCGGCCCGGGCCCGACCGGGCCTACCCGGCCCGGCCCGATGACTGCACGGGCCCGGGCCGGGCTTTGATGAGCCCGGCCCGAGCCCGGCCCGTTGCCATGCATAGCGACAACTGCTCATCTATTATCGGGTCGGACCCTGTCTCCTGAGTTTGATGTTGGAGCTCCACCATTTCGTTCTGTTTAAAAAAAATTAAGTTAATGTTAGAATTTGAAAAGAAAATAAAAATCAATTTAAAATAATAATTAATTTATTTTAAAAACTTAAACTTACATAGCAGCGTTCGACTTCTTCATTGATCCATTTTTTCTTCTCATTGTAGTGCGTCACTCGGAAAAAATCTGGAAATGACTGCACCTCACATGTGCTACTCTGCTAAAAACATAAAATACTTATACTATTATTCGACATTAGTAAAAATAATGAACTGTTAAATTTCAGTTTAGGATATATTTACCTCAGAATGTTCGGCATGATGTTGGATAAATGGCTTGGAACCTCCACGGTGGTTAAAACGCAAGTGACTTCGATTCTTCGCATTTGCATGACATTTATTTTGCATTTACCAACACTGTAAGTACCAAAAACAAAGAGAATTATAAATTTATGTTTATTTTAAAATTTGCCTCGTGTTTCTCGCTAGACCAAAGCTCACACAAGCATGTCCAGTCTTGCTCCTCTATCAAATCAGGCTTGTGTTGTGGAGCATCCAAAGGTCCATATTCGTCGAATATTGGTTTCAGGACTTTTGTCCTATAATCCTTATAACTTTTGCCCATGTGGTAGTCAAGATACCGTTGGACATTAACTTTGGTCAGATCGAAGTCGAACCACTCCTATAGGAATAGCAACCAAGTAAAAATGATTATAAAATAAAAATTTAAATTAACAAACAATATCAAAAACGTAATACTGTAAGGAAACTCACAAGTAGCGAAGGGAAGAGCTGGTTGATTTTCGTCTCCCACTGTATCTTTCTCCAAGAAACATAGTTTTGGGGAACTTCAAACCAAGCTGCAACACCTATGACTGTAGTAAACGCTGAATTATGTTGCCCGATTTGTCTTTGTCCATCATCTGATATCTCTATCCGGATACGGCCGTGAGCATTAACGTGCTTAACCAACCCCATGCCACAGGTGCGTCCTCGACCCTTCGCTGTACTCGAGTCACCTGTGCTAGCAGAGATACCAGCAGAGACATCTATCCTTGCAAATGTAGATGGAATCGCATTAGCGCGTCTGTGATTGCCCGGTGCCATCTGCAAAATAAGAATTCTGACACTATCAATGACACAAAAATAATTATAATGATGCTAATGAAATTTCAATATTTTAATAACCATATAAACTTTTATCATTACACATGGACTACTCAAAATATCTTTAACCATATAACCTTTTATCATTACACATGGACTGCTCAAAATATGTTAACCATATAAACTTGTAATGGATACTGATTTGGAGATACACACCATGAACCAATGATCTAACACAATAGATCATATAACAAGACCCTTTCTGTAAAGCACATTGCTTAAAACTCCTTTAACCGATTGATCCTTAGCCAATAACGGGACGAAATTAAAAATCCAGATTTTGCAACATTTGCTGCTATTCTGGAAATTTGCTGCTATTATGGAAATTTGAACTGTTAATATTTTAATGCATTCAACCCCCACACCCCCCACCCCACCCAACAACCCCCCCAATTTATTACTAAATAAAAGGATAACGTAGGAAAAATGGAATTTATACAAACAAACCAATAATTGTAGTTTGTTATAAAATGATATCTTATTTTATAAACAAAAACAAATGCACATCTATCTCATCTTCTCCACAGGCAACGATAGCAGGATACGATGACAATGGTGTAAGGTGGTGATGTAGATGGTGTTGGGATTTCTTATGTCCGATAAATAAATGTGTTCAAAATATGATTGATTAATAAATTTATGATTCAATTTTATTTCATGTATGTATTTTGATTTGCTTTATAAAATTCATGAAAATTCCGCGATTATTTATGTAGCTATAAATTATATATATATATATCTATGTAAAATGTTACATACATATATGTATGGATAAAATTTAAAGAGTAATAATCAAAATTTATCTGTGACTATGATTAAAGTTGGGAATCTTCAAATTTGAAAGTCAAAAATATAGTTCATTCCATTATGAATGGTGCAGTTCTATCCATACTGTAATATGTAGAGACATAAACATGAATGTATTTTATATAATAAGATTATATTGGACAAGATCAGATGAAATTGAAAAGTTCTAATAATTTCCGTTAAATAAAGACCATCAATTTTATCATAATGATGGTCATATATGTGATGATCTTAATTCATTATATTTAGTAGACTTCTATATCATTTTCATTAATTCTTTAATTTACTCGGTATGATTTTATATTTATTACATTCATAAACCTTGTATTTTGGGAATGAGTTGAATGAATAGCTGAGAATGCTAACCTGATACAATGGAATCTGTTCATAAGATTTCATTGTTTGTGAGTTCAGAACCTGAATGATTAATGCACAAATTCATAAAAGTTATGAATCAATTATTCACTTGAGAACTAATGGAAGTCAATGATAAATATGTAATTGGAGAGGTTAACAGATTTTTACCTAACTCCTTTACGAATCTTTTATGGAGGATCATTGTATTGGTAATGACTATATCGATGGATAAATACTTTGAGTAATTACTTCTATAATTCTGATAGTACGATTCTAGGTATTTAGTGGAGTTACTCTAAAATTAATAATTTCGTTTGATTAATAAAAGAGTTTATAATTTATCAACTGAATTATTAGAGTTTAGAATTATAGGTTCATCGGCCTCCTCGTCGTCTTCTATCATTGTTCGAACGATAATAATTGCGAAAAGAATAATTCTGAATTATTTAAAATAATTGTGAATATTTTACACTCTAATTAACTTCCGATAGGATTTATAAATGTATTTCATAATTAACTTGCCCTAAGGTGGTTATTATGAGTTAAATTTTAATAATCTGAAACGGTGGGTTACACTCATAAGAATGTAGTTAAACGTGTTAATTACATTTAGACCAAAAATTGGTTATTAATAAATTTTGAAAATATGAGATATTTTGAAAAACTTTATTAATTGGGATTGTCTCTATTAAGGTGTTTTGAAAATAAGGTATTATGATCGACCCTAAGGTAACACAATATGCTTATTAAATTTCTGAGGCTATAGTACTATATATATATTTTTTAGTATTTTGCATATGCATCATGATTACTATACCAAATTATTTTTGAATTTTATGCATGGGATAATTTAGAATTTATTATTATTATTATTTTAGAAATATATCAAACTCAATCCTATCACTACTTGCTATTGAAAAATTAACTAGTGATAATTTTGCTAAGTGGAAGAAAAATATGAATATAATACTTGTGCTGGATAACTTGAAATTTGTCATAATGGAGAAATGTCCTCCAAAACCTGTTGTGAATGCCAACAAAAAAATATTAAAGATGTCTATGAAAATTGGATTCGAGTAAATGACAAATCTCGTTGTTATTTGCTTGCTGTCATATCCGACGTGCTTAATATGAATCTCAAAAAGATAGAGACTGCTTATGAGATAATTAAGTCACTACAGGGTATGTTTGGCATACCCTCTGATCAAGCAAAACATGAAGCAGTCAAGAAAGTCATGAATTGCAAAATGAAAGCTGGAACTCATGTTCGTGAACATGTGCTAATGATGATTAGTACAATTCATGAAGCAGAAATCAATGGGGCTACCATATATGAAGGCATACAAGTGTGCATGATTTTGGAAAGCCTTAGTCCACAATTTCTTCAGTTCAAAAGCAATTATATTAAGTTATAATTTGACTGAGTTGCTTAACGAACTCACAACCTTTGAGTCTATTTATTTGGAGAAGAATGGAGAAGAAAATGTTGTTGAACCTTCTACCTTTAACTCTTCTTTAAATAATCAAAAGAGAAATAAGAAGAAAGGTAAGTGTTCTTGAACTAAGAAAATAACAGGAAACATCGACAAAAAGAACAAGTCAAACAACAATTAAGGAAATAAGAATAGCTCCACCCTGAAAAGGCCAAAAGGAAAATATTTTCATTGTGGGATTAATGGGTATCTGAAGAGAAACTGCAAGCAGTATCTCTTCTAATGTCGAAATTGAAGAAGAAAGGTAAACCAGATTTACTAGTTATTGATTTTTGTTTAGTTGAAAATGATTTTTCACCCTGCATAATTGATTCAAGGGCGACTAATCATATTTGTTGTTTCTTACAGAAGCTTGATTCTTACACAAGACCTGCTTATGGGGACTTTACTTTGAGAGTTGGGAATGTCACTTTAGTTTCAGTATCAGCAGTTGGAGAAATAAAACTCTATGTTGAGAATAATAAATTTTTATTTCTGAATAATGTTTATTTCGTACCGGGGTTTACTAGAAATCTCATTTCAGTTTCTTTTTATAATAAATCAGTTGTTATTTCAAGAAATGATTTGAATATTTATCTGATTTTATTGAAAATGAGCTCTATGTGATAAGGCTCACTGTTAATTCACTATTGAATGCTGAAATGTTTATAATTGGCCAAAATAAAGAAACAAAAGATTTTTCACACTGATAACACATATCTATGGCACTTTAGACTTAGTCATATAAATCTTGACAGGATAAATAGTCTTGTAAAAGATGGTCCTTTAAGAGAACTAAATATTGGTACTCTACCAGTCCGTGAGTCATGTTTTGAAGGCAAAATGACAAAGAGGCATTTCTCTGCAAAAAGCGATAGGGCCCAAGAACAACTAAAGCTTATACATTCAGATGTTTGCGGACGTATGTCTACACAAGCAAGAGGTGGTTATGAGTACTTCGTTACTTTTGTTGATGATTACTCAAGATATGGTTATGTTTACCTAATGCGACATAAATCTGAAACTTTTGGAAAGTTTAAGGAATTCCAGTTAAAAATAGAAAAATAATTAGGTAAATCAATTAAATGTCTTCGATCAGATCAATGAGATGAATACATTGATAATGAATTCAAAGATCACCTATTAGAGTATAAGATTTTATCACAACTAACTGCACCTGGTATACTTCAGCAAAATGGTGTTGCTGAGAGGAGGAATCGAACTTTACTCGACATGATTCATTCCATGTTGAGTTATTCTTCACTCCCAAAATTATTTTGGGGGTATTCCATACAAATAGCAACTTACATTTTGAATGTAGTTCCATCTAAGTCAGTACCTAAAATACCCTTAGATTTATGGAGTGGCCACAAACCTAGTTTAATACACTTTCATATATGAAGGGTGTCCAGCATACGTTCTAATGGATAAGACAACGAAGTTGGAAATGCACTCTGAAGTTTGTTTTTTTGTAGGGTATGCAAAAGGCGTAAGGGCATGTGTGTTTTATAATCCTCGAGATAAAAAATATTTGTGTCGACAAACGGTACATTTCTTGAGAATAATTATATGACAGACTATAAATCTCAAAGCACGATAGTCTTAGAGGAATTAAAATCTGATGAGATTAGTCAACAACATGCGAGGATTGTTGTTCCATAAAGCGAGGAGACCATATCTTTGATTCAGACCATCTTACCACCTCGTCGTAGTGTGAGGATAATACGATTACCGTCTCGATATAGACAAGAATGTGAAGCACAAGTTTCTATCACTGATGATGGAAAAGATGACCCATTGACATATAGATGTGTGATGGAAGATCATGACAAAGAGAAATGGCTTAATGCTATGAAACTTGAGATGAAAGCCATGTATTCCAACTCAGTCTGGAGTTTGTAGATCTACCTGAAGGAATAACCCCCATAGGGTGCAAATGGATCTATAAAAGAAATATGATAGTGGATGAAAATGTAGATACATTCAAAGTAAGGCTAGTGGCAAAGAGTTATACCCCAAAAGAATGAGTTGACTATGAGGAAACGTTTTCATAAGTAGTCATGTGAAAATTTATTTGAATCTTGCTTTCCATTGCTGCTCGTTATGATTATGAAATTTGACAGATGGATGTCAAAATAGCCTTTTTGAATGACTATATTGAAGAGACCATCTATATGAAGCAACTAGAAGGTTTTATAAGTAAGAACGAAAAGAAAAAGGTTTGCAAGTTGCAAATGTCTATCTACAGACTTAAGCAAGCGTCCAGATCTTGGAACATAAGATTTGATTAGGTGATCAAATCTTATGGCTTAATCCAAAATCTTGATGAATCTTGTGTTTATAAATTCATCAAGGACAAACGAGTGGTATTTCTAGTACTTTATATTGATGATATTCTACTCATTGAGAATAATGTAGAAATATTATCAAACGTAAAGGCTTAAATGGCTGAACAATTTCAAATGAAAGATTTAGGAAAAGCAAGTTATATTCTTGGGATCCGTCTTATTGGAGATCGTAAGGAAAAACTATTAGCTCTGTCTCAGACACTGTATATTGACAAGATGTTTGTTAGATATTCAATGCAGAACTCTAAGAAATGTAATTTTCCTTCTCGTCATGGAGTTGTTCTTTGTAAGAGACAGTGTCATTTGACACCCCAATAAGAAGAAGATATGAGACAGATTTCATATACGTCAATAGTGGGGAGCTTGATGTATACTATGTTATACACAAAACCTGACATATGTTATGCAGTTGGAATAGTTAGTCATTTTCAGTCAAATCCAAGATCATATCACTGGGTAACAGTTAAGCATATTATCAAGTATCTAAGGAGAACGAGAAACTATATGTTTGTTTATTCCGGCAGAGATTTGATTCCGATTGGATATATTGATTCTGATTTACAATAAGATATAGATGATCGAAAGTCGATATCTGAATCAATATTTACTCTTGGTGGGGGAGATATAGTTTGGATAAGCGTCAAATAATCATGTGTTGTTGATTCAACTATGGAAGCCGAAAATATGGCTGCTTTTGAAGCTGCTAAAGAAACGATTTTGCTTTGAAAGTTCTTTCTGATCTGGATGTGGTTTCGGATATGAACAAACCATTTCCACTTTATTATGATAATAGTGGTGCAGTGGCTAATTCTGAAGAACCAATAAGCCAAAAGAGATCAAAACATATTGAGAGGAAATATCATGTGATTAATGACAAAGTGCAACGTGGAGACGTGGCTATTCTGAAGATTCCATCTGTAGAGAATCTAGTCGATTATCTTACCAATGCGTTGCCTGCAAAGAGTTTTGAGGGACATTTAGAAGGATTAGAGCTTAGACACATGTCTCATTTGCTTTAGGGCAAGTGGGAATTTATTGGGATTTTTATGCTCGACAAGTAAATATCTTCAAAGCATGATTGATTAATAAATTTACGATACAATTTTATTCCATGTATGCATTTTGATTTGCTTTATAAAATTCATGAAAATTTCGTGATTATTTATGTAACTTTAAATTATATATATATGTATATGTGTGTGTGTGTGTGTGTGTGTGAGAATTTATCTGTGATTATGATTTGAAGTTGAGAATCTTCAAATTTGAAAGTTATTAATATAGTTCATTCCATTATGAATGATGCAGTTCTATCCAGACTGTAATATGTAGAGATATGAGTATGAATGTATTTTATATAATAAGATTATATTGGACATGACCAGTTGAAATTGAAAAGTTCTAATAATTTCTGTTAAATAAAGAACATCAATTTTATCATAATAATGGTCATATATATGATGATCTTAATTATATATTTAGCAGACATATGTGATGATCTTAATTCATTATATTTAGCAGACTTCTATATTATTTTAATTTATTCTTTAATTTACTTGTATGATTTTGTATTTATTATATTTCGTAAACCTTGTATTTTAGGAATGAGTTGAATGAATGGCTGCGAATGCTAACAAGATATAATAGAATATGTTCATAAGATTCCCTTGTTTATTAGTTCAGGACCTGAATGATTAGCGCACAAATTCATAAAAGTTATGAATTAATTGTTCACTTGAGAACTAATGGAAGTCAAGGACAAAGATGTAATTAGAGAGGTTAATGGATTTTTTACCTAACTCCATTACAAATATTTTATGGAGGATCATTGCATAGGTAATGACTATATTAATGGACGAATATTTTGAGTTATTCTATAATTCTGAGAATGCAATTCTAGGTATTTAGTGGAGTTACTTTAAAATTAATCATTTTGTTTGATTAATAAAAAAATTTATAATTAATCAACAGAATTGTTGGAGCTTAGAATTATAGGTTCATTGGTCTCTTCGTCGTCTTCTATCAATGTTCGAATAATAGTAATTACGAAGAAAAATAATTGTGAATTATTTTACACTCTAATTATTTCATATAACTATTGTTTAGAAATTATGACAAAAATTATCATAATATATTTATCAATAGATAATTTACCTATTTATTAATTTATGAAAATATTATTAATTAATATTTGATTAATTTGATTAATTAAATTTTAATTAATTGAGATAATGTCTTCAAAAGTTGAAAATTTAAAAAAAAAAGTTTTTAAAAGAATTATCTTATTAGCTGATAATTACAAATTAATATTTGGTTAATTTGATTAATCTAATATTAATAAGATAATATATATATTTTTAATTAATTTATCTTGATTTCAAAAGTTGAAATTTTGATAAATGTATTTAAAAAATCAAATATTAGAATTATCTTTCATAAATTACAAGATAAGTATTAAATGATTTTATTTTGATTATTTGAAAAATCAAAATTGATAATATCATTTTATGGATATATTTGGCTTTATTTTTTTATTAAAAGATAAAAAGCCATGATGATAAAAGAGGATAAAAACATGGGCTGTACTTGTTTTTTGAGAATCAAAAAGAAAAAAAAAAGGCCATACAAGAGAGAATTGATGCACACAAAAACGTGTTGGGAAAATAATTATTTTTTTTTAATTTTGAGAAAATTAAAAAGAAAATAGCAATAAGGATTCGTTTCACGTGTTGAGTACATGAATCTTTCATAAAAAATAGAGTGTTCTTTATAATTATTTTTACACCCACACGTGCGTTGGAGGTGAGGAGATAAGATGAGGAAGATCGTGGTATAAAAAATTGTGATTTTAAGAGATCCATATCGAGAAGTATAATTTCATCTTAATATATATTTTATATTATTATTATATTAGAAAATAAAGATTCGATTTTTTAATATTCACGCAAATAATTTTTTTTGATTATGAACATGTTTACGGATCACATAAATTTTGAAAACCAACAAATGGTAGATTTGTTCATTTCTTTTTCTAACTTCTCTCAAATTCATATTTCTCAACTCATCTATACATTAAGTGAGGAATCTTTCCCCAAATCCATCTTTCTCAAATTTATGTGATGATTTTATGCTTGTGTAAGCGTAAAAAACAAATAAAATATCTTTAAATCTTTTGAAAAACAATTGCATGTTACATGTCTTGTGTGAAATTTTTTTATGTATTTTTTTGTTCGAAGTTTTTTATTTCATGATTTGTATTTGTTTTATATTTTATGAAGTTTTCGAAACTCGGGTTATCTTGGAAGAGTGTTTTTAGAGTGTTGAAGGTGAAGGAGTATTATTAAGACAAGCTCGAGGCCATTCCTAGCATCACCATTACTAAGTCGATTGAATAATTATTTTTTTAACCATAATCTAACTATATATAATTCGGTTATGTTATTATTAATCGTACGATTACGATTAATCTTTTCAGATGAATCATAATCGAACCTTAGATTTATGATTCATCCTAAAAACGAACCATAATCATATAATTCTGTTGCGATTTCTAACCGTAACTGAATCGTGACCGCCTTGGCTATTGTTTCATTTGAGTAAATTTCTTAAAAAATAAAAATAAAAATTATGGACGGCTACCGGCTACAATAGAATAATATATACTCAGTGCGATGATTATGCTTCATAAATTACAATTATTAAACTTTATTGTCATGGGTTAGGCGACCAAATCATTTCAAGTGACTCCTTAAGAAAATAGTAAATTCAAACGTCTCCTATCAGCCAAATCAACAGATATTTTTATTAACAATATTCCAAACTTCATTTTCAGGGGATCCCGCAATAGAAATTTTAGGCACAAAATCCAATACATATATTTATGGGAGTTGCTTTTCCCGCCAGCCTTGTCCCCCTCCCCCACCAAAATTATTTCTTTACCCCCTCCCTAGAACAAAATATATAATATATATAAACATGGGCTCGCAAAATGAATCAACAAATCGAATTTGTACCGAATTTTAAACGAATCGAATCAAAATATGATGGATTCGTATTCAATTCGTTTATTAAACGAATCCTAATATCAGGATTCGTATTCGATTCGTTTATTCGTTTAGTTATGATATTATTTAATAAAATAATTTACCACACTTGATTTACATTAATTCTTTATAATTATGAAATATGTAATTAATATATTTACTAAAAATACCTCACCAAATATCGAAAAAAAATTACATTTTCTATGGTAATTAGCAATAACTTCTCAAATCTTAATTAAAAATTAACAAGAACTAGTAAATAAAAATAATAAAACAAATCTTAAACGAATAAACGAATCAATGAGCTTAAATTCGTATTCGATTCGTTTAATAAACGAATCGAATCGAATCGACTCATTTATTAAACGAATCCATTTTTTCAAACCCTTATTCACTTTAAAGCGAATCTAATCAAACGAATAAACGAATCCTGACCCAAATTGCCACCCCTATATAAACCCACGATAGAAATTTTAGGCACAAAATCCTTTTGAGAGTTGTTTTTCCTTGTCTCCCTTGTTCCTCATCAAAATTATTATTTTAACCCCTCATGTCCATGAAATCATATATATATATATATATCTGGCCGGCGGTCCGATTCCGTTCCCTGGTTCCACGAGTATGGAATCAGATTCGGACCGGTTAAGTTCAAAATTATGAATTTGAATTTATATAATAAACTTACATTAAATTACAAATAAAATTCTTGTATAAAAAAATTAAAAATAAAATTATTAAATTAAAGAGCTTGAACTTAAATTTTTAAAAACTTAGGTTGCCTACGTATCATCCAGGGGTGAGATGAATCAAAGCTCACGTAATTCCATTACAATTTTAAGATATTTCCCTATTTTAATTTTACAATTCTTTAATTATCAATCATCATTATCAGTGTCTGTTGATTTTTCAGCTCCAGTTCCGCTTGCACTTGCAAATGCATTGTCGAACAAGTCTTCAAATTCATCGGGGACATCTTCTTGTTGCCTCATATCAGCTCGGATCCAATCATCCACACATGTTGTTGCTTCTAGAGTGCTTGGATGTAATGAAGACTGTCTAACTTCCAATATATTACCTCTCATGTTGAAGGTTTGCTCAACCGCAACGGTGGAAACATGTGTTGTCAATATTTATTTAGCAATAATTGATAATACATGATATACAATTTGATGTCGGTTCCACCATTCAAGGATTTGAAAATTTTTACTAACTAAACTTTCAGTTGAAAACTTGAAATTTGTAGATAAATAATTATCTAATTCCGAGTTATTAGTCGTGTTATCCATATGTTTTTTATTTCGTTGTAGTAACCAACTATCACTTGCGCTAAGTCTTGTTTGCATTACGGGTTCCCTACTACTAGATTGTCCTACTGATTGCAAGTTATATCTTCTAATATAATCATTAAATAACTCCATCAAATCAATTTTTATTTTAGCTATTATTCTTGTAATATCAATTTCATATAATATTCCTAAATATTCATAGTAAGCTTGTAAATCACTATTCAAACCTTCTCATTTAAATCTAGGATAAAAAACAGCAGCAATAATATAAAGTAAAAGAATGTCTCTAAAATAATGCAACCATTTTCGTTTCATAACATTAATAGCTTCAAACAAAATAATATCATTAGGATCGGGACTTTCAATATGCTCATCGAGAGTACCAACAATAGTCAAACTTTCAAGAATAAATAAATGTGTTGTAGGATAATAAACTCCGCTAAAAATATTTATAGCATCATTAAAATTTTTTAAAATATCTAAAATTTTATCACAATTTTCTCATTGACTAGGAAAAATTGTGATATGTTGAACATGTTGAGAAAAAAAACTACATAATGCATCTTTGTATTGCAAAGCTTGACATAAAAGAAAATAAGTTGAATTCCAACGTGTTGGAACATCTCGTGAAAATTTTATCGATTTGATATCATTTAATTTACAAAACTTGGCTCATTCTCTCCTAACTTGAGAATATGACCAAGTACAATTAAGTGATTTCTTAATAGGATCAATGAAATGTGATAATTTTTCCAGACCATTTTGAACACATAAATTAAGGACATGACATATGCAACGAACATGAAAAAATCGACCCCCTAAATTTGGTTCGCATATTTGTATTAAATCAGTGATTGATGCAGTATTTGCAGATGCATTATCAAATCCAATTGTTAAAATTTTACCTAATAAACCATATTCATCAAAAATTACTATCATCATTCTATAAATATTTTGTGCAGTATGTTATTCATCAAAAACTCTAAATGCAATAAGTCGTTTTTGCATGTTCCATGATGCATCAATCCAATGACAAGTCACACCCATGAATGAGTGTGTTCGCCAATGGTCACTCTAAATATCAAAACAAATAAAAAGACGACCTTTAATATCTCTAAATGTTTCATTTAAAATAATTTTATCATCTTTGTATAATTTAAAAATGTGACGTTTTTTTGTATTTCGAGTCATTCTACAAGCATCAGGATTTAAAACATTTTGAACGTAATTAGTAAAAGTAAATTTTTCACCAAAACTTAAAGAAAGATGTATCATACAAGTTAATTTAGCAAATTCTTCTCTATTTTTAGCATCATAATATTTAAATAAATCTAAAGAACTCGTACCTATACTAGATGATGTGTACCTGGCCATTTGAGTTTGCATCGTATCAAGTCCAAGCTCAATGGCATGATTTCTTTCCAGGTGCTTGTGCATATTGCCGTATCCACTAGTAAATTTGTAAGAAACCCCACAATAGTTGCATACTGCTCTTGGACCTTCATTTGTCAGTATCGATTAAATGAAAATGAATTTTGAAAACATCCGAGGAACGAGACTTAACTTTCTTCTCCGTGAACCGATACTAGGGCCGCTCTCTTGGGTTGGCACATTTGACATTGTGTTCTCAGATGAGCTTGCCATTTGTTGTTTAAGAAATTTTAAAGAATTAGAGAATTGAGAATGATAATTGTAATTGTAGATGAGAGAATTGAGAATGAGAGAATTGTAAGAATTGAGAGAATTGAGAATTGAGAAATTGATGTGTTGAAATAATGAAAAATGACCCATATTTATACATTTTTAGAATATTTTTGTAATACCTAAAATGCCTCTAAAATTAGCCATTTTATTAATGTTATTAGGGGTAATTTGGGAAATCCAATTTTTTTTTATAGTATATATATAATATATACGTTGGGGCAATGAGCCGTTGGGGCTCCCTGCCCCCAGCCCAACGGCTAGTAGCCGTTGTGGAAAGGGTTGGAACCGAACCGGTTCGGTTAGGGTCAGAACTGTTGGGGTTTTGGGCGAAGGGTGAGGCAGAAGCACTGTTCGGGCGAAATCATAATTTTAAAAGCTTTTAAATTACCGAATGAATTATTCAATATCCAATATGAATAATTCATTCATATTTCACCTAAACACATTTATTCGATATCAAATAACGACATAAATAAGGTAGAAACTTCGCGAAACTTTTACGAAAATATTTTTCCGTAAAAACGCATTTTTGACCGAACCGACCACCCAACACTTATGGGGACTGCCCAGGTCAGCCCCAATAGTGTTAGGACAGTTCATAGGCTGCCCGAACAGTGACAAATTCACTGTTTGGACAACCGTCACCCGGTTGGCTCAAAAAGTCACCCGGTAACGCCGTTTTCGCTTATTTCAACTCGGAAATAATTTCCGGCAATTGTTCCAACACCCAAAACACATCCAATACATTTATATGACATCAAATTCATCAATATAAACACTGATTTTTCCAGATCTGATCCATAACACAAAATTACCAATTTTCATGCTTTAAATTCAATTTTTCAAGATTAATCCAATTAATCAAAACACCAATCAAAGTCACCACACATGAACCACCCAATAATAATTTTAGGCATTACAAGAGTGGTCATAACACTCTAGAATAGCAACTCATCATCAAATGATCAATTTGAACAATAATTACACTAATATCATCCAAATCACTTCACACATGCATCAACACTTCCAATTCCATCCACCAAAATCAAAAGCCCCAAATTTAAGAAACAAAAGAAACCTAGAACCATTCTAACAATTCAAGAAAACAAGAAACAAATTTCCAAGCTCAAGAAGATTAAAGATTACCTTTTAATCTCCAATTTCCTAAGCATTTTTCTTGAATTTTCCTTCATTTTCTTCATGATTTGAACAAAACAAATCTTCGGGCTTTTCTTCTACAAGTTTCGGCCATGGTGGAGTTAATAAAGAAGAATTTTTTTTTCCTAATTAAAAAGGGAGAAGATCGACTCACAAGGGGCATTTTTGTCGAATTGGAAAATTAAATCAATTAATTAAATCAAACTTTATCTTAACAAATCATATTTGGACAAATAAAGTTTAATTAAATCATGCCATGTGTCACCAATAATAATTAAACATATTTCATAACAATTATGAAAAAGTTTATCAATTAATTATTCAAATATTTAACAATTAAATATCTAAATAATTAATTAATATAATTATTATTATTTATGTATTTTTATTTACAATAAATAAAAAATACATATATTTATGGCATGTGTCAAAATCTCATTTGACGATTAATTAATGTGTATATAATCAAATTATGTATCAAATACAAATACACAATAATTACTATTGGCCAAAATCCCCTAATGCATGTGTTATCGTTTAACCGTTTAAACGATTCGAATTAACTCATTTAATCCGATGAAGTATTATGAATAATCTGTATTATTCATCACGCGTTGCCCAAGTGCTCAACGAGTACATTTCATATTGTGGGACTCTCTAATTTTAGGTTTATCCGTCACGAAATCTAATTTCGTGTCCATAATTCACCCACTCATAAATTATGATGACCACGGATAATCTCGCTAAACTATGCAAGTCGAGGTCATTGCATACATATAATCCCTCTGTCACATGCTATCCATATTATACATGAGATATAGATAAGAACGTCAAATCTGTTCGGTATAATATAGTCGACTTTTCAACTTACGATCTCTAAATAACACTCTGAACTGATTTTTGAAGTTATACCACGGCCATGGATTTACTATATCGTAAACACGTGTAGGATGCCTAGGCCCTGTATACAGGACTGACATATTCTATCTTGATACGCACATGATATCATGAGCATCAGTCGACACCCAACGAACAGACGGAGGTCTGATCTAAATAGATCGGTGACGTGACTACCATCAAAGTGTGGAGGATAACTCATATATCCCACTGTGGTATCTCAAGTCGAATGACCACTATGCTCGCTCAACTCGAGAAGATTCCTATTGACGTTTGTGTACCATCTATTAGGAAATCTTCAGTGAGTCGTTCAGTGTTTATCAAATAAACACCTACATGTCTATACGAGTCTCCCGAGACTCATGGTTCATTGGGATAAACCATCGGACCAAGTCATGATATACGACATGTAGTGGTCTCAGCGAATTTTACTAACCGACACGTGTTAGCAAATCTTGACCATGAACTTTATTTAAGGATATACATCTTATAATGCGCTTCCCAATGTCAATTACAAACTACGTTGTAACTGCGCACTAGATTGTAAATCCTATGGTCTTTGTCTAATATACATGTATCACTAAACTAAATTTAGTTTCAATCTAATCGTAATTAGATCGAATATGTGCATAAAAGGCAAGAGGTGCTACCATTAAATAAGTAATATTATGGAAAATGGAATTGCTCGTATTCATGAATCAGACATAAATACGATCCAGATTGGCACTTCGAGCACCAACCCTAACAATTTCTCCCACTTGCTCTAGTGCCAATCCACGGTATCATATACATATCTCAATGTATATCACATATTCATGGCCCTCAAGAGCTCACCTAGCACTTAAGAGGTAGGCATCAACAAGGAAGCCCGCTTTACAAATCGAGTCTGTCCAACAAACCCAACTGTTTTCCTTACCCAGCATCATTCGTATTTTGTAGAATCCAAATTCCACATCAATATGACTCAGATGCTAGATCAATATTGTGTTATAGCTACTGAGTTGTCTATGTATTTAGAGATCTAATCCAAAATACTATGCAGACCACCGCAACCGCAACACTAATATGAAAACTTCTAATCTATAGGGCACTATGCAACTTCATAAGTCAATACTTCATAAGTTGCAACTGATTCCACTAGTTTAGTAGAATCAACGGTGACACTCCCACTGCATCTTTTATGACTTTATATGATATAAACCATCTAATGTCATAATTAGGATCAAAACTAATCTGACCTTATGGTTGCAGACTAAATTCTCCATGAATAAGAAACTCATTCTTATTATCTCTAAGCTAATAAAGAACATGTTTCAAGATCCATCATATGGTGTGCAGCATATCAAAATAACTCGTAACAATTACGATTAAATTGATATCTTTAATCGCACATAATATAGTATTCATTACGTCATCATCATGTGATGTATAAGATTGACTAGATATTCTAATCAGTCTCTCTTTCGACAAAGGTATCATCCTTTACGAAAGATGAATACTATATATATAAGACACGTTAACTGTCAAACAGTTATACTAACTGTCATACATATAGTCTTATTGTGTCCTTTATTAGATCATATCTAATATGCGACTAATGAGAGTATCTCATAAGTCTCTTAGTTTTATATAATCTATAAAACTTTATATCAAATATAACAGAGACTACTCTCACTGCTTACATGGAGAAAATAAGACTTAAGTAAACGTTTTACTTCACTAACATCTCATTATTACTTTAATAATGATAATGTGGTAAGGATATATATAACAATAGAAAGAAAATTGTATGCTCCCACTGACCTCACTATAAAATATGTATTCTCCAAGCTTTGATAAAATCAGACAATCTGACTGTATCAAAATTAGAGAACACAAATTTTGGAAAGCTTATCTGAGTCTACAATAGGCTCTATAAGCTAATATATCAAACTATGATTTTAGCAGAATACAAACTTTAGGGCCATTCTAGAATGAACTATTCAAACAAAGAAATCACGACGGGTCTCTCATTCGAAGAAATCATTCAAGAACGCCACTTTGCATTCTTTAGCCAAAATACATAGTTTAATATCAACATTAACGAACAAATTTTTAATTGTTCAATCAGTGCGACTAGAGACAAGTTTTCTCAGAATCTACAATAGATCACTGAGCATAACCTTTCTCATTGTCATACCATAAATGTCAAACCTTTATCAAGCTCACTATGCTTTTACTGCGTAAACAATTTACACATTTTATGAATTATTCATAACGAAAGCTTAATCAAGTTCAAAACTTGATTGTAGTAAGCTATAAACAATCTTAGATCTATGGTTCAATGCTAACTTCCAAAATCGATATCAAATATCGCTCCCACTATAAGTTATAGGATAATTTTCTTCAATAAGAAAACATTCGAACCAATAAGTATCAAATACTTCGCAAATGGTTCTGACATCCTATTGGACTTATATGGAAGTTGACTAAGGGTCTTTTCATCTTATTAATTATGTAGTTCAATTTTAGTTTATCACTCTCACATTTGACTTCAATAAGTCAAGTCTTTTCTACAATCATTAACATCTAATGTTACTTTCCAAGTAATAAAATAATTTTTATTATTCGAGATCGTAGAAAAGATATTCTATCAAATAGAATACAATATTATATTAAATAGAATAAATGATAAACTTTACTTGTACCTTCGAGAAGCAAGTATTTTCAATTATATAATAATTATACAAAAGAAAGTTTCAAATCTCAAACTTTTTAAGATTCGAATTTTCTACTTTACATATCATATACGTAATAGTAGAAACTAATGGACCAATAATTAAAATGATGAATTAATGTACTGGAGCATAACCTCAAGAGTATTGAAATTAATTCGGTAACACCCAATATCAAACGAATCATATCATATAAGATTCGATTTCTCCCACTGACCAATTTCATCACGATGGAATCGTAGAAGAATCATATTGAGTAAGAATCATATTCATTAAATAATCTTAGAACTAATTACCATAAATTCATATGTTTGATCGTATCAAACATCTTTGAACAATTCAAAAACTCATGACGAATTTTAAAATGTAGTTTTCAACACTTCAAATAGAATATCCTTGAACCATTCAAAATATTCTATCCACGTTTCATCAGAAACATATTGAAAGTTCTCGAATCATTCAAGACGTTCAATATATATTTTTTTAGAAACATGTAACTAAGTCATGACAATTCATTAACTAAGTTACGAAGTAAAGAAAACTATCCAATGCAATTTCTAATTCATTAAACTACATACTTCCAAAGTACTAGTTTAATAAATCTAGTGGTCCAATGACGATCATTGGTTAAATGAGATTTAATCACATCGTGAATACAATATTCATTAAATGGATAAGGATATGTGGTGTGATCTCGTATCAGACCATCATTTACCATACGGAATAAGCATCTTATGTTTATGTGATAAAATCTCATAAAGCACTGTTCTAAGTTATTTAGTTAACCGAACATTTTCTTAATGTTTATCTTTTCATTAATGACACTACTGGTCATATTAAAATATGTAACAACTGTTTATAAAGAACAAGTAACTATCCAATAGTCGCAAGTTCCGATATCAAATATTAAAACAATTATTAAACATTATCTTAAGTAACTAGACGATAGATCTAGTATCCAATACTTATAGTTGTCGTATTGTGAGAATCAATATTCTATATACACAACTATACACATCTCATTTCTTTAGCTTTATAATTTGCGTTCAATTATTTACAAAAATTGCAAATGATTGATTAGCAAACTGTGTCAGACACGTGACTTCTAAAAGTCACAAAAGCCAAGAAACGTCATTATAAGATAAACGAATATTAATGGGGTTTTCCTAATGCCAGTTAAGAATCTCGAGACATGAATTGATTCATGTCAATTCTTACTGCACAAGAAACTATTCTTTCTAGATAACTATATCCAAAACAGATATCTATTTAGATTACTAATCGTGACTTAGTAACTAAGTCACTAACCATATTTATTTTTCAAGAAAATCGAAACAACAGTTCCCGATGGTTTGAACTAATCTAACAATATTTTAGTCTACTGTCATTCTAGAACCTGTTCTAGAAACTCGCAACCATAAGTAAAGTCAGAAAACATATTCAAGTAATATGCATGCAGTGGATTAGAAGTATAATTCTATAAACAACATTGAATAAAGGAAAACAAAAACAGCAAATTCCATAAAATTACACACTGCTTTAGTTATGGATTTTTAACCCAGCAGTGTCTCCCACTACTTTACGTAATACCGTAATCCCCAACGGAGAATGAGAATTCAATAATTAAATCGAATTTCATAGTGAGAGTAGGATCCCATGAATATATTTCAACTCACAGCTTTGGCACGCTCTCACCTACATATTTTCATTAGGTAGACAACTCATTGTCAATCACTCACCAGTGACTCCTGATTTTGGTCCTGATCGTTTCTCGTTATGACAGCTTTGGCACGTTCACAATGAGGCGTATCAAGGCTTCACTTGCCATGACAAACTCAAGCTACCGATGTAGTCCTGACAGCTTTGGCACGTTCAGGATTTCCACTTTTACTTGAATTTATCTAGTATCAATATACAACCGGAATGAATAAAATTCTATCAACTACACCCTCACTACTTTGGCACGATCTCGGATGCAGCAATAGAAAGTTACCCATAAACTGTATTGACAAGACTGACCAAGAAACATGCATCCAATATGTTGGACAGTTATGACCCATAGTGTCACTATTTGTACAGATCATGGTGTTGTTGTACAAATTAACTATGTGACAAATGAAATTGCTCTTTTATCATTTGTGATTAGATCACCAAGATATATAAATAATGAAAGGTTCATATGATTAGTTCTTGGATTGAGATGATATGGGACAGTATCAATCCATGAAGGTTTAATCATTAAACATCCCTAGTCAGAGTATTATCGAGATTGGATATCGATAATGCGTAAAAGACTAGTATTACACTTGTGCGCATTGTGAGGGCATAACGTCATAGTTCTCATATATTTGGGTATAAGATACTAATGCAAGTGTAGTAGGAGGTTGTGTTTTACCGATGGTACGGAAAACAGCTTCGCTCTGGATAGACCCCTCGGAATTCTATTGGTAGTATGACTATGTGTCTATGGAAGTCCTAAATCAGGGTAGGTATATTTGGTCTTAACCTGAGACTTGCACCGCTAATACTTGCGATAATCAATATACTTTGGTTTTAGGTCGTCCATGGCTTTAAAAGGTTTTGTGTACGCCTCTGCCCTCTGCTGGGTATATTGAGAATCATAGTGTGTTTGGTGTGATGTCAAGACGGAAATATCACTCCAGTCATAGTGGAGATGATGGTCACGTAGGATACGAGACTGGTTCTCTTATATGCTGCAGCTATCGGGATATTATGACTAGGTCATGTATATCCGATTATAGAGACTAGTTACCAGAGATCCGATATGTGCTTCGTACGGGGCAGACACAATTCCAGCCCCAGGCCTAGCATGTGACATCCGATACTGGATCGAAATACGCAATACTACGTATACTACGCCTGATATAGATCACATATTCCTGTAAGGATATTTCTGGAGAATTGGGTAGGCATGACGCTTTGCTAGAAGCCAATCTTGTCTTGTAAATCGGTACAAACGTAGTACTAGGTACTTACGTGTTCGGATAGTCCGACGACCCGATTTACTGCCAACATATCCGGGGATCTCATGGGTCACTTCCCGAAGATTCACCGATGACGTATGACTCGCACTTTATTAATCTGGGATTAATTAGATGAGAGATAAAATTAATCTGGGACTAATTACGGAGATATTTTTTTAGGATAAAATATCAATTAAAGAGAGATAACGATTAATTTGGAATTAATCGATAAAATAATATATTCGATATATTATACGAAATTGGATTTCGACGCGGAATTGAAATTAGATTTTATTCGGGCAAACGAGTTAATTTAGAATTAATTCGTTAGCGATGTGAATAGTGATTTTGCTATGCATAATTATTTAATTGTGTCGCAACGGAAAATTCTTTAATTTAGAATTAGCGAACTTGAGCCCGGGAGTGTTTGCGAGCGCACTCGCATTGCGAACTAAAGTACGGCCCGCAAGTCACATCAAGCGTCAAATCACTAGTCAATCAATTGATGTGACAACTTGTCACTTTTGATGTGATTGATAGAAGTTGGTGGGAGTTGTTAAGGCTTAAAGCCTTTAGACTTTTGGAAAGCCAAAAATTTGGTAAATGATTTTTTGAAAATCATTTTGTGTATTAGATAGACTTATTCTTCCAACAACCAAAAAAAACTCACTCTCTCTTTCTTCCTCTCCCTCTAACGCCCAAAGTGGGCTGTTTTTCCTTCTATTTTTGGCTCACTGCCGAGAGCAAGGAGAAGCAAAAAGTGATGATTTTGTGGCAAAATCAAAGTGCTAGCACACTATAGAGTCTTGCGAAGGTGATAGGGAAATCCACCAGTGAGCTTGGAATCGCATCACGAAAGCTTGGAGTTTGGAAGACGATCCATGGCAGAATTTTTGGGGACCAAATTCAGCTCACTGCCGAATGCACCTTAGAGGAGGACTTGAAGTTTTTGTGTTCGTCGCATCGCCTCAACTGATCATTGTGAGTATTTCGCACCTCCTTGAATGTATTCACATGTATGTTTCATGCTTGATAATCGATCCTCGGGACCGTAGAAACTCCAACAATGGTATCAGAGCGAAAAAAAAAAGCATGAAACTTGAATTTAGGGTTAAAATTGGGTAAAATATATTTGATCATGATTTGATGAAATTGGATGATTGAGTATGCTTAAATATAGTTTAATTGAAGTTTGATTGGATCAATTTCATGAAATATTTTTTGGAATAATTTTTTCCCAAATTCTTGGCTTGGCCGAGAGGTTGTAGAACCCTAATGTCTTGGAATTTTTGATTTTTGATTCATTGGATGAGTTGGAATCATGTTGGGAATGTTGATTTAGGATTTAATTGGATTGAATTCAGAATTGATTTGAAAAACCCTATATTGCCGAGACAAAGGAAGCATGAAAATGGGTTTGATTTTTGTTAAAATGTGTTGGACATGTTTTAATGTAGATAAGCATAATTAATTAGGCTAATTGGTATTTTGGAAATATTTATTTGGTTGATTAATTATGTAATACACTTTGGTTAATTAAATATGAAATTTGGAATTTTTGTGATTTAATTAATTGGGCTAATTTTGGAAATTGGGCTTGAAAGTTGTTATTGGGCTTTAATGGGTTTAGGCTAAATTGGTTGGATCCAATTGGGCCCAAAACCATTTCCATAAAGTCTAATTATGACTAATGGACCTTAATATTTTAATTGGGCCTAATGGGCCTAAATTGGTTCCTAGGCATATAAGGCTGATTCCTTTAAATGGGCTTTAGTCTTTGGGTTAGATCCAAGTTGACCAAAAGTCCATGCCTTAAGAAATTAATTAAAAGCCCATTGGACTTTAATTAAATTAACGTTGGACGTTAATCGGGCTTTGAGACCCGTAACGATTAGATTTAGAATCTAAGTCGTAAGGGTTCATTAATAAAGTGTAATATTTAATTTGGAATTAAATAAATGAATTAGTATTAAATGCAAATTAAATTGGATTTAATTTTGTAGTTTAATTTAATTCAAGAATTCGTACTTTGAGTACTTATTCGCAAAACGAGTTTGACTCGCGCAAAATCAAATCGTTGTTTGAACATTGGATGATCACTAATTATCAGATTAATTAATTGGATTAGATTGATTGATAACATGCTTGTGTGAATACATGGTTGCGATGCATGAATAATGTATATCGGATGAATATTATATGGGTGGGGTAATTTTGGAAATTGTTGTAATAAATTTAGAATTTATTAATTGGACATGCGTGTCCAGGCTATTACCTCCTTTCTCTTTGTATTTCTCTCTCACATATTCCCCTCAATATAAATGAGGTTTCTTTAGAAGTGTTATGTAACGGGTAGAAACAAATACTTGTGCTAGCGAGAGAGAGAGGAAATGGAGAGATTTGATCTAGGATCAATGTGTTAAGTATCCATCCGCATATCATTATTATTTATTTACGCGCCTTATTATGTGTTTAGAATGCATGTTTAAGGGTGTATGTTGATGAGACCTTAACAAAGATAATAAATTGGTTGCCAATTTGCACGCGAAAAACCCTCACAAAATATTAAGCGTTTTTCCTTCCATTGAGTGATTCTTACTCAAGATCCAAGACTGGCATTGGTTTGTTGGCCAAAGTCAAGACCTTTGTCCGTCGAGGATGTGTTTGAATCATGAAAGCTTTGTTCCATATTGGTGTCTTGTCCAAGTTGTGATTTGTTGGCCAAAGTCAAGATCACTGCTTGTCCATCGACATTGATTACGAAGCTTTCCAAGGTCAATGGGTCACGCTTAACTGGGATCACTAAGTTTGTTATGCCAAAGCCAAGGCTTAGTTGATTCAGAGAAAAAATGTTTGTAATATATTGGATATATTGGCATATATAAGATATATGTTTCGGACTTGGATGTCCCCCTACTGGATCTAGGAATTGGATGAGATCCAATTGATCTTAGAGATCTACCTAGTTAATTATCATACAATTTGTTGGCCAAAGTCAAGATTGTGTGTTATTTAACGGGATCCTAGCCCACTAGGAAACACAGTTTCCCGAGTACTCAACAGAGGATTAGAGGCCCGCCGAAAAATAGTGGGAGGCAAGAATTAAATGTGCAATATTCGTTTAATTACTTGCCATACGCGCTCAATCACGATTCATTCGTCGATAAATTAAATGTTAGTTGGACTAATATTTAATCGTTGTTTTAAATAAAACAGTTGGACTGTATTCAAACTATTCATTTATAGTTGATTATATAATTGGATTATAGTAATCAATATATTTGAATTTAATTGATAATTTATAGTTGATTTTATAATTGGATTATAGTAATCAATATAATTGAATTAACCAATTAAATTATAGTTGATTATATAGTTGGACTATAGTAATCATTATAATTAATAGTGCCTAAATCGTTGATTAAATAGTTGGACTATTAGAATCAAAATAAAATTGAAAGATTAGTGTTTAAAACATAATCTTGGGTGAAAATATTTTTTAAACGACTTTAATTTTCAAATTGGGAATAAAATTTCAGGATGGTCCTGGAAACTAATAAGTTACTTTATTTGATAAAATAACATATTAGGCCTAAGCCCGAAGTTAAGCAAATAGTAGATCATGATCTTTGGAAGATTCATGTGATGATAACTTTAGTGCTGAATCCATTAAACTTGTCGCATAGACTCCTTAATTTTTAATTAGAACTAAGGATTAGATCCTTAAAGTATGATAATAAAATTGAAGGATCTTCATAGATTTTTTTTTAGATCTTAGAAGTACAAATTGCAATAGTAAACTCTTGGAGAGTTAATGGCTATTCTCAAGAAGACAAAGCCAAAATTTGCAATATGGCAAGAAGCGCAAGACGCGTTTTATTTCGATATTCTAGAAGGCCAAGGCTTGGCCAAAGGCTTCTGGAGTGTGAATGGGCAAAGGCAAAAAAAAAAAAATCATTATAATATTCTGGGAAGATAAATGACATTTCCCAAAATGTCTGCCTAAATTGTGGCAAACGGGATCGCGGAAGCGTGACTGCCGTTTGGACAAAGCAGACATGAAGGAATTGAAGAACGGGCAAGGCGCTGACTTCAAATATGTTTGTCATAAATATGTTCACTGCTAGTATTAAAATTGGATTTTAGATACTAAATATGGTACATAAATATGTACTGGTGTGGGATCTGCTGAATAGCAGGATACTGATTTCACTTGAGATTAATCTGTGTTGGAGAAGGGACGAAAGTCATTGTTTTAACCGTAGATACCTAAGTTTAGGAACTACCCTTTGGGTATGTACTTAAATTAGGAAACTGTTACAATTTAACTAGTTTGACTAGATACATTATCTCTGTATCAGGGTTTAACCCGTTGCGGGTATACCTTTATATTCTAGAACACTAAAGTGTTTTATTATATAAAGATGATATTGAGATAAACACATTAGATGTGACAACAATATTTATATTTTGAATATAAATAAATCTCATACATATAACATGACAAACAAATAGCTCAAACTGGATAAATCAGTTGAAACTTAATTGTGGCATTGTGTCTGGGACACAATTAAAAAAGACTCGTATATCCACACTTCTGAAGAGTGGATACTAGGACAAATTTGATTTCATTTAAATAAAGTCTACGAATATAGTTTATTGGGCAAAGTGCCTAAAACACTCTTTACTTGGTAAAAGTGTGAATGCCATCGATCTGTTAGCCATAGTTCATAGTGAAGCAAGTGGGCCTATGTCTATCTAGGATAGAGGTGGATATAAATATTTCGTGACCTTTACGGATGTGGCATCGCATTATGGTTATGTGTTTCTTTTGAAACACGGATCGGAAACTTTTAAAGTTTCGACACGAAATAAACAAACAGATCGGCTAAAGTATTAAACCATCATGGTTGGACCATGATAAAAATACTTAAGCAATAAGTTTCTCACATACTTGAATGAGTATAGTATTCTTTCAATGAGGACTCCTCCCGGAACACGTCAGTTTGACGGTGTGTCCGAACAGAGTAACCGAATTTTGTTGGACATGATAAGGTTAGTCATGAGTCGCTCTGAGCTACCATTTCCTTCAACAGATACGCAAAAATAGTGCAGAACTTATTTAGAATTAGGTTCCATAAGATCTGTTTGACATACTTCATATTGGATATGAACAGGAAAGAAACTGGGTTTTCTCATTCCTGAAGATTTGGGATGCTGGGCATAAGTTTGGATGATACCAAACTAAAACCCAAATTGGATAAGTGCCTACTTGTAGGTTATCCTAGGGAAATCAAAAGTATAGTACTTATACAACTCACTAGAGAAAAATGTAATTGTTGCTCACCATGCGGTTTTCCTAAGAGGAATACCTATATGCGGTGGTAAGTGGGGGGAAAGTAAAACTCGATGAAAATCGGAGTAATATGTTCTCGGCACTGATTCCTTAATGGAACACAAATAGTTCATCAATGATGAAACTATACAAGTAATCTTCGAATACACAAGAACCTCGTAGATCGGAGAGAGTCAGAAAAAAAACCTGGGGTATGGGTTTCTGATCTCACCTCGTTAAGATGTCAATCTTGTTGAGGAATACAAACTGACTACGTATGAGGAAGTGATACAAGGTATCGACTCTCTATTATGGAAAAGTGACATGATATCCTAAGTGGATTCCATGTATAACAACCAAGTTTGGATACTAGTTGTTGTACCACAAGGCATTGTGCCTATTGGTACTATATAAGTCTTCAAGGAAGGCGTACATGGAAGGCAACATACCAACGTACTAAGCTAGGCTTGTTGCGTAAAGGTATTGTTATCAATGTTGTGTTGATTATGACGAAACCTTTTACCTGTTGCCTCGGTAAGTCCATTTGGATAATGCTTGCTGATGCTGCATGTTTCATTTATGAAATATGTCAGCTGAACGTCAAAACTGCTTTCCTTGACGGAAACCTTTCGGAGGATGTTTACAACATCCTGACGGTTTTATTGTACCAAAACTAGCAAACAAAGTTTGCAGGTTAATCGATCCATGGATGGATTGAAGCAAGCATATCATTCTTGGAATTATCGTTTTGATATAATCACAATGGTATGTGATTTAATTCGAAACGAAAATGATTCTTGTGTATATAAGAAGGTTAGTGGGAGCGCACTGACAGTAAATGTCCTGTAAAATAATGATGATATGTCATTTCTTGGAAATGATATTCCCATAATATAATCGGTGAACGCTTGGCTTTCATAAGAAAATTCTCCGTAGAATTCTTGGGAGAAACAACCTTTATTCTAGGAATAAAGATCTACTGGGATAGATTTAAAGTTGTTGATACTCTCCGAGAAATCATACATTGAAAAATGTACGTGACCATGGTGTCTCATATGCTTTGAGCATATGGAGTCACAATCAGGCCAATCCATGTGATGGTCACTGGATTGATGTTAAGGACATCCTTAAGTATCTTAGAGGAACTAAGGATGCTGTCTTAAATTATGGAGAAGGAGAACTTGAAGTGACTGGGTTCACTGCTGCAAGTTTCCTAAACTGATAAAATGACTATAAGTCGCAAACGGTACTATACAGTTTGAATAACGAATAGTGAGCTGGAAATCTTCCAAGCAAGATACTGTTACCGAATAAAAAATAAAAGTGGGTTATTATTGCAGCTGAGGCAGCAATAGAAGCCATTTGGGTCGATAATAAATCTAATTAGATTAGATATAGCTCTGTTAGCAGCTGAGCTAGGCTACAGCGCAGACTAAAGAATTAATGGTCTCATCAACAATCCAAATACATACTTCGACTATTCATCTGATTCGTTCGGATCATACATCATGGCGATGTGATGATCGTATAAATCGCATCAGATGATAATCATGCAAATCGCTGATTCGACGAAAGCCTTCCTCAGCCGTTTGAGCGAACCGTACATAGTTCGGGTGTAGGACACTCGAGTGACTGGCTATAGGCCAAGTGGGAGATTGTTGGACAGTTATGACCCATAGCGTCACTATTTGTACAGATCATGGTGTTGTTGTACAAATTAACTATGTGACAAAGGAAATTGCTCTTTTATCATTTGTGATTAGATCACCAAGATGAATAAATGATAGGAGGTCCTTATGATTAGTTCCTAGATTGAGATGATATGAGATAGAATCAATCCACGAAGGTTTAATCATTAAATATCCTTAGTCAGAGTATTATCGAGATTGGACATCGATAATGCATAAAAGACTAGTATTACACTTGTGCGCATTGTGAGTGCATAACGACATAGTTCTCAAATATTTGGGTATATGATACTCATGCAAGTGTAGTAGGAGGTTGTGTTTTACCGATGGTACGGAAAACAGCTTCGCTCTGGATAGACCCATCAGAATTCCATTGGTAGTATGACTATGTGTCTATGGAAGTCCGAAATCAGGGTAGGTGTATTTGGTCTTAACCTGAGACTTGCACCGCTAATACTTGCGACAATCAATATACTTTGGTTTTAGGTCGTCCAGGGCTTTAACAGGTTCTGTGTACGCCACGCTCTGCAGGTATATTGAGAATCGTAGTGTGTTGGGTGTGATGTCAAGACGGAATATCACTCCAGTCATAATGGAGATGATGGTCACGTAGGATACGAGATTGGTTCTCTTATATGCTGCAGCTATCGAGATATTATGACTAGGTCATGTTATATCAGATTATAGAGATTAGTTACCAGAGATCCGATATGTGTTTCGTACGGGACAGACACAATTCTAGCCTCAGGCCTAGCATGTGAGATCCGATACTGGATCGAAATACGCAATACTACGTATATTACGCCTGATATAGATCACATATTCCTGTAAGGATATTTCTGGAGAATTGGATAGACATGGCGTTTTGCTAGAAGCCAACCTTGTCTTGTAAATCGGTACAAACGTAGTACTAGGTACTTACGTGTTCGGATAGTCCGACGACCCGATTTACTGCCAACATATCTGAGGATCTCATGGGTCGCTTCCCGAAGATTCACCGATGACGTATGACTCGCACTTTATTAATCTGGGATTAATTAGATGAGAGATAAAATTAATCTGGGATTAATTACAGATATTTTTTTCTGGGATAAAATATCAATTAAAGAGAGATAACGATTAATTTGGAATTAATCGATAAAATAATATATTCGATATATTATACGAAATTGGATTTCGACGCGGAATTGAAATTAGATTTTAATTCGGGCCAACGAGTTAATTTAGAATTAATTCGTTAGCGATGTGAATAGTGATTTTGCTAGGCATAATTAATTAATTGCGTCGCAACGGAAAATTCGTTAATTTGGAATTAGCGAACCCGAGCCCGGGAGTGTTTGCGAGCTAATATCATCCAAAATCACTTCAACACATGCATCACACTTCCAATTCCATCCACCAAAACAAAAGCCCCAAATTTAAAAACAAAGGAACCCTAGAACCATTTTAAACAATATTCAAGAATAAGAAACAAATTTCCAAGCTCAAGAATTAAGGATTACCTTTTAATCTCCAATTTCCTAAGTCTTTTCTTGATTTTCCTCCATTTTCTTCATGATTTGAACAAAAAAAATCTTCGGGCTTTTCTTCTACAAGTTTCGGCCATGGTGGAGTTAATAAAGAAGAAAACAATTTTTTTTCTAATTAAAAAGGGAGAAGACCGACTCACTAAGGCATTTTTTGTCGAATTGGAAAATTAAATCAAATTTTATCTTAACAAATCATATTTGGACAAATAAAGTTAATTAATCATGCCATGTGTCACCATAATATTAAACATATTTCATAACAATTATGAAAAAGTTTATCAATTAATTATTCAAATTTTAACAATAAATATCTAAATAATTAATTAATATAATTATTATTATATATGTATTTTTATTTCAATAAATAAAAAATACATATATTTATGGCATGTGTCAAATCTCATTTGACGATTAATTAATGTGTATCTAATCAAATTATGTATCAAATACAAATACACAATAATTACTATTGGCCAAAATCCCATAATGCATGTGTTATCGTTTAACTGTTTAAACGATTCACATTAACCCATTTAATCCGATGAAGTATTTATGAATAATTGTATTATTCATAATGCGTTGCCCAAGTGCTCTACGAGTACACTTCATATTGTAAGACTCTCTAAGTTTAGGTTTATCCGTCACGAAATCTAATTTCGTGTCCATAATTCACCACTCATAAATTATGACGACCCACATAATCCGCTAAACTATGCAAGTCGAGGTCATTGCCATACGTATAATCCATCTGTCACAGGCTATCCATATTATATCTGGGATATAGATAAGAACGTCAAATACGTTCGGAATAAATATAGTCGACTTTTCAACTTACGATCTCTAAATAACACTCTGAACTGATTTCCGAAGTTATACCACGGCCATGAATTTACTAGATCGTAAACATGTGTAGGATGCCTAGGCCCTGTACCATGATTCTATCTTGGTACACAAATGATATCATGAGCATCAGCCCACACACAACGAACATGCAAAGGTCTGATCTAAATAGATCGGTGACGTGACTGTCATCAAAGTGTGGATGATAATTCATATATCATATTGTGGTATCTCAAGTTGAATGACCACTATGCTCGCTCTACTCGAGAAGATTCTTATTGACGTTGGTGTGACCCATCTATTAGGAAATCTTCATTGAGTCATTCAATGTTTATCAAATAAACACCTACATGTCTATACGAGTCTCCCGAGACTCATGGTTCATTGGATAAACCATCAGCCAAGTCACGATATACGACGTTCACTGGTCTCAGCGGATTTTACTAACCGACCAATGTAGCAAATCTTGATCATGAACTTTATTTAAGGATATACATCTTATATTGCGCTTCCCAATGTCAATTATAAACTACGTTGTAACTACGCACTAGATTATAAATTCTAGGGTCTTTGTCTAATATACATGTATCACTAAACTAAATTTAGTTTCAATCTAATCGTAATAGATAGAATGTGTATAAAAGACAAGTAATATTATGGAAAATGAAATTGCTCGTATTAATGAATCGGACATAAATACGATCTGAATTGGCACTCCGAGCATCAACCCTAACAAGAACCTTAACCGAACCTGTAAAATACGATTCCGATTTCGAAATCAGGAACAATCCAATTCCAACCGGTTCGATTTCGGTTCAGAACCGGAACCTTGACCAGGTCTATATATATATACATTCTTTGTTTTTTTATTTATTATTTATTATTTTATTAGTTAATATTTTTTATATTTATATTTTTTCTCTTTTATACTTATTTAATAATCTTTATATTTATATTCTCATTTATTTGTTTAATAAATTTATATATTTTTTATTTATGATTATTTATTTTATGTGTATTTATTTAAATCCTTATTTTGTTGAATCTTTGTCATATCCCACAATGACTTTCAACTTGAACGTTAACGGTATGAGAAATATAATTACATTAATATATTGTACTTTTTTCTGAAAAATTATTACTAACATCAAAGATAACTTTTTCTATTATTATAATTTATTTAAATCATTCAAATCACTCCTTTCGGACTTAAGCGGAGCATGTAAAATCTTCGACTGTCCCAAGTTCTTAGAATAAACACTCCATGGATTCAAAACCAATACCTCAAGATTAGATCCGAGGAGAGATATTTTCTATTATAATAATTAATAAAAAAATTAAATAAATAAATACAAAATAAATAAGATGTATATGATTTATTAAACAAATAAAAGAAAAAATATCTAAAATCTATAAAATAAGTATAAGAGAAAAAATATAAATATAAAAAATATTAATAAAATAAATATAAGTATATATAATTTTAAGAGGGGATAAATAAATAATTTTGGGAGGGACAAGAGAGGTGGAAAATCGAAAATTGCTTTTCCCCGCCCACTTCTCTTATCCCCAAAATTAATTATTTATCTCTCCTTAAAATCATATATATCTATATATAGATTATATATAATATATATATATATAGATATCTATTATATATATATTATTTTATTGATTTAATATTTTTATTTTATTAATTAAATTCTTTTATATTTTATATTTATATATTTTTCTCTTTTATTTGTATATGTCTATTATATTTATTTGTTTAATAATTTTTATATAATTTATTTTTATTTATTTTTAATTTTTTTATGTTAACAATAAATTTTCAGAGAAAATACATGTATTAATTTATTTAATACATATAATTATATTTCTCATAGTGTTTGAAAATCATTGTGGACTCATAACAATAACCACATTAATACCCGATTACGAACCCCTCTTGTCCCCCAAAATTACTTCTTTACCTCTCCCTAAAATCATATATATATATATATTGTTTTATTTATTTATTTAATTTTTTTATTTTGTTAATATATTTATTTTTTATATTTTATATTAAAATTTTTTTTTCTTTATTTGAATGTCTATTATAATTTGTTTAATTATTTTTATATAATTTTTATTTTTTGTTTATTTTCTTAATCTTCTTTGGATTCTTCATTAATTTATTTAACATTACTGATATAAAATATAAAATATCTCTTTGATACATGTATTAAATAATTTAATACATGTAATTATATTTCCACGTTAAACTGAAAACCATTATGGATTCATAACAATAACCGCACAGACTAACTGGGTATTAGGAAACTAATTGGGTATTACGAAGAAAATTGAGGTCAAATACGAACAACTTTATAGATATATGAAAACTATTAAATAAATATAAATATAAATATTTATATTTGATAAAAAAATTAATTAATAAAAATAGAGGGGGTAAATGCACTTTATTATTCACAGCAACAAATTGCTATAACAAGGCCCTGCACTGCACATAACAGATAATAAAAGAACGTATATGCAAAATGTAGAACGATGGACTAAGTTGAAAAGGAGCTCCCTTCAATCCAAAGAAGGAAAGAAGAAGGCAAACACGTCACCTAGGTCATGCAAACCCTTATGATGCGCATACGTGTGCATCCTATAGGTATCCATGAATCAGCTGACGTGTTTATTATCCTTATTACCTTCCTAATTTTGGACCAAAGTAGCTCCTCAAACCCTATTAGCTTATTATAACATCGCCCACAAAATGGCAGAGCAAATAAAGAAAAGAGGAAGATACTGTTGTGTGTTAAAAACCCTAGGAGGAGCTCGGGTCTTTATATTGAGAAGGGTAAGAAAGCATTTTACATTATTTAGCCTTAGGAGCAGGCAAAAAAGAGAATCGGATAGGATTTTGACATTAATGGAGGAAATCTTAAAGGATAGATTCTCTCTTGAAACGAGATATAGATAGCAGTGTGTTGTCTAATCTCTGACAAAAGTGGAAGCCAATACAGCTGGTAAGGGAGGCCACGGCACTGCCCCCCACCCATTTTCCTCTTTTCAAAAAGGAAATGGAGTGATAAAAGATGCGAGTTATTTATTAATCGCTGGCATAGATAGTCGCAAAAATTTAGATTAGTTATATTTTTGCCTTTATGGCAACTTACTCTGAATTCGTTATGAAAATTTAGGGTTGAGCTCGGTTCTGAGTTTATTTGTATTTGTTCGAAATTTGATTCGATCGGATAATTTTTAAAATTGTTGGCAATAAGGTATATTTTAGTTTTAGATTTTAAAGATTCGCTCAGCATATGATAGGGTATAAATTTCACACTTTCCAGAATTGGAACCTAAATGTGTGACCGACTCGTAGGTATCTGAGAGCCGGGGAATTAAGCTATGTAGTATGTAGTGTGAGAGCCGATGGATTTTCGTGATGACGTTAAATCTTTGAACGCTAATAAATTCGACGCAGAATATTATTATTTTTAGTGTCGTTTGATTTTGATGATGTTAAATAATATATTTAGTAATAATTTTCATGGCGACGTTAGATTTTTGTACGCTAAATTTTTTTTTCTTATAATGTTTGTTTCATTTCAGTTTTTTTTATTACGGTGACATGAATGAAGGAATGTATTCTAGAAATATATTCTCCATATATTTTACATAGCTCTTATTATTTAAATGTTAAATTATTTAATCCTAAATCCTTTGTGAATCAAATTATCCTATACATTCCGCACGAGGCCCATTTGTAGTGCACGAAACATGATGTATTTATCAGGATACATCATTCGCATATCATTGCCTGCATGGTAAGTAATATATCACATACGACGCATGATATGCTTTGCATGATATGCTTTGCATGATACATCAATAGTATGAAGCACAACACTTCTCATTTCGCATGTATGGCCATTGTGTGTATTTGAATATACTATTTATGTGTGTTTACGGTGGTTATTTTGGTTCCCAATAAATCAGAATCCCAAGGAATGGTAGATTGCGTTTTACATTTGACAAATAAAAGTCCAAGTTTCTCATTGGGATGTAAGGTCAAACAGATGGGCCCGAGCCCGAGGTACAAAGAGGCAACCCGAGGCAGAACTAGAGGATTGGTTGGAAAACTGACCCGGCTTTATAAGAAAGTATCAGACTCGACAGCACTGGAACATTTGTGAAGATTGACCCGAGGTGGTCAGGTCGGGCCCAACATCAGACTTTCAAAGCAGCCTCGGCATCAGACTCGGCATTCAGAGCCTCGTGTCAGCCTCTGAAATCAAAGTCGACTCAGCAGATCAGACCCGGTCGAGGAAATGAGAGGAAGTCACACCAAGTATCGTGAGTCTCGGAAAACCGACTCAACCTGCTAGTAAATACAATGAAAGATGTTGCTTGTTCCGATGGACCGACCCGACAATGTAGGTCGGGGTTATAACATTGTGTTCTTAGATGGGCGACGTAAGTCCTAAACAGAAGTTTGGGCTTCCCAAGGATTGATGAGACAGAAGTAGGCCAATGGCTGATGGGACAAAGCAAGACTACGAGTTTATTGACTAACACACTCAATCGCGTAGGAGCAGTTGAGACGCAGGCTGACACATGGGCTGAAGCGTGTATCAGAGGGTAAAATATCATGGTTTAATGAGATATAGGTGGCAGAAAGTAGTTGTGTCAGATGGTAGGTTCACGTGGATGACGTCATGGAGTCAACGTAATAATGGAATTTGTCCATGTATATAAAGGGGTTGAGAACTCATTGTAAACGGTTGGTTGGCTAATTTCTTTCTTCACTTGTAAAAGAGAGAAAAAAGCTAATTGTAAGAAAGAGCTAGTAAGAGGTCGGTCACATGTGTAAGCGAGAGATAAGGAGGTTGGTCCGACCCGATGTGGTAATAAGAACGTCATTTTACTTGTGTCCGTGGATGTAGGTTGGATCCATTCCGCCGAACCACGTTAAACCCTCTGTTTTTTCTGTGTGTTTTTTCATCTTTTGCTAAGTTTGCATCTGGTTCCCAAACCAAACAAATTCACAGTTGATGGAAGATTGTTCGAGGAGCGGTTTTCCCGAATTACCCATGGAACGAAAATCAATCGTCAATAGTTGGTGTCGTCTGTGGGGAACAATACTAAAATCAGCAAACACACTAAGGCGATGGCAGGAGACGGGAACTACAGATCTTCATAGGCTTCGAAGACGAAGTGGATGGAGAAAATGGAAGAAACCATGCGATGTGAGAGAGAAACTCAAAAGGAAAGGGAGGCAACTCAAACATTCATGGAGGCTATGATGGAGAAGTTGGAAAAGTTAGAAGAAAGGGCGGCGGGAGATCAGACTCAGGTAGGGCTTAGTCAAATGAGGAAAAATATCGCCGATAGTAAGATGATGGCCACAATAGAAAGGGAGCGAATGATTAAGAAAAGGAAACCCAGCAAAGTGGGGTCAGATGATAGTTGCAAATGAGTTAGTGGATGGAAGAAATCAGGAACACGAGACATTGCGTATACTGCCATCAACAGGCCTCTGGCCCAGATAGTTCGGGAAATCCAGGATAACGGTTTTTTGACTGAGCCCGACCCAATGAGGTTTCCCATTAAGAAGAAAGACAACATGGATTATTGCACCCACCATCAAACAATGAGACATAACATGAAGAATTACAATGACCTGTAGGAGCATATGGAGGACTTAGTGAGGAATGGCTACCTCAATGAGTATATTGTTCATGAGGTCATGAGGATGAAGAATACCTAATGACTTGTACCTATGGGAAATAATTCAAAACACCTACATGATGTTTGGCGTTTCGAGTATCGAAAGCACGCTCAGTGAAATAGTTGGCGTGGCGTTTAGTGCCCCTTTGTAATCATCATATGCACAGATTGAAGATAGTTGAGATACTATAGTATCGTTGGAGGTGCATAGCACGGGGAAGGCCCACGGGCCTCCGTGGCGTTTGTAGCCTCGGGAGGTATATAGCACGGGGAATGCCAGAGAGCCTCCGTGACATTTGTAGCCTCGGGATGTGCTTAGCACGAGGAGGGAGACTGCCCTCGTAGCGTTGGCCATCATATTTCGGATTCGTATAAGTATAGCACGGGGAAGGCCTGAGGGTCTATGTGGCGTTTGCAGACTCAAGGCTTTCTTATCATTGGGAGATTCTCATGGTGTTGGCCACCCTTTCGATCCGTAGCTCGGTTTACCGGGATATTGGACTGTAAGGTTTAAAATTATTGTTTTAGGTAGCATGGGGCAGAACGCTGTCTCAGGCTCCTATATTTTTTCTTTTGGGTCAGTACGAGGTATGTGCTATGTCACCCTCGTTTTGTTTGTCTTATTTTTTTATTGATTTTATTTTTGGTGGATGACCTGAAGTGGGACATCATTTCCGGTCTCCATGGAGATTTTCGGAGGTTGAAAATCTACAATCGTAGTTAAGTCTCAAGCTCCTATATTTTTTTTCTTTTCGGTCAGTACGGGGTATGTGCTATGTCACCCTCATTTTGTTTGTCTTATTTTTATATTGATTTTATTTTTGGTGGATGACCTGAAGTGGGACATCATTTCCGGTCTCCATGGAGATTTCTGGAGGTTGAAAATCTACCATCGCAGTTAAGTCTTGGAAAGAAGTTTGATGGCTCGGGTCTGCTTTCGTACTGTCGATGTCAAGTGTTGACTGGCGCAGAGAGGGAGCATTCTCTTTTGGCCAAGTGCTTATTGTGGCTCGAGGTCTGGTTACATCCCACCGAGGCCTTATTATCTTCGTTGGCATGGGGTTGAGTTTCTCTTCCATGGCCAAGTGTTGAGTGGCACAAGGAGGGTACATTCCCTTGTGCCCAAGTGCTTATTATGGCTCGGGGTCTGGTTACGTCCCGTCTAGGTCTTTTTGTTGTGTGTTGGTGCAATGAGGGTCCATTCCCTTGCTACCAAGTGACTTAGATGATGTGGGGTCGGAATCTTTCCCTCAAGGCCTTTCTTTGTCAGATCGGCTCGAGGTCGGGTTACGTCCCACCGAGTCCTTATTATCTTCATTGGCATGGGGTTGAGTTTCTCCCCCATGGCCGAGTGTTGTTGGCATACGGAGGGAACATTTCCTTGTGCCCGATACATTATTATTAACTCAGGTTTGAGTTACATCCTAACGAAGCTTTTTTTACTGTGTGATAACCTGATGCGAGCTTTGACCTACGTTTTATTTTGCAGATTTTTACATATCATTTCCTTCCGAGATTGTAGCATGTCGAGAGTATGCATCAGCCCGATGTGGCATAAGATGGGCTTCTTTGAGCAAAACCAAAAGGATGGACCGACCATAGTTAATTCAAGTCGACTTATTTCGTCCGAGAATATCGTGGAAGAGATGACCAAGTATGGATCATAAGCAGAGGTTCTGGATCTGGGTTCTGAACCCGACATGGATTTTCACAAGAAACAATGAAGCTTGCAGTTGTGATACCCGTTATGAGGTGGGCAGACTTGTGATTCTGGGCTTGTTGAAAATTGAACATCAGCATGAAGGGGAAGTTGTTTCCTCAAAAATATTCTAAGTAACGGAAAGGTACCACGAGACATCAGGTTGAAGCAATGTGAGATGTCTATGAAAGTATTAGCCCGATGACATTAGATCAGTCTTCGACCTCTTGTACCACCATCCTTTTTTATATAGTTCCCAACACCAACTCATAGACTTGTTGATACCGAGAACTATGAGACATATGTTGACGGTGGTTTTTCGGCCCTCAAGAAGTTAGAATCCCAAGAAAGGGTAGATTGGGTTTTACACTTGACATATAAAAGTCCAAGATCCTCATGACGATGAGAGGTCAGACAGAGGGGCCAGAGCCCGAGGTGTTGGACAGTAATGACCCATAGTGTCACTGTTTTGTAAAGACATTGTGTTTTTGTACAAAATTAACTATGTAGTAATGAAATTACCTTTTACCGTTTTGTAATTTATTTACTTTCAAATATAAATGGTAAAAGTCCATATGATTAGTTCCGGATTGAGATGATATGAGACAGTATCAATCCATAAAGGTTTAATCATTAAATATCCCTAGTCGTAGTATTATCGAGATTGGACATCGATAATGCGGAATAGACTAGTATTGCACTTGTGCGCGTTGTGAGGGCATAACGACATAGTTCTAATATATTTAAGTATATGATACTTATGCAAGTGCGATAGGAGGTTGTGTTTTGCCGATGGTACGGAAAAACAGCTTCGCTCTGGATAGACCCCGCGGAATCCCATTGGTAGTATGTATATGTGTCTATGGGAGTCCGCTTCAGTGTAGGTGTATTTGGTCTTAACCTGAGACTTGCATCCCTAATACTTGCGACAATCGGTAAACTTTGGTTTTGGTCGTCCAGGGCTTTAACAGGTTCTACGTATGCCTCTGCTGGGTTTATTGAGAATCGTAGTGTATTGGATGTGATGTCAAGACGGAAGTATCACTTCAGACATATGGAGATGATGATCACGCATGGATTCAGAACTGGTTCTCTATAGTGTTGCAACCATCGGGATAATATGACAAGGTCATGATTATCCGATTCAAAGAGACTAGTTGCTTGATATCCGATATGTGCTTCGTACGGGGCATACACTATTCCAGCCTCAGGCCTCGCACGTGACATCCGATACTGGATCGCAATACACAGTACTACGGTATACTACGCTTGTTACAGATCGTATATTCCAGTAAGAATATTTCTGGAGAATTTGGTAGGCATGACGCTTTACTAGAAGCCAACCTTGTCTCGTAAATCGGTAAAAAAATGTAGTACAAGGTACTTACGTGTTCGGATAGTCCGACGACCATATTTACTGCCAACATATCCAGGGATCTCTTGGGTCACTTCCCGAAGATTCACCAATGACGTATGATTCGAGCTTAATTAATCTGGGATTAATTGTGGAGAGACTTTATCTGGATAAAGTACTATTTGAAGAGAGAGAAATATTAATTTGGAATTAATCATTAAAATATATATATTCGATATATTATTCGGAATTAGATTTCGACGCGGAATTAAAATTAGATTTTAATTCGGGCGAAGAAGTTAATTTAGAATTAATTCGTAAGCGACGTGAATAGTAATTTTGCTAGTTATAATTATTTATTTAAATTCGATTTAAATTACGTCACGACAGAAGTTCGTTAATTCAGAATTAGCGAACCCGAGCCTGGGAGTGTTTGCGGGCCCACTCGCATTCGGAATCGAGTGGGACCCACATGTCACATCAACCATCACATCACATGTCACCTTTATTACCTTTAGGTTGATGTGTTTAGGTGAGTTGGTGATTGTGTGTGTTACACTCCAAAATCAAAGCATTGAAGGCTTGGTTGACTATTACCTAATACCACTTTTGGTAAATGATATTAATTGATTTTGAAACAAATAATTCATGAGCTTCATCTCTCTCCCATTACCGAAACCAGTGAAGGTTTTTTCTCTCCCATTTTGCTTCTTCTTGACCGAAAATTGAGAGAAGTAAGTGAAGAATTTTTGTGGCAAAAATTCTACTTGAGCTAGCACTCTTCAAGGATCATCAAGAGGTGATAGGGAAACCAACACAAGAGATTGGAAACTCAAGGAAAAGTTTGGAGCTTCTACCTTTTTCTTGGCCGAATTCTTGGAGCTATTGGAGGAGGAAATTTTGTTGTTCATCACATCATAAACCGCTCGTTGTAAGTATGATTCCGCCATATTTCTTCGTTATTCATTCATGTTTTCATTGTTCATTTTGATCTTGGGACTGATCATAGAAACCAACACGAGGTACATAGAGGCAACCCAAGGCAGAATTAGACGATTGGTTGGGAAACTAACCCGACCTTATAAGAAAGTATTAGACTCGACAACACTGGAATATTTGTGAAAATTAACCCGAGGTGGTCAGGTCAGGCCCAATATCAGACTTTCAAAGCAGCCTTAACACCGAACTCAGAATTCAGAACCTCGTGTCTGATGAGTGGTAAATCTATCACTATTTCTCACTCATTTAACTTAATATTTTGTATAGTTTCTTGAGTTTTGTGAATATTTTGATGTGTTTTGTGTTATTTTGTAGATAAATAAAGTTTTAAGACATTCTGGATGTGATTTGGAGCAAAACAGTGAAAATTGGCAAAAAGGGCAAAATGGTAATTTGGGTGCGTCGCGACGCCTAACATGTGCCGGGTCCACAAATCAGAATTTGAGAAAAGTTTGACTTTGCTAACATGTGCCGTGCCACGTGTCACCATCACAGCCGATCTGCTAACATCGCTGTGCCACGTGTCATCATCCTACGATGCCGACAGTCGCCATCGCCACGTGTCACCATGTGTCACTCCATGTCATTGCCACGTTATCGTCCACATCACAAGGTTGACCGAGTCAAACTGCTACGTCATCACCACATCATCCTCAGCCAATTAGGAAGTGCCACGTGTCGCAATTCTACGGTACCGACAGTCACTTTGCCACGTGTCGCCACGTCGGCGCCATGTTAGCATCAATCATTGACTCTCTTATCCCTATCTGACATGTGGCGGATAAGAATCTGAGCCGACCAATCAGAAGCCGCCACATGTCACAATAATTGAGCCCCAACCACCTTGCCACGTGTCACCTTATCACCTTATTCAGAATCTGCAGCCGACGAACCAGAGCGTGCCACGTCGACAGAAGCTGGCGTAGCGACGCCAAAGGCCTTGGCGTCGCGACGCTGGAACCCCACCGAGGCCTATAAATTGAGCTCGAGATTTCAGTTTCAGTTGTACCATTCTCTCTCATTTCTTTGATGTAAATAGAGAGTTTCTCTCTCTAGTTTCTTTTAATTTAAGTTTTGTAATTAATTTTAATTACGTTTTGTAATAATAATAATTTATTTTCTTTATTTTTACAGTTTTTACTATTTACCATGAGGAGGTAACTTCCCACTGCTATGGTGAAAGGTAATTCTTTTACTATTGCTATTTAGATTAATCTCCCTTAAATATAATATATTCACTATTTAAAATTTGACTTAAAAAGGATACCGCTATATTGGTCGGTTGGTAATTTATTTTAATTTGGTTTAAACCTGACTAATCAAGGATACCGCCAGATTGGTAGGTTGGTAATTAAACTTTCTTACTGCCTATATGGCAGGTTCATGGACAAATCTTTTTACCGCCTTAATGGCTGGTTGGACTTAATTTGACTTAATCAGGTTATCGCCTATATGGCTGGTTGGTAATGTTATCACAAGTTTATATATTATATTATGGGAGATATCTAAATTAGTAGTAGTAAAAGTTGATTCTTTTACCTTAGCATTTTATTTTATTGCAATTTACTTTTCAGCTTTTACTTTACCGTAATTACTTTTCAGCATTTTTACTGTATGTCTTTTACTTTTAAGTTTTTACTAGCCCTAGTTATGTGTTGTAACTAAATTAGTTATCTGAGGTTGTGATGAATTCCAATATAACTGGTTTATAAGGGGTTAGATTATAGTTTGGGTAATATAAAGATTTATTTATTGAGTCTTAATCTTAATGCTTTTTATTAACTGGCCACTAATAAAATTGACTAGGTAAACTTAAAATGAACTAGACATAGAGATTTTAAGTTTAAGACCTTACACTCAATAGCCCACGATCTTCCTTGAGGATAGATAACCCTTTAATAGATTTTCTTACATGATAGACATATACCTGTCGAGCGGGGGTAACCATAATTGGAACTTAATCTTAATGAATCCAAATAATTTGGTTGACATAGACATATGGTTCAATTGGGTTAAATTGGGTATTTGTGTCTGACCATCGACAGAGGCTTTCACATATTTTAGTGTTCCAGGTTAATAAATCAATATATTACCCAACTATAAAATAACCACTTCATCTTTAAAATGATATTGGAAGAAATCACAACCCTAGATAGTTTTTAATATTGAATTTTCTTAAACCTACTTTCGAACAATTTTATTTACTTGTTTTTAAATTTAGAATCGTCACTTTTTTCAAATAATTAGACAACCTGTTAGATACTAGTAATCATTTGACCTCATAAAATTAATAGATTAGATATTAAGTCATCGTGGGATCGATACTTTTTATACTACTTGAACGATACGTGCACTTGCTTATATGCGTGTGTAAGCACCAGTCAAGTTTTTGGCGCCGTTGCCGGGACTTATTTATCTTTCACTATTAGTTTTAAGGTTAGATACATTTAATTGTATCTAATTTCTTTTTACTTACTGTTATTGTTTTCTTGTGTTTCAGGTTCTCAAAAACTTCATGAGACGAACTAGAAGCTTTGAACTTCGACCGCTTGACCCAGAAATTGAAAGAACCATCAGACAATTGAGAAGGGAAAGACGAGAAGGCCAAGAAGCTTTAGTCAACATGGAACCTGAACCTTTGGAAGTTGCACCACCAATTCCCATTAGAGACAGAACCATTCCGGTGGTTGACAGACTCATTTCTTACATTGTACTTCCTCCATTACAGCAAATGCAGGTGACATCAAAACATGCATTCAGATGATTCAGCAGTCAGTTCATTTCGGGGGGAATGCAACTGAAGATCCTAATGCCCACATCAGCAACTTCCTGGAAGTTTGCGGTACTTTCAATTACAACCGAGAAGCTGAAGAAGCAATGAGACTGCGTGTTTTCCCATACTCATTGAAGGACAGAGCTAAAGCTTGGCTAAATTCACTACCAGCAGGTTCTATCACAACTTGGAACACTTTAGCCACCAAATTTCTTGCAAAGTACTTTCCACCAGCTAGAACTGGAAAACTAAGGAATGACATCACGTTCTTTGTACAACAAGACTCAGAAAATCTCTACGAAGCTTGGGAAAGGTACAAAGATTTGCTCCGGAAATGTCATCACCATGAGATTCCAAAATGGCTTCAAGTCCAAACTTTCTATAATGGACTTTCTGGAATAATGAGAACACAATCGATGCTACTGCGGAGGAGCTTTAATGGAAAAATAGAAGATCAGCCTGAGAACTAATCGAAGAAATGGCCAAGAATAATTCCTTATGGCCAACAGAAAGGAGCATGATCCAAAGAATTGAAGGAGTTTATGAAAGTGGAGCCAATACAGCAGTCAAAGCCAAGCTGGATCAGATATGCAAAGACTCTTACCACTGGATCCACAAGTTCACCATATAGAGGAGCACCAGAGTCGAACCAACTTGAAGAGACGGTGAATTTTGTCAACAATTTCAACAGATAGGGGAACAATCCATATTCCAACACCTACAACCCATGGTGGAAGAATCATCTCAATTTTTCATGGAGCAACAATTCAGGGCAACAAAACTGTCCACCACCTGGATTCCAGCAACAGAATAAAGGACATCAGCAGGTAAATGAACCAAGAATAACAGAAGTGCTGACTCAGTTAAAAAGGTACGATGCTATGTTTCAGAGCCAATCTGCTTCCATCAAAGCACTGGAGAATCAAATCGGACAACTGGCCAATGCTCAGAGTTACAGATCGCCAGGAAATCTTCCCAGCAACACAGAACCAAATCCAAGGAACATAGGGAAGGAGCAGTGTCATGCCATCATGTTAAAAAGCGGTACTGAAATCAACAAAGATGTTGGAGCCAAAACAGCTGCTGAGGAATTTCCAAAAGAAACAGGGCAACAGACGGAGGAAAAAGAAGCAAAGGAAAAAGAACAGACCACTCCACCTCCACATTTTCCTCAGCGTCTTCAGAAAAACAAACTGGACAAGCAGTTTGCTCATTTCTTGGAGGTGTTCAAAAAGATGCACATCAACATTCCATTTGCAGAAGTCTTGGAACAAATGCCCAGCTATTTAAAATTCATGAAAGATATTCTTTCACGAAATGGAGATTGGGAGATTACGAGACAGTAGCATTGACAGAAGAATGCAGCGCCATCATTCAGAGGAAACTTCCCCCGAAGTTGAAAGATCCTGGGAGTTTCACCATTCCATGAGTCATAGAAGAACATAACTTTGGTAAGGCTTTATATGATTTAGGTGCAAGTGTTAATTTGATGCCTTTTTCTATTTTCAGGAAACTGTAGATTGGAGAAACAATGCCCACTTCAGTCTCTCTACAACTTGTTGATAGAACGCTCGTATTTCCAAGAGGCGTAGTTGAGGATGTGCTGGTCAAGGTTGACAAATTCATTTTCCCATCTAATTTTATTGTCCTTGATATGGAGGAAGACGCAGACGTGCCAATCATCCTCGGGAGACCATTCTTGACTACAGGTTGAACCATTATTGATGTACAAAAAAGAGAATTAACCATGAGGATACAAGACCAATAAGTAACATTCAATGTTTTCAAGGTCATGAATTTCCCAGATGATGAAAAGAATGAGGAATGTTTCAGACTTGATGTGATATACAGTACCATTCAGAACTCCAATGCAATGCAAAGTTATTGAAAAACTTAAAACATGTCAATTGCCCGTGGAGCCTAAAGATAAAACGTCTTTTGCACTGAAAGAGCCAATTCTTGCACTACAAGCAATAGAAGAGAAAAAGATCCACCAGCTCAACGAATTGGAGGAATTTCACAATCAGCCTTTTGAGGATGCCAAATTGTACAAAGAAAAGGGCAAGAAAAGACATGATGAGAAGTTAGTGCGCATACAACTGGAACCAGGGCATAATGTAATGTTAAACAAATCAAGGGTGAAATTCTTCCCATGGAAGCCAAAATCACGGTGGTCAGGTCCATTTGTGATCACCAAAGTTGTATCAGATAGAGTCGTTGAGATACATGATCCTGACTCCAACAAAACATTCAAGGTTAAAAACAAGCGTGTTAAGCACTACTGGGGAGAATCATTTGAGCGACAAAAAGAAAGTGTCACACTTTCAGATCCAGCCTAACGATCGAGAAGTAAAATCTAGCTGACGACTTTAAACTTAGCGCTCGCAGGGAGGCAACCCATGCAATTTGTGTATATTGTGATCTGGTGTGTTTTATTTTTGTGTGTTTAGTTTTTGCAGGTAAAGTCATTTCACGAGGGAATAAGCTCTCGCAAATCTTCGCAAGCAATTTCCTTCTCTCCCTAAAAAATCTCTGATGAAAGTCTACAAAGCTCGCTTGGAATGGATGAGATTACTAATGATCAAAGGTATTCCTACTGACATTCGTTGGTTAATTGAAGCACGGGTTCGATTGGCAGGTGAGTCTTCTGACTCTTTTATTTCACATCTGCCTGGTTTAGGAAAGAGCACATATGCTAAAAAGAGAAGAGCCAAAAGAATGTGTGTTTGTTATAAATGTGCTCGTATGTTTTGTAATACTCATTGTCGTTCTTTAGGAATGGTGTCTGATAACCGCGAAGATAAGATTAATTTCATTAGGGATGGCTTGAGTAAGGAGTCTTTGGATGACATATCTAAAACTCTTGAGACGCATCCCAGTGGATGTGTGTATCATGAAATTCGCATGTTTATTGCACAATTCAAAAAGAAAGACATCAGTTAAGTCTTGGGAATCTGACTCAAAAAAGAATGTTTGCCAATTTATAAGAAAATTGGATGGGAAGCTTGTCCTTGACGCATAGACGCCAATGAAGCCGCTACTTTTATTGTACATATTATATCTCTTTGTCTTTTCCTAATAATTGTGATTTGTTTTGTTGTTTTCTTTTATTTTCTCCGACAGGATCCAGAACTTTTTGACTATCACGTTTTATTTTACTGTTTAACTAATAATTGTCATTTGGCAGGTACTAGTGCTATTATTTTACTCACCATTTTCAGGTATTATAAATTCAACTCATCATTGCACTTTTGAAGACATCCAGAGTAAAACATGGAAGCCACTTCAAGAAGACGAGTTGAAAATATCTGTGTGTTTTGCGGTAGTAGTGTTGGTGTTAAGCCACAATACGTACAAGCAGCACATGAATTGGGTCGAGTCTTAGCTGCAAGGAATATGCACTTAATATATGGCGGAGGCAATCTTGGACTTATGGGGATCGTTTCAAAAGCTGTACAGGAAGGAGGCAGTCATGTTTTGAGAATCATCCCAAAACCCTTGGCAGAAGCAAATCTTATTGAACCATCAAATGAAGAGAAACTGATCGTGCCAGGTATGTCTGTATGACTGGTAGAAATGATTAACCGTGCTGATGCTTTTATTGCTTTGCCAGGTGGCTTGGATACATTTGAGGAAATTTTTATTGTGCTATCTTGGGCGAACCTGAACATACACCAGAAACCAATTGGGCTGTACAACGTTGATGGATTTTATGATTTTCTTTGTGTGTTTCTTGATGATGCCTGGAGAAATGGGTTAATGTCAAAACCTTTAAAAGAACTCATATTTACTGCCAGAACTGCTCCAGATCTAATAGACCAACTCTTAGCCTATGAACCACAAGTTGACCATATCCTTTCAAAGATAAATTGGTCCGAGTAAGATCGTGGTAAGAGTCGTCGTGTTAATTTGGATCTTAACCTTTAATTTCTTCTAGAATTTCAGCTAACCAGGTATTATCTTCTAAACTCTTCTTCTACTGTTTAAGACATTGAGGACAATGTCTCATTTAGGTTTGGGGGAGAGAATTAGTTGATTAGTACCTTGTTTTTAGTTTGTGTGTTGTTTTTATTTTTTGTCCAAAATTTTTTGAAAAAAAAATTGAAAACTTTTCTAAAATTACAAAAATATTTTGTGTTTGTGTGTTTTTATTTTGACTAAAAATGTGAAATTAGTAAGAGATAGTTGAGTAAGGAATTTCCACTCCTGAGACGTATCTCAAACCTATTTCGAAACAAGTTAATTTTTTTATTTATCTCCTTTTGAATTATTTAATTTGTGAATTCTCCATAATACTAACTACAATGGATCTTCATATGCTTAGTTGGCAGGTATTATCAACATACATGGAAACATAGAGATATGAGTTAAAATTGAAAAGTTTGTAATATTCAGTGCTCTAGTTTAATTGGAGGAAGCATCTCAAAAAGTGATGGAGTAAAAAAAAATCTGAGATCCGAGTTATTAAGTCTGTAAGGGTGTTTTAACACATAGTTCCATAAAGCCAACTGGTTTGGGAGTCACTAGCCCAAAGCTCGTTACATGGATCAAAGATACTGTAAAAATATATATCTGAAGTCTAAGTAATTAAGTCCATAGGGGTGTCTTAACCCCTGGTGCCCTAAAGCCAACTGGTTTGGGAGCCACCGACCCAACACTCGTTACATAGACGGAAGGATTGTTTATAAATAAAAAAAAATCAAAAATCAAAGAAAAAATCAGAAAAATGAGAAAAAAATTATTCCATTGGTGTGAATTCTGATAAAACTTTAGGACAAAAATATTACTCTCTTATCAACTGTACTTATGACTTTTGTGGGCAAAAATGAGTTATTTAATATTTTGTTGGTTGTGTATATGGAGAATGGTAAATATAATCGGATAATTTACTTATTCGGTAATTTAGAAAGAAACAAAACAATAGTAACTTGGAGTAGAAGTTTCACCTGATTAGTCACTAACTTCTTTAATCTCTTTTCTCTTGTCTTTTTGCTTTTGTGTGCATTAGTTTCACTACCTTTTTACTTTTGTAAAATATTGTGGGTATCATTGTTGTAAACCCTCACGAGACTACAAATCGTCCACTAGGGACACCTAGGGGTTTAAAGGCTTGTTGCATACGCTAAATGCAACCGTGATCCCTACGAAAGTGGCTTAGTTAAATTTTATTTTAAAGATGTTTATGTTATTTTATTCTATGTTTTGCTCGAGGACTAGTAAAATGTTAGGTTTGGGGGTGTGATGAGTGGTAAATCTATCACTATTTCCCACTCATTTAACCTAATATTTTGTATAGTTTCTTGCGTTTTGTGAAAATTTTGATGTGTTTTGTGTTATTTTATAGATAAATAAAGTTTCAGGACATTCTGGAGGTGATTTGGAGCAAAACAGTGAAAATTGGCAAAAAGGGCAAAATGGTAATTTGGGTGCGTCGCGAGGCCCAAACCCTTGGCGTCGTGACGCCTAACGTGCACCAAACAGTGCTAACGTGCGCTGGGTCCACAAATCAGAGTTTGAGAAAAGTTTGACTTTGCTAACATGCGTCGTGCCACGTGTCACCATCACAGCCGATCTGCTAACATGCGCCGTGCCACATGTCATCATCCTACGGTGCCAACAGTCGCCATCGCCACGTGTCTCCATGAGTCACTCCACGTCATTGCCATGTCATCATCCACATCACAAGGTTGACCGAGTCAAACTGCTACGTCATCGCCATGTCATCATCAGCCAATCAGGAAGTGCCACGTGTCGTAACTTTACGGTGCCGACAGTCACTTTGCCACGTGTCACCATGTCAGCGCCACGTTAGCATCAATCATTGACTCTCTTATCCCTATCTGACATGTGGCGGATAAGAATCTGAGCCGACTAATCAGAAGCTGCCACATGTCACAATAATTGAGCCCCAACCACCTTGCCACGTGTCACCTTATCACCTTATCCAGAATCTGCAGTCGACGAACCAGAGCGTGCCACGTCGACAGAAGCTGGCGTAGCGACGCCAAAGGCCTTGGCGTCGCGACGCTGGAACCCCACCGAGGCCTATAAATTGAGCTCGAGATTTCAGTTTCAGTTGTACCATTTTCTCTCATTTCTTTGATGTAAATAGAAAGTTTCTCTCTCTAGTTTCTTTTAATTTAAGTTTTGTAATTAATTTTAATTACGTTTTGTAATAATAATAATTTATTTTCTTTATTTTTACAGTTTTTACTATTTACCATGAGGAGGTAACTTCCCACTACTAGGGTGAAAGGTAATGCTTTTACTATTGCTATTTATATTAATCACTCTTAAATATAATATATTCACTATTTAAAATTTGACTTAAAAAGGATACCGCTATATTGGTCGGTTGGTAATTTATTTTAATCTGGTTTAAACCTGACTAATCAAGGATACCGCCAGATTGGTAGGTTGGTAATTAAACTTTCTTACTGCCTATATGGCAGGTTCATGGACAAATCTTTTTACCGCCTTAATGGCTGGTTGGACTTAATTTGACTTAATCAGGTTATCGCCTATATGGCAGGTTGGTAATGTTATCACAAGTTTATATATTATATTATGGGAGATATCTAAATTAGTAGTAGTAAAAGTTGATTCTTTTACCTTAGCATTTTATTTTATTGCAATTTACTTTTCAGCTTTTACTTTACCGTAATTACTTTTCAGCATTTTTACTGTATGTCTTTTACTTTTAAGTTTTTACTAGCCCTAGTTATGTGTTGTAACTAAATTAGTTATCTGGGGTTGTGATGAATTCCAATATAACTGGTTTATAAGGGGTTAGATTATAGTTTGGGTAATATAAAGATTTATTTATTGAGTCTTAATCTTAATGCTTTTTATTAACTGGCCACTAATAAAATTGACTAGGTAAACTTAAAATGAACTAGACATAGGGATTTTAAGTTTAAGACCTTGGACTCAATTGCCCACGATCTTCCTTGAGGATAGATAACCATTTAATAGATTTCCTTACATGATAGACATATACATGTCGGGCGGGGGTAACCATAATTGGAACTTAATCTTAATGAATCCAGATAATTTGGTTGACATAGACATATGGTTCAATTGGGTTAAACTGAGTATTTTTGTGTTTGACCATCGACATAGGCTTTCACATATTTTAGTGTTCCAGGTTAATAAATCAATATATTACCCAACTATAAAATAACCACTTCATCTTTAAAATGATATTGGAAGAAATCACAACCCTAGATAGTTTTTATTATAGAATTTTCTTAAACCTACTTTCGAACAATTTTATTTACTTGTTTTTAAATTTAGAATCGTCACTTTTTCAAAAAAATCAGACAACCTGTTAGATACTAGTAATCATTTGACCTCATAAAATTAATAGATTAGATATTAAGTCCTCGTGGGATCGATACTTTTTATACTACTTGAACGATACGTGCGCTTGCGTTATACGCGTGTGTAAGCACCGGTCATTGTCAGCCTCTGAAATCAGAGTCGACTCAGCAGATCAAACCCGATCGAGGAAATGTGAGGAATCCAGACCAAGCATCGTGAGTCTCGACACACCGACCCGGCCTGTTAGTAGAAATAATTAAATATGTTACTTATTCCGACGGACCGAACCAATAATGTAGGTCGGGGTTGCAACATTGTGTTCTTAGATGGGCGACGTAAGCCTTTAATGGAAGTTTAGACTTCCCAAGGATTGATGAGACAGAAGTAGGTCAGCGGCTGATGGGACGGAGCAGGGCTATGATTTTATTGACTGACACACTCAGTCGCATAGGAGCAGTTGAGACGCAAGCTGGCACATGGGATGAAGCATGTAGTATAGGGTAAAGTAGCATGGTTTAATGAGATTTAGGTGGCAGATAGTAGTTGTGTCAGATGGCAAGTTCACGTAGCTGACGTCACAGAGTCAGCATAATAGTGAAGTTTGTCGTAGTAAATAAAGAGGTTGAGAACTCTTTATAAAGAATTAGTTGGCTAATTTGTTTCTTCACTTGTAAAAGAGAGCAAAAATCATATTGTAAGCAAGAGCTCGTAAGAGGTCGATCAGACGTGTAAGCGAGAGATAAGGAGGTCAGTCCGACCCGAGGTGGTAATAAAATGTCATTTTACTTGTGTCTGTGGACGTGGTTTGGATCCATTCCGCTGAACAATGTTAAACCCATTGTTTTATCTGTGTGTTTCTCATCTTTTGCTAAGTTTGCATCTGGTCCCCAAACCAAACAAATTCATAGTTGATGGAGGATTGTTCGAGGAATGGTTTTCCCGAATTACCCATGGAACGAAAATCAGCCTTCAATAGTGTGTTTCTTTAAGAAGAATACTATAGTTAGCTAGCATTGTCGCGTGGTATAATATGATTTTACATGGCTTGTTTGTATGATCACTTTTGCAAGGAGCGTTTAGATGGGTTTTGAATAAAATTCAATCCACTTGATTTTTCTTGTGAGCCCTAATTCACATGATTTTCTTCTGTATAATTTTGAGCATCTACAAACATAACATTCATGTTATTAACAAGTTATGTAAAATAAATATTACGATAATAAATTAATGCTTATCAACTACTGTCATGATCATCCGATATGACAGGATGTACCGATACTATCAGTTGAACTTATGCAGTTCCCAGACATCTTCTTTGGCACCTCTATAATCGTGAGTCGAGCTCAATATTTCATCCATTTCTTGTCTATTGCCTCATTGACATACAACATGTTAACGTAGCGCTTAGTTGCCTTTTTCTTCCAAGCTATATTTATTAATGCATCCAACTTCTTATTCCACATGAAGTATTTCTACGACATTCAATTATTCATTATTATTACATAACTTATAAAAAAACTACATTGTTTCAAACTTTTATTCAATTTGATTTATATATCTTAAACCCGTTATAATAATATCCTTTAGTTTTCGGAGAAACTAACTTCCATGTTGAACCTTGGTATTTCATATTCTTCTTGAAGATCTTCATGATTCTTCGTGACCATATACCAGATGGTTTCAAATTATTAATAAAAAAAACCATTAAAAAGTTAATCAATAATACTATCTGTTGATGGTGATATCCTGACCAGAGAAAAGCCAGAATATGAAGAAGGGTATAGAAGTGATTTCTACTTCCTGAACAAGGGGCCCAGTGTTGGTTTCTAATGTGGTCCCAAGATCATATTTAAGCAATGAAAAGAATGAATACTCAAATGAAGTGAGGCGGAAACACACTTACATTGAATGGATTTGAGATGTGTTGAGAAGAAAAATGTACTCCAAGAATCCTTTGTTGAATTCGGCCAAGGTCCAAGTACAAGCTCCAAGCTTTGTCTTTGTGATTCCAAGCTCCAAGGTTGGTTTTCCTATCACCTTGTATTGATTCTTTAGAGTGCTAGCCCTTAGAAAATTTGCTACAATCTTCTTATTCTCTTCCTCCTTGTTCGGCCAAGATGAAAGAAAATGGAGAGTGTTTTTGCTTCCAAAACCATGAATGGGTGTGAGAGAGAGGGAATGAATTTTGTTGACTTGTATTTCAATTTCAAAAATTAAAATAATGATATACAAAAGTTGGTATATGTCAACCATGCCATCAAGTTGGAGTGTGTAAAAAGTCTTCACTTACTTCAACAAAACCCATCAACTAAAAGCAACTTAAAGTGACAAGTGATGTGACATGTGATGTGACATGTGGGCCCCACTTGATTCGAAATCTGAGTGGGCCCGCAAACACTCTCGGGCTCGGGTTCGCTAATTCTGAATTAACGAACTATCGTCGCGACGTAATTAAATCGAATTTAATTAAATAATTATGCCTAGCAAAATTACTATTCACATCGCTAACGAATTAATTCTAAATTACTCATTTGCCCGAATTAAAATCTAATTTTAATTCCGCGTCGAAATCTAATTTCGTTTAATATATCGAATATATTATTTTATCGATTAATTCCAAATTAATCTTTCTCTCTCTTCAAATAGTATTTTATCCTAGATAACATCTCTCCATAATTAATCTCAGATTAATTATGCTCGAATCATACGTCATCGGTGAATCTTCGAGAAGCGACCCAAGAGATCCCTGGATATGTTGGCAGTAAATCTAGTCGTCGGACTATCCGAACACATACGTACCTCGTACTATGTTCTTACCGATTTACGAGACATGGTTGGCTTCTAGCAAAGCGCCATGCCTACCCAATTCTCCAGAAATATTCTTATTGGAATATATAATCTATATCAGGCGTAGTATACGTAGTATTGCGTATAGCGATCCAGTATCGGATGTCACATGCAAGGCCTGAGGCTGGAATAGTGTCTGCCCCGTACGAAGCATATATCGGATTACAAGCAACTAGTCTCTTTAAATCGGATAATCATGACCTAGTCATATTATATTGATGGTTGCAACCATTTAGAGTACCAGTTCTGTATCCCTGCGTGATCATCATCTCCATATGACTGAAGTGATACTTCCATCTTGACATCACACCCAATACACTATAATTCTCTATAAACCCATAAGAGGCGTACACATAACCTATTAAAGTCTTGGACGACCAAAACCAAAGCGTATTGATTGTCGCAAGTACTAGCGATGTAAGTCTCAGGTTAAGACCAAATACACATACCCTGATGCGGATTCCCATAGACACATAGTCATACTACCAATGAGATTCCGCGGGGTTTATCCAGAGCGAAGTTGTTTCCGTACCATCGGTAAACACAACCTCCTATCACACTTGCATAAGTATCCATACTTAAATATATGAGAACTATGTCGTTACGCTTCCATAACACTCACAAGTGCAATACTAGTCTATTCCGCATTATCGATGTCCAGTCTCGATAATACTACGACTATGGATATTTAATGATTAAACCTTTACGGATTGATATTGTCTCATATCTTATAATCTGGAACTAATCATATGGACTTTTATCATTTATTTATATTAAGTAATCAAATTACAAAATGATAAATACAATTTCATTGCTACATAATTAATTTGTACAAAAACCACAATGTCTTTTACAAATAGTGACGCTATGGGTCATAATTGTCTAACAATCTCCCACTTGGCCTATAGCCAGTCACTCAAGCATCTAATACATGAGCTATGTACATGTCGCTCAAACTTTTGCTGAGGAATAGCTTTCGTCAGCGGATCTGCAATGTTGTCCTCTGATGCGACCTTCTCGATCTTCACATCGCCACGATGTATGATCTCAGGAATCAGATGGAAACGTCGAGAACATGTTTGGATCGTTGATTAGACCGCGGTTCCTTAGCCTGCGCTATAGCCCCGTTATTGTCACAATACAATGGAACGGGCTCAGCTGCTAACAGAACTACTCATAATCCAATTAGGAATTTTCGGATCCAAACTGCCTCTTTTGCTGCTTCAGCTGCAGCAATATACTCTGCTTATGTTGTTGAATCGGCAATAGTCTATTGCTTGGAAGATTTCCAGCTTACTGCTCCGTTATTCAAACAAAATATGTACCCGGATTGTGACTTACAGTCGTCTTTATCGGTTTGGAAACTTGCATCGGTATACCCAGTTACCTCAAGTTCTTCATCTCCATAGATTAAGAAAGCATCATTAGTTCATCTAAGATACTTAAGGATATTCTTAACGGCCATCCAATGACTATCACCTAGATCGGCCTCATAGCGACTACACATGCTCAAAGTATAGGAGACATCAGGTCGCGTACATATCATGGCATACATGATTGATCCGACTGTCGAGGCAACGGTATCTGACTCATGTTGTCTCTCTCATCTTGAGTTTTAGGACACATGTCCTTAGATAAAGTGACGCCATGTGACACTGGCAACAGTCCCCTCTTGAACTGATCCATTTTGAATCTCTTCAACACTTTGTCAATGTACGTGCTCTGGGAGAGTCCAAGCAGTTTTCTAGATCTATACCGGTAGATCTTTATTCCTAGAATAAAGGCTGCTTCTCCCAGATCCTTCATGGAGAATTTTAATGAAAGCCAAGCTTTCACCGATGTTAACATGGGAATGTCATTGCCAATAAGCAATACATCGTTAACGTAAAGGACAATGAATGTCAGTGCGCTCCCACTAACCTTCTTATATACACAAGGATCATCCTCGTTTTGAACTAAATCATATTCTTCTATGATCTCATCAAAACGTGGTTCCAAGAACACGATGCTTGCTTCAATCCATAAATGGATCGATTTAACTTACAAACCTTGTTTGCAAGTCTAGGTACGACAAAACCGTCAGGCTGTTGCATATAAACATCCTCCAAAAGGTTTCCGTTAAGGAAAGCAGTTTTGACGTCCGTTTGCCATATCTCATAATCGAAATATGCAGCAATAGCAAGCATTATGCGAATGGATTTAATCATGGCAACGGGTGAAAAAGTTTCATCGTAATCGACACCATGTCTTTGACGATACCCTTTCACTACAAGCCTAGCTTTGTACGTTTGTACATTGCCATCCATGTCAGTCTTCCTCTTGAAGACCCATTTGCATCCAATAGGCTTTACGCCTTCTGGTGCATCAACCAGTGTCCAAACTTGGTTGGAGTACATGGAATCCATTTCGGAATTCATGGCATTTTACTATAAACCGGAGTCAATACCTTGTATCGCTTCCTCATACGTAGTCAGCTCGTCTTCCGTAATAAGATTAATATCCACATGAGGTGAGATCAGAAACCCATACCTCTCAGGTTGTTTTCTGACTCTCTCCGACCTACGCGGTCCTTGTGTATTCGAAGATTGTGGTATAGTCTCATCCCTGATGGACTGTTCATGTTCCGTTAAGGATTATGTGCCAGGAACAGTATCACTCCGATTTTTCATCGAGTTCCACTTTCTTCCCACTTATCACTGCATTTAGGAATTCCTTCTCAAGGAAAACTGCATGTATAGCAACAAATATTTTGTTCTCTTGTGGGTGATAGAAGTAATATCCTTTGGTTTCCCCAGGATATCCTACAAATAGGCATTTATCCGATTAGGGTTCATGTCCATATTTCATATGGAGTCTGTTGAACAGACTTTGACGGAATCTTATTCAAAATAAGTATTGCACTGTTCAATGCATATCCCCAGAAGGAAATTGTAGCTCTGTGCGACTCATCATATACCTTACCATGTCTAACAAAGTTCAGTTTCTCCTTTCGGACACACCGTTTAATTACGGTGTTCCGGGAGGAGTCCACTATGAAAGAATACCATATTCTTTCAAGTAATCAAGAAAATCATTGCTCAAGTATTCGCCACCACCGGTCCGACGTAATGTCTTAATACTTTTGCCAGTCTATTTTTCTACTTCGTGTCGAAACACTTGAATTTCTCAAAAGTTTCCGACTTGTGTCTCATAAGATACACATAGCCAAAACGCGATGCATCATCCGTAAAGGTTACGATATATTCATATCCACTCTAGCCTGGCTAGACATGGGCCCACAAACGTCATTATGAACTATGGCTAACAGTTTGGTGGCGCGTACACCTTTACCGCTAAAAGGTGATTTAGGCATCTTGCCTAATAAACAAGATTCGCAGACGTCATATGAATTTGGATCAAATCCGTCCAAGTACCCACTCTTCGAAAGTGTGGATATACGTGTCTTGTTTATGTGTCGTAGACGATAATGCCACATATAAGTTTCATCTTTGTTACTTACTTTAAGCCTTTTGTTTTTACATTATATGTTTGAGATTGATTTATATTCAAAATATAAAGACCATTATTTGCATCAGCTGTGCAAATTTCCATATCATTTTTATACATAAAACACCTGGTGTTTCTAAATACAAAAGTATACCCACATTGGGTTAACATAGATACAGAATTATATTCCTAGTCAAACTAGGTACAAAATAACAGTTTATAAGTTCAAGTACATGCCCCGAGGGCAGTTCCAAAACATAAGTGCCCATGGCCAAAACGGCAACTTGTGTCCCATTTCCAACACGGAGGTCAATCTTTCATGAGGCCAGTCTCCTACTAATCCGCAGATCCTGCACATCAGTACATATGTGAGTACCACAACCAGAATCAAAAATCCAATTTTTAAAACTAGAAATAGACATGTTTATTTCTATAATAAACATACTTGTAGTCGGTACATTGCCCGTTTTAATCTCCTTCATGTGTGCCTTGTACTCGCGGCAGTCACGCTTCCAGTGACCCCGCTTCCCGCACTGTAAGCATAAATCTTGGGATTTGTCCTTGGGTTTCCCAGAACCCTTTGACGGTTTGGCATTGCCCTTCTTCTTATGCTTCTTCTTTTTAACACCTCCAGTCGTCTTGGGCCAAGCCCTTGGAGTCTGAGATGTTAAAGCATAGTGCGCCTCGCGCTTCTTGCCCTTAAGGAGCTCTTCTCTCTCTGCCTCATGAGGTTTCTCTTATTGTATTATGTAATTAGGTATAAGTAAAATAGTGCTAGCCGGGGAGAGGAAATGGAGTGATTCGTTCTAGGAATAATCTGTGAAATATTCATCCGCATATCGTTATTAATTTATTTTCGCACCTTATTATGCTTTTAGAATGTATGCTTAAGGGTGTATGATGAGACTTAACAAAGATAATAAATTGGTTGCCAATTTACGCGAAAAACCTTCAAAACATATTAAGCGTTTTTCCTTCCATTGAGTGATTCTTACTCAAGATCCAAGATTGGCACTGGTTTGTTGGCCAAAGTCAAGACCTTTGTCCATCACGGATGTGTTTGGAATCATGAAGGCTTTGTTCCATATCGATGTCTTGTCCAAGTTGTGATTTGTTGCCAAAGTCAAGATCAATTCTTGTCCATCGACATCGATTACGAAGCTTTCCAAAGTCAATGGGTCCCGCTTAACTGGAATCATTAAGCTTAGGAAAAAGGTTAGGAAAATTTATTGGATATATTGGCATATATATTGTATATATGTTTCGGACTTGGAGGTCCACCTACCAGATCTAGGAATTGGATGAGATCCAATTGATCTTAGAGATCTACCTAGTTAAATATCATACAGCTTGTTGGCTAAAGTCAAGGTTGTGTGTTATTTAACGGGATCATAGCCCATTAGGAAACTAGGTTTCCGAGTACTCAACAGAGGGTTTAGAGGCTCGCCGAAAAATAGTGGGAGGCTAGTATTGAATTTGCAATTTCGTTCAAATACTTAGCTTTACACGCTTTCAAAATTATTTCGTCAATTATTTTATTAGTTGGACTAATATATCATATTTTCTTGTAACTGTTAGATTGTACCCAAAACATCGTTAATCAAATAGTTGGACTATTGCGGTTAAGATGACTGGAAAATTGAGCATTAGGGATTGTCATGGGCGACAACGTCTTTAATGGCACCAACTTTCAAGACTGGGACATGAATCTCAGAATCGTTCTAGGATCCGAGAAGTTACTCTACACTATAGAGCGACCTCTTGGGCCTAAGCCCCGGCCTAATTAGTTGCTTGAGCTAGAGCTTTGGAAGACTCATAGCGATGATAATGCAACTGCTCAATCGGTAATGCTTGTCGCTATGACTCCGCAATTCCGTTGTCAAAATAAGGGTTGGATCACTATGAGATGATGGCGAAGTTGCACGATCTCCACCGATCTAATCTTAGATCGCAAAGATACGAGTTACAGAAGAAGCTCTTCCGGGCTCGCATGTCAGAGGGTACGTCTGTTGAGCATCATGTCTCACAGATGATTGCTGATATTGAGTAGCTCGGACAGATGGGCATAGTCTTCGAGGCTGAGACTTCAGTGGATTTGATGCTACAGTCTTTCCCCGACACTTGGAGTGGGTTCATCATGAACTATAACATGCTGAACCAAGACCAAACTCTTGGAGTGTTGATGTTCACTCTGCGTGAGGCAGAGAAAGAGCTCCTTAAGGGTAAAAAGCGCGATGCGCACTATGCTTCAACATCTCAGACTCCGAAGGCTTGGCCCAAAGCGACTGGAGAGTTAAAAAGAAGAAGCATAAGAAGAAGGGCAAGGCCAAATCGTCAAAGGGTTCTGGGAAACCCAAGGACAAATCCCAAGATGTATGCTTACAGTGCGGGAAGCGGGGTCACTGGAAGCGTGACTGCCGCGAGTACAAGGCACACATGAAGGAGATTAAAGCGGGCAAGACACCGGCTACAAGTATTTTTGTTATAGAAATAAACATGTCTACTTCTAGTTTTAAAAATTGGATTTTGATTCTGGTTGTGGTACTCACATATGTACTGATGTGTAGGATCTACGGATTAGCAGAAGACTGGCCTCATGAGAGATTGACCTCCGTGTTGGAAATGGGACGCGAGTTGCCGTTTTGGCCGTGGGCATTTATGTTTTGGAACTGCCCTCAGGGGCATGTACTTGAACTTATAAACTGTTATTTTGTACCTAGTTTGACTAGGAATATAATTTCTATATCTATATTAACCCAATGTGGGTATACTTTTGTATTTAGAAACTCCGGGTGTTTTATGTATAAAAATGATATGGAAATTTACACAGCTGATGCAAATAATGGTCTTTATATTTTGAATATAAATCAATCTCAAACATATAATGTAACAAACAAAAGGCTTAAAGTAAGTAACAAAGATGAAACTTAAATGTGGCATTGTCGTCTACGACACATAAACAAGACATGTATATCCACACTTTCGAAGAGTGGGTACATGGACGGATTTGATCCAAATTCATATGACGTCTGCGAATCTTGTTTATTAGGCAAGATGCCTAAATCACCTTTTAGCGGTAAAGGTGTATGCGCCACCGAACTGTTAGCCCTAGTTCATAATGACATTTGTGGGCCATGTCTAGCCAGGCTAGAGGTGGATATGAATACTTCGTAACCTTTACGGATGATGCATCGCGTTTTTATGTGTATCTTATGAGACACAAGTCGGAAACTTTTGAGAAATTCAAAGAAGTTCGACACGAAGTAGAAAAACAGACCGGCAAAAGTATTAAGACATTACGGTCAGACCGTGGTGGCAAATACTTGAGCAATGAGTTTCTTGATTACTTGAAAGAATATGGTATTCTTTTACAGTGGACTCCTCCCGAATCACCGTAATTAAACGGTGTGTCCGAACGGAGAAACCAAACTTTTTTAGACATGGTAAGGTCTATGATGAGTCGCACAAAACTACATGTTTCCTTCTAATATCCATCCGATATACGTTATTCATTCAACACATCCATGTATTCATTCATAGCATGTTATTCAATCAATCTAATCTAATTAATTAATCTTTGAATTAAGTGATCATCCAATGTTCAAACAACGATTTGATTTTGCGCGGTCAAACTCGTTTGTGAATAAGTACTCGAAGTACGAATTCTTGAATTATATCGAACTACAATTTAAATCTAATTTAATTCGTATTCAATACTAATTCTATTATTTAATTCCAAATTAAATATCTACACTTTTTAATGCGCTTTAACGACTTAGATTCCAAATCTAATCTAAACGGGTCTCAAAGACCAATTAACATCCAATGTTGTTTAATTAAAGTCCAATGGGCTTTCAATTGATTTCACGAGGCATGGACTTTGGTCAATATGGGTCAAACCGAAATACCAAAGCCCAATTAAGGAATCACCCTTATTTGCCAAGAAACCAATTTCGGCCCATTAGGCCCAATTAAACTTTTAAAGCCCATTTGTTATATTTGGACTTAATGGAATGATTTAGGCCCAATTTGGATCCAATCCAATTGGCCTAAACCAACTTGGCCCAACCAAGCCCATTATGCCCAAATACAACAATTATAAGCCCAATTCAAAATCAAGCCCAATTTATTAAATTCCAATTTTCCAAAATTCATAATTAATAAACCAAAGTGTTTAGCCATGATTAATATTTTAAATTAACATTTCCAAAATACTAATCTAATCCATTAATCATGCTTTTCATTATCAACTCATGTCCAACATAATTGATTCAAAAATCATCTCATTTTATGCTACATAGCTCACGGCATTGGTGGGTATTTTTCTCCGATTTCGTTTTCAATCCGATTGAATTACAAATCAACATTTCCCAAGTGTTCATACTCATCCAATGATCAAAAGAACAAAAAATACCATGACTATTTAGGGCAACAAGCATTCGGCCAAGCCGACTTTTTGGGCAAAAATTGATCCAATTAAGTTTTCATGAAATTGATCATAAATAACTCCAAGTTATCCATATACAAGCATGCTCAAACAAACAATTTGGTTAAATCATGCTCAAATCCAATTTACCCAAATTTTATCCTAATCATTTTCATGCTCAACTAGGCTCAATGATACCATTGTTGGTTTCTAATGTGGTCCCAATATCATATTTAAACAATGAAAAGAATGAATACTAAAATGAAGTGGGGGGAAACACACTTACATTGAACGGATTTGAGATGTGTTGAGAAGAAAAATGAACTCTAAGAATCTTTTGTTGAATTCGGCCAAGGTCCAAGTCCAAGCTCAAAGCTTTGTCTTTGTGATTCCAAGCTCCAAGGTTGGTTTCCCTATCACCATGTATTGATTCTTTAGAGTGCTAGCCCTTAGAAAATTTGCTACAAATCTTCTTATTCTCTTCCTCCTTGTTCGGCCAAGATGAAAGAAAATGGAGAGTGTTTTTGCTTCCAAAACCGTGAATGGGTGTGAGAGAGAGGGAATGAATTTTGTTGACTTGTATTTCAATTTCAAAAATTAAAATAATGATATACCAAAGTTGGTATATGTCAACCATGCCATCAAGTTGGAGTGTGTAACAAGTCTTCACTTACTTCAACAAAACCCATCAACTAAAAACAACTTAAAGTGAAAAGTGATGTGACATGTGATGTGACATGTGGGCCCCACTTGATTCGAAATCCGAGTGAGCCCGCAAACACTCTCAGACTCGAGTTCGCTAATTCCGAATTAACGAACTATCGTCGCGACGTAATTAAATCGAATTTAATTAAATAATTATGCCTAGCAAAATTACTATTCAAGTCGCTAACGAATTAATTCTAAATTAACTCATTTGCCCAAATTAAAATATATTTAATTCCGCGTCGAAATCTAATTTCGTTTAATATATCGAATATATTATTTTATCGATTAATTCCAAATTAATCTTTATCTCTCTTCAAATAGTATTTTATCCTAGATAAAATCTCTCCGTAATTAATCCCAAATTAATTATGCTCGAATCATACGTCATCGGTGAATCTTCGGGAAGCAACCAAAGAGATCCCTGGATATGTTGGCAGTAAATCCAGTCGTCGGACTATCCGAACACGTACGTACCTCGTATTATGTTCTTACCGATTTACGAGACATGGTTGGCTTCTAGCAAAGCGCCATGCCTACCCAATTCTCCAGAAAAATTCTTATTGGAATATATAATCTATATCAGGTGGTAGTATACGTAGTATTTCGTATAGCGATCCAGTATCGGATGTCACATGCAAGGCCTGGGGCTGGAATAGTGTCTTCCCCGTACGAAGCATATATCGGATTACAAGCAACTAGTCTCTTTAAATCGGATAATCATGACCTAGTCATATTATCCCGATGGTTGCAACCATTTAGAGTACCAGTTCTGTATCCCTGCGTGATCATCATCTTCATATTACTGAAGTGATACTTCCATCTTGACATCACACCCAATACACTATGATTCTCAATAAACCCATAAGAGGTGTACACAGAACCTGTTAAAGTCCTGGACGACCAAAACCAAAACGTATTGATTGTCGCAAGTACTAGCGATGTAAGTCTCATGTTAAGACCAAATACACCTACGCTGATGCGGATCCCATAGACACATAGTCATACTACCAATGGGATTCCGCGGGGTCTATCCAGAGCGAAGCTGTTTCTGTACCATCGGTAAACACAACCTCCTATCACACTTGCATAAGTATCCAATACTTAAGTATATGAGAACTATGTCGTTACACTTCCATAACATGCACAAGTGCAATACTAGTCTATTCCGCATTATCGATGTCCAGTCTCGATAATACTACGACTAAGGATATTTAATGATTAAACCTTTACGGATTGATACTGTCTCATATCTTATAATCCGGAACTAATCATAGAGACTTTTATCATTTATTTATATTAAGTAATCAAATTACAAAATGATAAAATGCAATTTCATTGCTACATAATTAATTTGTACAAAAACCACAATGTCTTTTACAAATAGTGACGCTATGGGTCATAATTATCTAACACCCAGGTCACAGAGACATAGGCATCCGACTCGAGAAGAAGACTAGAGTTAGTTTGCTCTTAATGTCTGACCTGTGGTGGAAAGATGTTTATGGAAGATGAGGGGAGTGAATGTCTCAAAATCGACCCGATGAGTTAGGCCGGGGTAATGAAATTAAGTTCAAGTCTAGATGACATTAAGCCTTAAACGAAAGTTTGGGTTTCCTAATAATTGATGAGGTAGAAGCAGACCGGCGGCTGATGAGACGGAGTAGAGCTGCAAGCTTTTTGACTGACACATGCTATAGCGTGAGAGTAGTTAGAATTCAGGTAGGCACATGGGAACATGGGAATAGCTTGAAACAATTACCAAGAATGTGTAATTTAATGAGACTCACGTGGCAGGTCGTAGAGGTTTCAGGCGGCCGGAATATAATCCGTAGGGTAATTGGGGAAGAGAGCCTAGGAAATAATGGTTTAGCAACGTATCTGACATCACAGAGTTGGCGTAACAGTGTAATTAGACTTAGTATATAAAAGGGGTTGAGATTTCATTGTAAAAGTTTGAACAATTTCATGCAAAAGCACTTGTAATTTGTAATAGAGAGAAAAGAACCCCGAGCTAGATAAACAAAAGAGGTCGGTCAAACCCGATCTAGTAATAAAAACTTCATTTTCCATTGTGTCCGTGGACGTAGATTGATCCATTCCTCCGAACCACGTTAAATCATTTGTTTATCTGTGTGTATTCTTTTTGTCTG